>CM053787.1:877956887-878384387 GCA_028749045.1 Cupressus sempervirens
TCTTAAGATAATTGATTAGACAACTGAAAAATAAAATACACTAGAGACACAAAACCAGACTTATTGGATATAAAGCTAATGCTTCCTTTTTCTACTGAATGAAAAACATGGGACTTACCATTTCTGGAACTCATTCCTTTCATGGGATCTATCCATAACACCATGGATCTCTTAGTGTTACTGCATTGTTATTCAATAGAGGCCAATGCATCCAATCCTTTACTCAGAATATACTTTGCTATTTGGTTAAAAAAATCCAATTTAATACCAGGGTTTTCTTCAAACAAATTCTTCTTTGTATAGGAGATAATTTTGGTTCGTCTTCTTACATTGTAAAACATTATGCAGGAATCTCATCATTTTCTGAGTCACTGTAACTATCAGTTGTTTGAGTACCCTTAGAGGATGAACCTCTTCTCTAGAATTCAAAAACCCACTCCTTAGGGCTAGAGTTATCTCCAATTATGATAAAATCCTCAAGCATGTGTTCCATAGGAACTTGTTCTTTTTCTATCTCTAGAGATTCCTCAAATAATTCCTATTGAACATTCCTAGGTTCTTCTTCCTTTTCCCCAGTGGATTCAGATTCCATGTTTAACCCTTTTGGCCTAATATCTGTAGTCACATTTTGCTTCCTTATACTACTTTTTCTCAACAAAGTTTCCTCCTTTTTCTCTAAAACTTTCTACTTCCTAGAAGTGTTTGTGGGTATAGGAGACCACTCCTTTGTCTACTGGCAAGGTCTCGTACTAGCCAACTTTGTATGAAATGTGCAAAATCAAATCACAGTTCTTTAAAAATAGTCACATCACCTAGAGAACTAGCACATCACTCCAAGCAAAGGATGACAAGAAGTGTGTGAAAGTATAAATAAAACTTTAAGAGAATAAAGTATAATGATTTTATGAATATATGTATAAAAAATGATATATCTTCCCTCCATCTTAATTTGGCAATTGGTCCCACAATTTCACATGTGACAAGGCAAAGTTAAAAAAAGTTGGAGAATAAATTAAGAAATAAATACCTCGTGTAGTGTACAAACTTGAAAATTTGCTGAGGGCATCTACTATTGTTATCAATGAATGAAAAATGATGAGGTGGATGGGTGAAAAGACAAGAGATGATGATGTGGATTTATTGTAGAGAAATGACTTTCATAAAGAAAGTGTTTATCATGGAAGTGACAAGAACATTTAAAGAGAAGAGCTGAAATGAGAAAATGACTCATTTCCAGAGGCTACAGGAGAGGTATTGCCGTCAAGAGAAGAGAATTTCTATAGGAACTCTTCTTTACTTTGCAGTTTATGGTAAAATTTCAACCTTTGACCATTGACTAGTAATTTATATCGAATAGGATAGATAGTAGATAGTTGGACTACTCCATTTGGAAACACAACACTTTCATATGGTCCTAACCAATGAGTTTGAAACTTTCCTAGATTGTGTTGATACTTGGAATCATAAAGAAGTACTCAACCCCCCACAACAAACATTTTGTCTTTGATAAATTTATCATGCCATTGTTTCCATTGATGCTGGACAAGTTTAGTGTTATTCAATGCAGATTTGTGCCATTCATCAAGGCCATTTAAACTCAGCATTTGATCTTGTTATGCAATAGTAAGTTCCATACCAAGCTCTAGAGTAGTCCTTAATGTCTTATATTCAAACTCCATAGGCATTACAACTAACCTACCATAGACTAGCTCAAAAGGAGTGAAACTCGTTGTAGATTTCCAGGTGATTCTATAAGCCCAAAGAGCTTTAGGAAGGTGTGTGGCCCCATCCTTTCTATGGAGTGTTATTATTTTGGTAAGAATGGTTTCCATTTCCCTATTAGTAACCTCTACCTAACCATTAGCTTGTGGATGGTAGGGTGATGATTTACCATGTTAGATGTTATATTCCTTCATTAAAGTAGCTGTTAGATTAGATGTAAATTGAGCTCCTTGATCAGATGTCAACTCCCTAGGGACATCAAATTGTGTAAAGATATATTTGTATAAGAACTTTGCAACATTGTTATCCCATGGATTTATCATGGGTTTGGCCTCTACCCACTTGGTTACATAATTAGTGCAAACTAAAATATAGGATTTACTTTGTGAAGAGGGTCCAATAGGACCTAAAAAGTCAATCCCCCATTTATCAAAGGGTCCAATGACTATCTAAGGATGTAGGGGAATTTCATTTGATTTAGTGGGTCTCCCCATGCACTGAAACTTATCACATTTCCTTGTGTATCTAGCTACATCCTTGTGTAAACTTGGCCAATAGTACCTGGTAGTCAATATTTTAAAGGTTTTTCACTTGGATGCAAAATGACCTCCATAGGGCTCATCATGACATGCCCTTAAGATATCATATGTTTCATCTTCCCTTATGCATTGACCCATTACTTGATCAAGACCAATATAAAACATAAATTCAGAAATCCAAGAATAGTTAAAGCTCTTTTTAGCTAATAACTTCCTTTCTTTAGCAAAGAAGTGAACTAGAGCCTTTCCCATGGTTAGGTAATTAGCAATAGTTTCATACCATGGATTTTGTGCTAACAACAAAAAGAGATGTTTGCAATCATTAATAGCTATAGGATCATCAGGGACATGCAACTAAGAGAGAAAGTTTGCTACCGCATTGGTCTTACCAGACTTATCTACTACTATGATATCAAATTCCTACATAAGTAGCAACAAGTGAGAAAATATTCTAGGTATTGTAGGCTTATTCATTAGGTACTTTATTGCAAAGTGGTTAGTATGAAAAAATATTTCATATCTAGTAATACAGTACCTGAATTTATTCAGTGCATAGATAACTACAAGTGACTATGTAGTTGAACTTTACACCTTGCAAATTTTTGCTAATGAATTAAATAGCATGTTCAACTGAGTCTACCTTCTTGCCTAGCACAACAACTATAGCATAGTATGAGGCATTTGTATGAATGTGGAAAGGTAGTCCCCAATTGGGCCCTCTCAAAACTAGTGTTGTGGTGAGAACTTCTTTAAGTTGCAGGAAAGATGTAGTACACTTAGAGTCCCAAGAAAATTTAGAATCCTTTTAACAAGTTATAAAGGGGTGCTTCAAGTTGACTAAAATTCTTGATGAATCTTCTATAGTACCTGACATGTCCAAGGAAACTTCACAAATTCTCTTGCTTCTCTAGTGTGGGAAAGGTACCAATAACCTCAATCTTTACTAGATCTACTTGGATGCCTTGTGATGAAATGAAATGACCTAGTACTACTCCTTCCAACATCATAAAAAGTTTTTCACTATTTAGGGAAAGGTTATAGTCTTGGCATCTCTTGTACCCTTTCTAAATTTTCTTTTTCTTCCTCAAAATTAGTCCCATAAATAGTAAAATCATACATGTAGATCTCCATACAATCAACAAATATATCAGAAAAGATACTTATGATAGCTCATTGGAATGTGGCTAGGGCATTGCACAAGTCAAAAGGTGGGACTGAGTAGGAAAACATTCCCCATGGGCATGTGAAGATTATTTTTTCTTGGTACTCTAGAGCTATTTTTATTTGATTGTAACCACTAAAGCCATCTAGGAAAGAAAAATATTTCTTGCTAGCTAAGTTGTCAAGAACTTGATCTAAAAATGGCAAGGGAAAGTGGTCTTTTTTAGTGGCTGAATTGAGCTCCCTATAATATACAAAAACTCTCCATTTTCCTCCCTTCTTTGGTACTATAACTAGGGTCAAACCCATTGGCTATTAGAGATGGAATAGATAAAACCAACACTTAATAGCTTTTGGAGCTTTTTTAACTATATCCCTCAAAAGAGGGTTGACTCTCCTTTGAGGTTGTCTGACAAGTTTGAAGCTAGGACAGATGTAGATCTTGTGAGTGTAAAGCATAGGATCTAATCCTTTCATGTCCATGTAGTCCCAATAAAATTCTTTTTGATTCTCCAACAATAACTACAACACATTTTTTTCATGGGAAGGTGATAAGGCATTGTTAACATTATTCAACTCTCTTCCTGGACCAACTTCAATCTTGATGACCTTATTTGCCATGAATAATTGAGAAACTAGAGAAGAATCCACCTCATGAGGTAATAATGTTTGAAGGAATTGGGAGGATTTTGAATGCTGAGGTGTGTTCAAAGATGGTAATATGGTTTCTAGGATACATCCTCTTGAGGATACACTTGAGACTCTATTCCATACTCATTAATAATAAAAAATGAAATTATCTCATCTTCTTCCTGAGAGCCTATAAATGACTATCATCCTATCATCATTATCTAATGGATGGCATTGAACTTTGGATCATCATCACCCACGTTTGGCTAGATTACTTGGCCATCTTACAACAATGGCTGAGCAGGGGAGTATAAAGTTAGGTTCTTAGTATGGATACCATTGGATATTGTCATCTTCCTAGACCAAAAAGCTATATAGGTATCTATAGTAGCTAACCATGGATGCCCTAAAATTAAAGGATATCCAACCATGTTAGCCTTTGGGGAGAGGACAACAAAGTCTACTACATACTCCCAAGAGTTTAAGGTAACTATGACATCTTCTATTATCCCATTTGGCTTGATATTGGAACTACCAATGAGAAGAAGTAAGTATGGTTGGTATTTCTTGAAGACCAATGATATGAAGTTGGGACAATACCTCCTTTGTCATGACATTGATGGATGCTCCTAGGTCAACTAAAGAATTTTCAACTAAAGCAAATTTCTCCAACATTAGATCAAACAATTGTCCTAAGACATGAATAGTTTTTGGATTCTTATTCTTTCTTCCTAGCTATTTGATACATGCTTCCTTGATGGCTTTAGTATAGATAGGAAATTCCTTGATAGATTCAAGTAATGGTATGCTTACTATCATTTTCTTTAGCTGATTAAGAAAATCAATTACTGCTTGGTTTTCTATAGGTTAACATTGTTCCATCAACCAATGAGGAAATGGAGGCTCTTTGGCTACAGGAGAGGTCTGCTAAACTGATAGATCCACTTGTTCAGCTGGGGAATCTTCAAATTTAGTTATTATAGGTTGTTGTGGTGAAGGAAGAGTAGTGCCTAACCTTAAGTGGATATCATTCAAGGAAATAACATGGCTTTGTTGTTGTGCCAACTATTTGATATTGTTAAGATTAGGAATAGGTTGAACTAGTAGTTGAGTCTACTTAGGAGGAGTATTAGTGGCTATAGGAGGAGGCATTAGAGCCTAGTACTGTGGTGGTGGAATTAAGGCTTGCTAACTAGGTTAGTTATTCAAATTTTGAGGTTGCTGCCAACCCTGCCGAGGTTGCTGCCAACCTTGTTGGGGTTGCTCCTAGTTATTATGCCCACTAAAACTAGTATTTTGAGAATTTTTCCATTGATTATTACTATTATAATTTTGAATAGGATCTTTTGGTATACCTTTTATTTGAGTCCATGGCCTTCATTGAGCAACATAGAGAACTTCTCCATTTTCATCAATGACTTTAAATTCAATACGCATCGGTTGTGACTCCAAGCTTGCAACAGACTTGCATCTACAATTTTGTTTCTTCTCCATACAATGTGGACAATATTCAACTAACATGGCATCAAATTCATCCTTCTTCCTTATAGCCTACATAGTATCCATCTGAATGGTGCCATCATTGATGATGTCTTGTTTGAAATTTGATAGCAATTTGGACAACTCCATATTTGATACTCCTAAACCACCATTGGAGTTATGCAGTAGGTCTCTATGTCCTCTACCTTTTTTCATAATAGCCCTAGAATAATTTAGAAATATACTTTGTGTATCAGTCTAGTTCTTCTGAGTGACATCTCCTCCCATAATAAGGTCTAGTGCTTCAATAATTGCATCTTTTATGCCTTTTAGAAAAAGATGTATCTTTGACTCCTCATTCAGTTGGTGCTGTGTGTTACACTACAGGTTAAACATGAATTATAAGACATAATCCTCCAAGATTTCATCTTCCTTTTGAGACATTTGGAAAATCTCACCCCTTTCAAATATTGAACTCTATAATATTCTTTAAGCTTTGTAAGAAATAAATTGCTTATTATAGGCTAATCTACTACAACATTAACATCCAACCCCATGAACCATCATAGAGAAGCTTCCTTTAAGGTGGAAGGAAACAAATTCAGCTTGTGGGCATCAATTATATAGTCATAATTTTTGCAAAGGATGTCAAACTAAAAGATGAAGGCTTTAGGATCTTTAGTAATTAGCTCATAGAACTTGGGAAGTGCAACAGAAGGTATGTTCAGGTTTTGATGACCTTGCTAAGGAGGGATAGGAAAAGGAAACATAGGCTAAGGCTGAGCCATTCTTGGAGGAGGACTTGGCGATGGTGGTTGATAGATAACAAGGGCAAGTGGATTTCCTTGGTATTTAGGTTCAGCAAAAAGATCATTCAAGTGCAAGGATTCTTCAAAGGATGAGGGTAATTATTCTTGAGTACCAATAAATGGATTTTCAAAGGGTTCTTCTTATTCATTCTCTCTATGAGGTTCTTTAGGTTTAGGATTAAAAATATCTTCCTAATTATCATGAGGAAGAAATATACCAAGGGGGTCTCTTCTTCTATGCATGCAAAATAATGTAAAATTTAAACTAACACAATGACTTCAAGGTCAAACTAGATTGACACCATCCCTGACAATGACACAAAAAATGACTGGTTAGTTTACTACCTTAGTAATAAAGGATTGGACATCCTTTCAAAATGATTCTATGGTCAAACAACATCATGTGTTTTACTTAAAATAGTACATTGAGTTCATTTGATTGATCAATCTAGGAGCATAAACTTGAAATGGTGACTGCAAAGTATATGCTCTAATTCACCTTTAAAGTCATTACAACTAAAGAAAATACAATGTTGAAGGAAATCTATGCTAGAAATGGAAATGACAACTTAATTTAAAGCTTAAGATAATGTTGCAAATGGTAAACCTATCTATGCACCTATGCTACAAGAAACAACCAATGGTTCTATTACCGAGTGGTTGTAGGAGCAATAGAGTATAACTACTTCAGGAAAGCTTAATCTAATTCCTACTTAGTCACAAACTGAGTTCACCTTCCATGTGGGCCCCCACAAAAGAGTGACTGAATTGAAAACTCAAAGACTAAGATATGAAACTATCATTTATTCATTCATAAAAGCATAAGTATAAGATGAAAAATAACAGAGTTGTATTCACTACTTGTTGGATTACAAATTGGATTTCCTAAACATCTAATTACTCTTGAAATCATGAACTCCAGCTTATTTATACAACAAGAAAATTGACTTACTAAGAACTAGGATCCTTCCCTTTAGGGATACAACAACCTTCAATTATAAAAGAAACAACAACAATCAACGCAGGAGTAAACTACATTGAAACATGCAAGAATATAGAAACAAATGCATGACTGCTAGATTTCCTTCCAAATCAACTGGTGAATGAAATAAACCACCATTGATTGGAAATAATCAAGCTATTATGAACCTTGAAAGTAGTTTTTTAATCTTGATGACACAACTTTAATGCTGAGTCTCTTTTTACCCACTGACTTATCCTTTCCTACAAGAGATTAGTGTATACAAAAATCTCTCTCTCTCTCTCTCTCTCTCTCTCTCTCTATATATATATATATATATATATATATATTCAACATGTTTGTTTCAATCTTAAAAGTATCAAATACACACATAAGCATATCATAAAAATATGGAAAGTCTAAATTTTGTTTATGAGAACGTCATGAAATACCAGTTTTTAAATAAAAAAATCATAAAAAAAAAAAACCATAAATTGGGCTCTTCAATAAAATGATCCTAAAACATCTAAGGACCTTTCCTAAACACTTCTTTCCCCATTCTAGGCATTTTTCCATATTTTTTCATATTTGGCATTTATAGGCTTATTAGGACTTAGTTGCTAAAAAAATGACTCAACCCTATCTCCAACCTAACCACATCTTCTAAATATACCTTGGAATTCCATCTATAGTCTTTATTCACCAAATGGTTGGCTAGACCATTTACAAGCCAAAATTGCATTAGGGATTTTCCCTTCCCTAAGGTGCTCCTCACCATACTCCCCATACAAGAAGAAGCTTAAGGTACCTATGGTGGGATAAACTCCTTACTGATGCTATGATTCTTGAAGTCACTCTCAAAAATCTAAGCTACCTTAGCGTGAGGGGTGTCCTTCCATTTGACCAATTATTCTTTGTAAAACTTGTTTCTTGTACTCTTCTTCACCCTAGTGTCTAGTATCTACTCCACTTGTGGTTGCTCCCTTTCATGTACCTTTAAGTCTGATATGTCTTTGTGTAGCTTTATCTGATATGTCCCCTCATCTACATCCAGTCCCTTGTAAGGTATCAAGTCTTTGACATTGAAAATGGGAGAGATGTACATGTCTTTTAGTAGATCGACCTTATGGGCATTGGAACCATACTTCTCTAGCACCTTGCATGGCCCAATCCTCTTCATTTTCCTTCTGCAGCCCAACCTTATTCAAATAGACCATGACCAAATCTCCTATTTGAAATTGTAAGTCTATCATCCTTTCATCCCTCTTTTCCTTCAACTTCTAATTTTCTTCCATCAAGGTCTTCTTAACCTAGTCATATATCTCTATCATGGAATGAACAAAATCCTTAGCTTGTCCATTGATGATTTCATATACTAGTAGTTCTCTCAACTCCATTATGCCCCTTAGATGTGTCCTATACACTATTTGGAAAGGGCTCAATCTAGTTGTTCTATTTTTGCTATCATTATAGGAAAACTCTATTTGAGGAATTTCTTGATCCCAACTCTGCATATATTCTTTGGTAAGACACCTTAATAGGTTTCATAGGACCCATTAATGACCTTTGTCCACTCATTAGTTTGGGGATTGTAAGCAGAACCATCATCCAAGCTTGCACCCAATCTCTTCCATAGGGTCTTCCAAAGATACCTCATAAACTTGACATCTTTTTCAGCAACATTGCTCATTGGTAATCCATGAATTCTGACCACCTCCTTGAAGAATATATTAGCTATATTACTAGCATCATGTGTTGTTTTGCATGGGATGAAATGGCTCATCTTGGTGAATCTATCAACTACCACAAAAACACTGTCTAACCCTATCTTAGTCCTAGGTAAGCCTACTATGAAATCCCAAGGCCTATTAGGAATGGGTAGAGACTAATAAAGTCTTGCATTGGATAAGATGCCCTTTTCTTTCTGACATATGCCACATTTTTCTACATATCTACTCACATCTCTTTATATCTTAGGCCAATAGTAAAACCTTCCCACTAGGTCTAGGGTCTTGTTTAGGCCAAAATGCCCACTCATGCTTCCATTGTGTTTTTCCTAAATGAGATTCTCCCTCCTGGATTCCCTTGGGACACACAACTGCTGACCCTTGAACAACAAACTATTTTGCAATGCATATTTAGAAAATTGACTATGTAAATGATTTACAAAATTGGTACATACCTTGTATGCCTCTAAGAGATTAGTATCCTCTCCATACATGTCCTTGAATCCTTCTATTCCTATGCTTTGCAACTTGACTTCTTGAACTATCCATAATATCCTACTTAAAGCATCTTCCACCTTGTTATTGGTGCCCTTCTTATGTTTAATTGTAAAAGTTTAGGATTGTAGGAATTCCATCCATTTGATATGCCTAAGACCAAGTTTCTCTTATGATTTAATATTACTTAGTGCTTGGTTATTAGTAAAGACCACAAACTCCTTAGGCAATAGGTAATGCCTCCATTTCTTAAGGGCTTGGCTAGGGCATATAACTCCAAGTCATATGTTGAATACCTTATTTTGGCTTCATTAAGCCTCTCACTAAAGAATGCCACAAGCCTACTCTCTTGTCTTAGTATTGCTCCCACTACTATGTTACTAGCATTACACTCTACTATAAATGGTTTCTCAAAACTTGGCAAGGCCAATAATGGTTGGGTTTCCACCTCCTTCTTTAACATTTCAAAACTCTCATCTGTAGCTTTGGTCCATGTGAATTTGGTCTTCATGCGTCCCTTGATAGTATCATTCATAGGTGCACAAATCTCATTAAATTTCCTCACAAACTTCCTATAGAATTGTGCTAGGTCATGGAATCTTTTGACCTTAGTAGTAGACCTAGGAGTAGGCCAATTCAAGATTTCCTCTACCTTACTCTTATCCATTTTCAAACTTCCTTGGGAAACCACAAAACTCAAGTACACTAGCTCTTCTTTCATGGATTAACTCTTCTCAAGTTTCATTGTCAACTTTTCCTCTTGAAGCTTCCTTAACACCATTTCAAGGTGTTTCATATGCTCCTCTTTTGTCTTGCTGAAGATGAGGATTTCATCTAGGTACACAACAACAAACACTCCTATATAGTCCTTCAAGAATTCATGGATAACTCTCATGAAGGTGCTTGGTGCATTGGTAAGACCAAATGGCATTACTAACCACTCATAGAGACCCTCAATTTTTTTAAATGTAGACTTCCATTCATCACCCTCCTTCATCCTAATATGGTAATAACCACTCTTGAGATCAATTTTAGAAAATTATCTAGCTCCAAAAGATAGTCCATTAGATCCTCTATCCTAGGAATAAGAAATCTATATCTAATTGTGATTCTATTGATTGCCCTAGAATCTGTACACATTCTCCACTTACCTCCCTTTTTAGGGGCTAGGACAATTATGACTATACATGGACTGATGATCTTCCTAATCAATCCTTGATCAAGTAATTCTTGAACTTGCCTTGCTATCTCCTTGTTATGCTTTAGTGTCATCTTGTATGCAACTTTGTTTGGTAGTGATACACCTGCCAATTTTATGACTTATGGCTATCTTTGTGGGTAGTGTGTTAGAGAAAAAGGTTAATTTATTTTCATTTATAAAATTACCTTTTCTCCCTTCTTAGGATTTTGCTTTATGGATTTTTTAGCTTTCTCTATTTAATAATTAATTAGTAATAATTAAATAGCTTTCACCTTTAGGTTACCTTTAGTAACTTATTAGGTTACCCTTTTGGGTTTCGATCTCCTTTTATAAGGATTGATCTCTTTGTATTTCATAATCTTTTTCTACATTTGAATATACAATTTTCATGTTTTCAAAGCAAATCCTTTGCTTCTTCTTGTCTTTTTCTTCTCTGTGACATATTTTTTGCATGTAGGTATTTGAGGGCTTGTGGATTTGATTTGTGTATTTTATCAAATCCTACATGGTATTATAGCTAGATCTATTGTAGCTTATTTGGTATTTGGAGAAAAAGGGAGAACAAGCATTTGGTGGATCGAATCTAGTGTTTTTCAGTTATTTTCTTAAAAATAGGGGGATTACTAATTTTTGGAGTTGCTTGAGGCCAAACAGATGTCACAAATAGATTTAGAAGGTGTCAAAACCCTCATTTCCATATAAAGTTTGTCCATTTTGGAGACTGTTGACTCGGGAGGCAATTTTTTTTGCTTGGTAGGTTTGTACGGCCTCTGGCACATAGTTCGAGGCAAAAAAAATTAATTAATATATTTTTTTTAAAAAAGAAATTTTTGACCCACTACAATTTTTTAACCGTTAGTAGTGCCACACGGTCATCACTAGCGGTCCCTCCAACAGCTTCGCCATGACCCCACTAGGCAACAACCCTCCACCCACCCACCGCCTGGGGGTGGCTTTTTTTTTGTTATTATTTTTATTATTAATTTTTTTTTTTTTTGCATTCTAGGGCCATGTTGGTTTTTTTTCCATAACTTGAGCATACGAACATATTTTTTTGATCCAAAAAATGTGTTAGAAAGCTAGTTTCGAGATGAAGAATCGGTGTAGGTGTTTTTGGGTTTTGATGCAATTTGGTTTGCTTGTTTTGGAAGTCAAAGCTAGATATTATATTTTGTACTTCAGGAGGCATATCTTGAGCATCTGATCTCCGATTTGGGACTTCTTTATATTGTTGGAAAGCTCTTTTTGCGCTTCTTCCAATGATGCTATTTGTTTTTCCAAATTTTTCTATAGGCATATTCTATTCAATATTTTTCTTGTTTGCATTCTAGTGGATATCCTGGTTGTTTTAGGTCCAGGGATCGATTTTGTTGCTTTAGATGATTCATCATGACTTGTACTATCTTTTTTATTAGTTGTATGCCTTTTCTGATCTTTGTAGACATCATTCATATGCATTCCTAAAACCACACTAAGATAAAGTGCCATACTGCATCTATATTTTTCATTTCAATTGTTTGCCTTGCTTTGCCTTCTGATTCGAGTAGTGTTCTCTGAGGAAACTCATGTAGATTACTATATTCTTAGGATTCACTATATTTTTGCCTTATTGTACATACACTATGATAAAGTGCCAAGTGGGGGTTGATGTTTTTGCCTTTGTTTTCCATCTTCCTTTGTCCAGTGAGTGTCCCTTCCATGAAATTAGCCTCATGAATTGTCTAAGATTGATCACCTCACTACACACATATTTACTCTTTTGTTCATCTTGATCGTGGTTCCTTGACTTGCAGTTCTTTTTGGCCCACTTTCTTAGTTGCCTATCACCTCACCCTATTTGCATTAGGGGGATTTTCTTGTTGTTTCTCATGCTTCCATGGTTCATTGGAGTGAGCTATGTATTTAGTATATGATCCTATGTACTAGGAAAGTGCAATGGCTAGGTACCTATGTATTTCGATGAGATGGATCATCTACCATATAGACACTCTTCTATTCATTCCTACTTTTTTGTTGTAGCCTTCCTTGGTTTGATTGATTAGCTCTTTAGGCTTTGGTGTTTTATGCCATCTGTATTTTCAAGTTTAGTTGTTTGTCTCCTAATTTGATGCAAATTATAGTCTTCTCTACCTAGTCAGGTTCTATTTCAGCATAGGTTCTTCAGATCAATAGTTATTTTTTGATAGAGCTTTGCAACTTCTACATGCTTTAGTGATGTTCGTCATGATCACTCTTTGTTCCTATTTTCTGAGACATTCCTCTAGTTGGAGGCTTCTTCAGTCCCTCACTAGATTTTTTAGGTATCTCTTTTTGGAGTAGAGTTTTTCCCACTGAGTTTTCTCTATTTCTCTATTTCATAGAGATTTTTTTGTGATTGGGTACCTCATCAAGCCTTGTTGCTAGGACCCAAATTTGATTTCAGCATTGTAGTTTCCTTTCTCTTTCTGCATTGTTTGTAATTGGGTTGTTGCTTATCTTAAGGGGGGGTGTTAGAGAAAAAGGTTAATTTAATTTCATTTATTAAATTACCTTTTCTCCCTTCTTAATATTTCACTTTATACATTTTTTAGCTTTCTCTATTTAATAGTTAATTAGTAATTATTAAATAGCTTTCATCTTTAGGTTACCCTTTTGGGTTTCGATCTCCTTTTATAAGGATTGATCTCTTTGTATTTCATAATATTTTCTACATTTGAATATACAATTTCATGTTTTCAGAGCAATCCCTTTGCTTCTTCTTTTCTTTTTCTTCTTTGTGACAAGTTTTCTGCATGCAGGTATTTGAGGGCTTGTGGATTTGATTTGTGTATTTTCTCAAATCCTTCATAAGGTTGGTTATGTTCCATCACATATGATATCCTTGAACTAATCTAGCATTTCTTGTACTTCTATAGGTATAGGTTCTTGTGTTGATGACTTATCCTCTTTTGGCTTCACCATGATGACATACCCTACTCCATCTTCCTTTAAGTCTTTGAGGAACTCTTTCCTAATCATAAATAATGTCTTAGTAATAGACTTCTCTACCTTGTCTTCTTCCAAAAATGACTGTATTCTATAGGTGACTCCATCCTTCTTGAAGGAATATTTGTTTTCCTTTCCATGGTGCATTGCCTCTCTATCATAGTACCAATATATTCCTAGTAGTAGATGGAAAGAATCCATTGGGTACATCACATAAGATTCTATCTTCATAATTGGCAATGGTGATGTCTACCCATACTTGTTCAGTCACCAATATACTATACCCTTTGTTTAATCAAGTTGCCCTATAAGGACACACATCTGAGATTTTTGTCAAACCAAGTTTGTGCACCACTTCTTTTGATATTACATTGTTAGAAGCCCTGAGTCTATGATCACCTTACATATAGGTTTCCAAGTACTTTACACGTAGTCCTAAAAAGTTCCCTCCTTTGTTTAGCTTCCTCTTTCATTGGTTCCTTAACTAAGACTCTCCTCAACATTAGGTTCTCAACCTTTTCTAGTTCAAGGTCTACCTCACATATTTTCTGACTATCCTCTTGTTGGACATAAGTTATCTTCTTCTCTCCATATGATGCTGATGTCTTCTTTAGAAATCTATAGGAAGGATGTTCTAACTTTCTACATTGGTAACATTTCATGTTACTAAAATGTGATCCTCTGCTACTATTCCCATACCTTCCCCTACCACCATTATTAGTACCTCTTCCTCTATTGGTGCCTCCCCTTTGACTAGTTTCACTAGTCTATTCAATCCATTTGGACTCCCTATAGCTCTTATGATCATTGGTCCTTCCACTAGAACCACCCCTTGAGTTGCATCTAAAATCTCTTCCCCTGGCTCTTCCTTTGGAGGTTGAATCATTCTTCTTTCTCACCTTGTCCTCCACCTTTCTAGCCATCTAAAAGAAACTTTGAAAGGTAGTGAGACTGGACAAACTTAGTTCATCTTGTATGGACCACTTAAGGCCATTTAGGTATTTTTCTACCTTGATACTTTCTACCTCTTGTACTCTTGATCTTAGAGCCAATTTTTGGAACTCTTCAGTGTATGAAGCCACATCAAGATCCTTCTTCTTGAGATTCTACCTCTACTTGTGGAGTTGGATCTCATAGTCCTTTGGTAGATAAGTGTCCTTTATTTTTTCTACCACAACCTTCCATTTAGCTATTGTTTTATTTCCTTCACTCTCTTTCTCTCCTCTTCCACAAACTTCCACTAAATTAGTGCATGTCCTTTTAATGTCTACTTTTCCACCCTTAATTTTTGATCCTTTGTTATCCCTTCACATTCAAAATGGCTTTCAATGCTCTCAATCCACTTTAGGACCACTTCTACATCCATCTTCCCATAGGACAATGAAATATTCTCAATACTCTTTCCCCAAAATGCTTTGAGGGCCTTGAGGAATGGTTCTTTTTCACCAAGTAGAGGATCAGGTTCTGGAATTTCATCTTCCAAATCTATCTTCTTCTTTCCTTTACTAGCGCAGGTATCTTCATCTTCCTTTGCTAGAGATGCCTCCTCCATTTTCATCAAATTTTCCTTCATCTCTTCTATAGCCTGATCACAAATCCTATTTTTCTCCTCTGTGACCTTCTTCTACTCATCTACCTCCTTAGCCAATTCTATATTGGTCACCATCTTTGTAGACCCATTAGATTCAATAGGAAAGAGCATATCACCACAAGCCTTAATCTTATGGCTTTGATACCAATTTGATGGGGAGATTCTTCTTTTTAGAGTCTCTTTTCTTTACCAAGGCTACCTCTTATCTTTATTAGGGTCTCTACTCTAACCTTAACCTTGAGGATTCTCTCCTAATCCCCTTCTACGAAACTCACCAATCAATTCAAGTTTCACTCCTCTAACTACCAAAACCCCAATTTAACATCTTTTGTCTTATTAGGCCAAAACTCCTCTAAATTCTCAAAATAAGGAAGGACCAAGATTAGACCTTCCTCCTAAGATTCCTAGCACATTTCAAGATATTCTGCACCTTCTTGTCATGTTTATTATACCCAAAAAAATTCTTTCCCTATTTGACTTGGTAGCCCAAAGAGGCCCTATTAGCCCTCCTAGAAACAAGGATTCCTCTATAACTTGTGAAAGCTCTTAACAAGGAATATAGATATCTAATAGAAATTGTCTCACATTGACTAGGGATTAAGGATTTTCTTGGTCCCAAGTCCTCAAAGTGTCTGTACAATACTTTTTTTGAAAACCCTACTTTTAGGGATTTCTAGGGGCAATGTCAACAAACACACTTTTAACACAAGAAAATATTCACTCCAGACTTCCTCCTCTAGATTGTGGGCACTAGAAAAATATCTCTATCATTTTCCAACCAAGATTGGCATGTTCCAATCTACTATTCACGCTAGAACTCTCTTGCAAGCATCACTGCACCTTTCCAAGCTTCCATTAACTTGCCTAGGGCTTTCTTGCAAAAATAACAAAATGAATCCCACAACTCCAAAAATTTTATGTACATAATATGCACATGCCATTAATTTATTATCAAATGCCATAGGTTTTCAACCATGGGACCTCAAGTTTTAGAGATTTTATTGAAACCTTATCAAAATTGAATGATAGGAATGAAGAACCTAAATAATTTTGAAAACCCAATAAAATAAAGACTAGTGATAAAAACAAGATTGCATAGAGTTATGCCATGATCACAAGAAACTAATACATTTAAAACAGTGAGAAAATCAATGAAAGAAAATAATATTTCAATCCAAAATCTCATTTCTTGTCAGCAACTTCTTGTTATCTCATGAATTGTTTGTACATCAACCCAACCACCCCCTAGAAATGAGTTGGATGATGCTTATATAGAATTCCTATAAGTAATCAGAGCCTTGGGTTGAGTTATAAACACCCACCTTACCTTTTTCTAGAAAAGTGCAAAAAATGTCATTGCAACTTTGAAAAAATTGCAAAGTTGTCAATGAACAATTTGGCAACATTTGACAATTTTGCATTTTAGCCCCCAAAACTTATTTAGTTTGGGTTCAATCATTATAAAATAATCTTAAAACATCTAAGGACATTTCCTAAACACTTCTTTCCCCATTTTAGCCAATTTTCCATATTTTCCATATTTTGTCATATTTGGCATTTCTAGGCTTATCAAGACTTAATTGCTAAGAACACGACTCAACCCTATCTCCAACCTAACCACACCTTCTAAACATACCTTAGGAATTCATATATAGTCATTAGTCACCAAATGATTGGCTAGACCATTTACAAGCCAAAATTGCATTAGGGATTTTCCCTTCCCTAAGGTGCCCCTGTACAATTTTTAATGCAAATTAAAAAATCACATGGGTACGTGAGTGAAAGCGGTTCACTTTTGCAACTTGATAAACAATAAATAATAGAGAGGTTGAATATATTTTTATTCATTGAATGGAAGCATCAAGAGGTAATTTATTTTACAGAGGGATATATAATGCCCCTAAATTAAAGATGAATAGATGAAACCTTTTCTAGTTTGAATCTAATCCTTGCAATCTTGCATATATGCATGTAAAAAGGAACTGCCATTTTTTTGAGTGCCTTGATTAAAAATCACTACCAAATTGATCATTGTAAGATAGATAGTGATAAGGGCCCATAGTTTTTGTGGCACTGTATGTTAGCTTAAAGAATGAATTTGACAACTGAGTGTCAATACACTTAACCAAGATCAAGAATAAGTGCCAAGTAATATGAAGTGCCGAGTATTAACAGGTGTCGAGTGTAACAAGTGCCAAGTGTCAATAGGTGTCGAGTGTCAATAGGTGTCAAGTATTAACAAGTGCTAAGTGTCAACAGGTGCCGAGTATTAACAAGTGCCGAGTATTAATAGGTGCCGAGTATTAACAAGTGCCGAGAGTAACAAGTGCCGAGTGATACAATTTTGTTTAGGTGTCGAGCTATCCAGGAAACAATATGTGCCAAGCATCAACAATGCTTTAGGAGCCGAGTAACACAGAATATCAGCATAAAAGTTTGAAATTGCACAAACTTTGATTCAAACAGTTTTTTTTGTAGCCGACATAAAGAAAATCACGAAGGATTTAATGATGAGATCGAATCTTTTATTTTTCCTATGCAATTTACATGCATCCAATAAGAAAAATGATAAAGGCATGCAACCAATTAGTAAAAGACAAGTATTGAGCAAGAAATTGAGATTCAATATGGATCGTAGATCCATATCTAACCTTAAGTCCTTGAATTCTTTATAAGGAAGATGAAACTTCATTGTAAATATATGAGTGGACACACAAGGGTGCACAAAGAAAAACTATTTTCAAAAGCAAGAGTTATCAGATCACAAAAGGATCAAGATCAGAGAAAGTGGAATAGGTGCCTGCATTCAACAATCAAGGATTGTAAACTATCAGGTTCATTATACCTAATACTTTCTAGCAATTGTATTAGAATAAAAATCCTATGGTAATAGGTTAGCTTAACAACTATTTCATCAGATCCTTTAATTAGGTGATTAAATCCTTTAACAGGGTGACACTTCATGTTAAGTGTTTGTAAAGCCTTTAACCAGGTCACTATTGATACAGTGTAAAGCCTTTAACAGGGCAGACCATCAGAAGTGGTTGAACAATATTGCTGCAGTAATTTTTGTGGGTATCATCCCCACCCCAGTTTTACCTTCTTATTCCTGGAGGGTTTCTGGGTTACCAAATTCTAGTGTTATGAGTTGTTGATGCATGTGTTTGATTTCATATTTGTTTGATATATTTACATGCATGCAATTTACTTGCAGTTAAAAGTTTTATTGGCTAAAGTGTGATACTTATGATTCACCCCGCACCCCCCCCTCTCATAAGTACTCTTTCCATATTTGAATATTCCAACAATTGGTATCAGAGCTTATACAGGTTCTCACAAGGAAAAGCCTAACAGCTTTGAGGAAAAGATCTAAAGATGGAAGCTTTTAAACTTGGAAAGATCATTGAAATTCAGGTGATAGATGTGCAACTTGCTCTGCATAGCTTGGAGGAATTTAGAAAAAAGTTGAGAAAATCATTAAAAAAAAGAAAGGATCTAGCCATAGCCAAAAATGAGATAAACTACAAAGAGATTGATACCACAAACATATTTTCCAACGGAGACACTAAAGAGTTTGATGCAGCAATAATAGAACCGATGGAGAAAAATAAAGCTCAAATAGAGGAGATAAGATCTCTCAAGATGGAACATGAATCACAGGCCATAATGATATGGGAGATTATTGAACAAAAGAAAAGAGCAGTTGATGATAAGGTCATGATGGAAAATGACAAAAGAAATCTTGCAAACAAACTTGAAGAAATATGTACTGAATTGACAAGGATCTCAAACATGCAGATGGATACACTTGCCCAAATGATGAACCTTCATCATGAACTCAATGTGAAAGATATTGAGATCTCTACTTTGAAGATACAAAATGAACAAATGCAGAATGAATTGAACAGAGAAAGAGAGGTGGCAGAGAATCTCAACAAGTCAAGTGAAGCCATCAAATATTTTGAGCAAATACTGAAATCCCCAAGATCAACCCATGATACATCAGGACTTGGATACAACAGCATTGAAGTTGGAGAATCATCAAAGAGTGTAGAACAAAGAAGTGATAAAGGTAAAGATGTTAAACCTACATGTCATTTTTGTGGAAAGAAAGGACATACATCTAATGTATGTAGAAGCAAGAATGCCCATCAGCATGATAAACCTAAAAGCATAAACCATTGTCATAGATGCAAGAAGCAAGGTCATCAAGCTTATGAATGTAGAACTAAAACTACTAAGACATCAAGATATGATGGACATTTTTATAATTGCAAAAAGTATGAACATAGAGCTTTTGAATGTAGATCAAAGCTATGTGGATAGTAAATCAACCAGCAAACTAGACATCAAACCATGAATTTTGGGATTACAACACCATGTAAAGTTGTCACTATTGTCAAGAATATGGACATATACCATAGAACTGCATAAGAACACATTTTAGAGGGAACTACAAAAGATGGTTGAGTCAAACTACATGTTTTAGTTGCTTAAAAACTGGTCATGTCAGCAAGAATTGCCCAACAAGGTCAAAGGCATCAAGTTCAGAGTTTAGCAATGGAAAGGAAAAGATAGATGTTGGACATATCAGAAGTGAAATGAATAAGACATGGAAGAAGAAAGATGAGTATAGCACATCAAGTGCAGAGATCACTTCACCTAATAGGTCAAGTGATCACACCTTATCAAATTAAGCAAGAATAAGTGTAAGGGATTGATAAATCAAGTTACATCATAAATCAGTCCCAAGACATAGAAGAACTGCAAGAAAAAAAAAATCAGCATAAGCAAAGATGCTAAGTCAAAACTGAGAACTTTGCAAGATCTATCAAAGTTGTCTTCAGATGCCGAGTTGCTAGTAGCGACCGAGTTGATAGATGATTCTGAGCTATGAAATATCAATAGGAGCCGAGCAAAGTGAAACACAATGGGTGTCAAGTCATGTTGAAACCCTTTAGGTGTCAAGTAGACAGTTGGCAGCGCACTAAGCATTAATTACTCTATTTTGAAGGGTACATAAATTCTATTTTCGACCATTTTTTCCCACCATTCAAACAAGAAGCAAAGCCGAGAAGAGTGGAGAAGATCAAGGTCAGCTCAGAAGCCATTTGTGAAGATTTCAACAATGATTCAGGACAAGTTTCATCAATTTGAGGTATTTTACTTAAGTGCCGAGCTATGTAGAGTTTATAAACTTGTTTAAATCGTAAACCCTAGTTTGGAAAACAATGACATCTAGGTCAGGAACCACTAAGGGTAGAGAGAGCCATGACATACAGTTGGTCAGCAATGAAGTTAAACAACCTGATTTTAAGCCCATTCCAGAAGTAGCATACAAAAATGATCCTGCAGGTGCACTATCAGTTATTTTGGATAAAGTTGTTATGGTCCAAGATGTTCGCAGATGTTATAGCTGTAAAAATGGAGCTATAGGAGATTTAGAAATTTATAATGCATATGATAAACTATGTGAGAACAAAAGACTGAAAGATGAGTTCTCAATAATAGAAAGAAAAGGATTAACCAAAACCCTAGATTTTTCTATTGTTTTCAAAACTGAATGGGTACGGCTAGTTTTGAGCAGAATACACGATGGAGCTTTTTGGTTAGAGTCAGGGCCAGTAAAATTCACCAAGAAAATTGTTCATAGGGTTACTGGTATTCCAACCATAGATTGGCCAAAGACCCTATGAAGTGACAAAAGGGAAGTGATAGAGAAAAATACAAGTGCTAAATGGAACAATAGAGGAATGACTATCGACACAGTCACAGATCCCCTACTAGATTTTGTTGTGAGAATCATTTCACACAAATTCTATCAATCAATCAGGTTAAACAGTGTACCTTGTATAGCAGTTGATGTTGCATACAAGATAATAAAAAAGGATCACACTTATGATTTAGCAGAGCTCATGTTTCAACAGATTAATGAAAATCTGGGAGCTATAAGGAAGAGCAAGGGAGCTCAATGCAAATTTGGATCAGTTTTGATGTGCATGTTTTTCTATCTGATGAAAGAATTCCTTTCTGTGGGTAAGGTAAGATGAAGTCCAGATAAAACAATTGTTGAACAAATCAATGGATACATTGAACAGATGGGTAAAAATTTTGATGCCCAAATGACTAGTTACTTTGAGGACTTTAAAAAGTCCATGAAACAATGAGGATTCCAGTCTCATTGACTGAGAAATATGAAAAGTACATTTGTTTTCTTGTAGATATAGATTATACCTACATACAAGCAGTTATACCTAGAGTAAGATGGCTTAGGCCACTAGGTTATGAACTTGATATTGATCAAGCTTCTGCAACAATAACAACCCTACTTGTAGAAGAAGTTGATAAAAATGCAAAAACTTTTGGAACCTATGATGTTGTCAAATCAAGGGTGATAACAGATTTGAAGACTGCTTCTGCAATAAAGAAGAAAGAGAAAATGGTGAGACAAATTAAGAGAAAATTTGGCATTGAAGAAGAAGGAATAGCAGAAGAGGAAGACATTAAAGAAGAGGGAGATAAAACTCAAGTTCTGACTCAAGGGTTAGGAGAATATAAAGAGGAAAGTGCTAAGGAAGAAGAAGCCGAGGAAGCACCAGTTAAAAGAAAAGCCACAACTCCTCCTGCTCCTCAATCCAAAGGGAAGAAAGTAGTTGCTCCTGCACCAAAGATACCTACCACAAGGGCTGCAGCACAAAAAGCCCAAGAGGAGGCAAAAGGAAAGAAGAAAGACTCAAAGAAGACTACTGCCGAGTCTAAGAAAAGAAAATTTATTCCCCAGCCTGAAATAGATGAGGAGAAGATAGAGTCAGAGGAAAACAGTCAATTTCAAGTGGTAAGACACAAACCCCAGACTGCTGTTGATAAATTATGTTCAAAATTTAGGAATGATGATTTGAAAGGTTTAAAGAACCTAAATTTTTCTAAGCTTACCAAAGAAGACAAAAATAAATAAGAGGAATCTGTGTATGCTATGATGTCTGAATATAAGCACACACCTCTAAAATTAGATGAGTCTATGCCAAAAGAATTGTATAAAATTATAGAGGATAAATGGCATTTTTGTTTACAAATGGAAAAGGAGATGAGGGATTCCACATTAGCTAGATTGTTGCCTAATTTGACTAAAGATCAAGTAACAAATGCAGTAAAAATGCATAATAATAGATTCACTCCCAAGCATAGAGCATTCAACATATTGCATAATAAAATTGAAGAGGTAGTTACTAAATCCACAAGATTGTGGAAAATAGTTTACAAGAAAATAGAAGATGTGTATAGTGAAGAATATAAGGCAAAGGAAATTGCCAAGACAAAGGAAAAGAAGATGTCAGGAACCAAAGAAAAAGAGAAAGAACAAGTGGAGAAGAAGAGTAAAGAAGAAAAGGAAGAACATGCACATACAAAGGAGAAAGAGGAAGAGAAAGATACAATTGAGCCACAAGATCAAAGTATGCAAGACACACAGGTATCTCCTCCTAGTCCTCCTCATGCCACCATCATACCTACAGATATTATAAAAATAAAAGATGTTACAGACACTTCAAATCCAAACATCAATCCATTAACTGCAGAGGATTTAGAAATCCTTGACCAATCATCACTAGTAGCAAAATTAAGTTCAAATCCTGTATTGGTCAATGTTGATGAATTCCATAATCCAGAAGTTAAAATAGAGATAGTCAAGGTAAAAGCACAAGTGCCACCTTCAACCATACAAACTACTGGTATTCTATTTCTTCCACCACCACCTCCACCAAGTGTAGTCACATATACACTTCAAATGCCGAGTACAACAGTAGGGGAAATAAAAGAAACATCTGAACAACCAACAAGTTCAACTCCACCTAGCGATCATAAAAGGGATACTCAAGCTGAAGAAAAAGATGAGACAAAGAAGAAGGAGGAGACTACAATACAAACACTGGTTGCATTACCAAAATCTGGTACTCCAACATAGACTCTTTAGCAGCCGAGCACAGATGGGCTACAGCTACAAATTAGGACACTAGGCTCGAGCTCATCAAAGGCAGTTAGGAAACTTCACTATGGAGTTCCTGAACTTGATGAAGAAATAAAGATCCCATACTATGAATCTAGCACTCTTACTAAAGAAAAGATTAATGAAATTCAGAGTGCATTGGACAGAAGAAGGAGACAAGAAGCACTAAGAAAAGAACATAAGCATAAGCTTACGCTGAATGAAATCAAAGACATATTCACAGAAGCTTTCTGCTTATAGTCTCCAGATGAGTCAAGACCAATTATAGAGCAACTATTTGATATAGTTGATCAGGTGACTAGTGAAGACCAGGAAACAAATGCTAGATTGCTCGAATGGTTAGAAAGGAAGTTCCAAGGCAAGGTAAATAGTAAAATATCTAGTGATATAGCATTGTCACAAGAAGAAGTGGAAAAGAAAGTTATAACAGTTAAAACTGTACTAGGAAACATCTTTTCCCTGTACAACAAGTTGTGTGATTTTTCGACATTCACATAGGACACTAGCCAGAAAATACTAAGCTTGGAGAACAATTTGAAGATTTCTAGCAAGCAACTCCCCACAAATCCAGCTCAGAGTGAGAAACATTTTTCCCAATCACTTCACACACAAAGAGAATTAGCTGTCTTAGCAGCAGAGCAAGAAACCACAAAAGCTAAATTGATGCAAATTCAATCATCAATAACTCCTCATTTGGAACTACTTCACAAGGAGAAAATAAATGCAGAGACAGTCCTCAAGAAAGACCCCAATCTATCTTCATCTGATGGACTTGTACACCTAGCAGCAGAGATTGCCATCCAACATAAGACATTAGATGTCGCACTAGAAAATTGGGATGTAGCTCTAAAGGTACTCCTAGAAGTAAATAGTACATTTTTGGCCAAGTATGGCATTTCTTTGTAAGACCTATGACATAAGTGTCAAAAAAGGGGGAGAATAAGATAGCAGGAGTGATAAGAAGAGATTAAGTATGGGGGAGTTAAGTACAAGAATGAAATGATCAGTAATGATAAAAGGGGGAGATAACAAATTTTTGGAGCAAATTTTGAACAGGACAAAACTCACTGAGTGTACATACAGGATCAATTAATAAGGAGTCACAAGGATCTTAGTTAAGTGTTTTTGCCACTCATGTCAAAGGGGGGGATTGTTAGCTTAAAGAATAAATTTGACAACTGAGTATCAATACACTTAACCAAGATCAAGAATAAGTGCTGAGTAATATGAAGTGCCGAGTGTAACAAGTGCCGAGTATTAACAGGTGCCGAGTGTCAATAGGTGCCGAGTGTCAACAGGTGCCGAGTATTAACAAGTGCCAAGAGTAACAAGTGCCGAGTGATATAGTTTTTTTTAGGTACCGAGCTATCCAGGAAACAATATGTGCCAAGCATCAACAATGCTTCAGGAGCCGAGTAACACAGAATATCAGCATAAAAGTTTGAAATTGCACAAACTTTGATGCAAACAGTTTTTTTGGCAGCTGACATAAAGAAAGTCATGAAGGATTTAATGATGAGATCAAATCTTTTATTTTTCCTATGCAATCTACATGCAGCCAATAAGAAAAATGATAAAGGCATGCAACCAATCAGTAAAAGACAAGTATTGAGCGGGAAATTGAGATTCAATATGGATTGTAGATCCATATCTAACCTTAAGTCCTTGAAGTCTTTATAAGGAAGATGAAACTTCATTGTAAATATATGAGTGGACACACAAGGGTGCACAAAGAAAAACTATTTTCAGAAGTGAGGGTTATCAGATCACAAAAGGATCAAGATCAGAGAAAGCAAAACAGGTGCCTGCATTCAACAATCAAGGATTGTAAACTATCAGGTTCATTATACCTAATACTTTCTAGCAATTGTATTAGAATGAAAATCCTATGGTAATAGGTTAGCTTAACAACTATTTCATCAAATCCTTTAATTAGGTGATTAAATCCTTTAATAGGGTGACACTTCATGTTAAGTGTTTGTAAAGCCTTTAACCAGGTCACTATTGATACAGTGTAAAGCCTTTAACAGGGTAGGCTTTTAACAGGGCAGACCATCAGAAGTGGTTGAACAATATTGCTGCAGTAATTTTTGTGGGTATCATCCCCACCCCAATTTTACCTTCTTATTCCTGGAGGGTTTCTGGGTTACCAAATTCCAGTGTTATGAGTTGTTGATGCATGTGTTTGATTTCATATTTGCTTGATATATATGGGACCCATGTGGGACCCAACCTAATCTAGCATAGAAGGTCAAATTTTGGAGGTGTGTGTAGGTGAGAAGGAATCCAATGGAAAAATCATAATGTGACACATGGTAGACATGAAGGAGTGATGTGGACACCGAGACCATATAAGTGCATGACACGTAGCATACATACTGAGATAGATGAGCTAGCAAGAATGACATGTGGTAGAATCATTAAGTCACATATGATGTGGCAAGTGATGATGCACAATGTGAAAACATGAATGATTGACACTTGGCACACATAATGAGGTAGGATGATTAGTCAAAGTTGACATGTAGTAGAATGTCACAATGTCACTGATGACATGGTGATGTTGAAGTGGCTTTGCGACAAAGAGACATTGTGAAATAGGGCAGGGTGGGCCTAATGACCAAATGCAATAGGATTTCAATGCATGGCAGATGATCGACGAATGTCGCTAAGTCATCATGGGAAGATGCTCGATCGTTAAGCAATGCGATAACATGACCCAATCAAAAGGTGACACATGGCACCATGTGGCAACAGGTCCAGTAGTGATGTGGTAGAATGTTGGATGAATCAAAGAGTGCCATGTGGTGTCTAGGTGGTAGAGGGCCTTGGTCGATGTTGATGGGGTCGTTGACATGGTAGTGATGAGGACAGAATGGGCCAGTTAGGTGGCACCATGTGTCACCAGCCGGTCAACCAAGTTTGACCTAAAATTGGAGGAGAGGATAAATTAAATTTTTTAAAAATATTTTATTATTTCCCTCATAGAAGTTGAATACATGTAGATTTTAAATCAAAAGGGGTTTTATTATAAAGTTTGGACTTTATAATAAGTGAAATATTTTCAAATTTTTACATGCGTGTTCATCTATTTTGTCTGAGATTTTCAACTGGATGGCCTGGGCCTAATTTTTGAGAAAATATAGTACTATCATATATTGTTAGAAAGATCTCAGAGTCTAGTTTTTTTATTTTTTTGATAAGATAATGTGAAAGTAGTGGTGGGCGAAAGTTCTTCCTAGATTTGTCTGGTGTGCTTCATTTTTCAACTATATTCTGGTTTAGTAGTTCATTTTGTGACAAAATGGTGAAATGGGTATTTGCAAGACTTGAAGAGGGTCCTATTAGTACTGTTATTTTGTCTCTAGATTAGTTTAATGGGATTTTTGTCAAAATTTTATAGAAAATTTTGTAGTTTTTTCAAAGGGGATTTTTTCATCATTCTTAGAGAGATATTTTCAAGTTTGTTGTGCCAACTAATGAGATTTGCTCTAGTTTTCAGTTGTAGAGAGAGGAAAGAAGATCTACTTCAATTGTGGATGAAGATTCAAGTGGACAAGTGGTATTTCTTGATAAGATCTGAGATCTTGCATCTCTTATATCTTCTCTTTCTCTTTCTTTCTATAGGGTTGGTTCCAATCTTTTGGATAATTTTTCATAGCTATGATACCACCATTTTCTCAACATTATCTCTTGTATGAACAATAATAATGGAGTTTTAGTATTTAGTTCTTGTTTATCTTGTGTTTTATACATTATTTTCATGTATCTTGAATGTATTTGTCTCAAGGAAATCAATACAAAGCAACAAATGCACTTAAGGTTCATTCTGATTCTTGTCCCCTACCTTTGTTGCTTGCAAACTTTTGAGATTTATGGACAAAGAACATAGATCCCACTTGAAACTCATTTTGAGTTGTATTTTTTGATGTGTTTTTCTATTGATTCAAAGAATCAAGTAAATGCTTGATAGGATTTGATGAGTATGAGATTCATTGTCAACACTGATGTCTAATTCACAAAGTGAATAGATAGATCATTGATATCTTGATGTATGTTGTGATTTTTGAATACCTAATGGATAGGGCACTAATTAGTCATAGGATCTACATGTTTCTTCTTGTTAGTTATAATATTTAATTAATCATTCTAGGCCTATTTGAGGTGTCATGGGTATTTAATCCCTTTCATGTTTTAGAGCTAAAAAGTATACACACACTTAGCTTGTAGATCTCATAGGTTGTACTACTAGCTATTTCATGCCTTTTTCATTGCATAAGCATAAATGGATTTGGGATTTTCATATGCTTAATATAGGTTTAGATTTATAGTTTTTGCACTAGTAACATAATGAAATCTAAGGTCTACCTACCTAGATCTTGTAGAACCTAAGTGAAGAAGGAGTTTAGCCTTATAGTTGACCCAAGTTCCAATCAAAATGTATCCATTATACGAGTTAGCTACCCTTAGATGCATTTTTTTGTTAGCTTCCTCATAGTTAAAATCACTATTAAATCAGGAGCCAACAAGGTCTCCTTGATTGGATTTTTTTCTCTCAATAACTCTAAAAATCCTCTAACAAGTGACCAAACTAACCATGTTTCTAGATACCCTTTTCAAAGTATACAAGGATTTTATAGGTTTTATCCCTTCACCTTGTCTTTACATTACTTTACTAGAATCAAGCCTATTAGTATGGGTTTCAAACTTGATACATTTTGTATGTCTTTTATTAGTTTGTAATACCATCAAATAGATTCAACATGACCTATTCTTTGGCACACTTTACCTTCTAAGAGTCTCCTACACTTCCATGAAGTTGGATTTCCTTTATTAATCCATCAAACACTTCAATCATCCATTGTTATCACTAATATACCTAGTCGGGTATCACAGAACTCGCCTAGGACTTAGTGGAAAAAATAAAAAACCTACATATCATGGGATCAAATTGCATACTTAAACTTTGTATAGAGTGCCCTAGCATATTCCAATTCCTAATGTGGAATTTCATGCTAGGGCCATATTTGTGCCTCCTAGTCTATATAGACCAAAGAACCAGTCACCAAGAGGGGATTTTACTACATGTAAAATATAGTACTAGAACTTAAATTGTAGACCAAGAAAGTAAACATGTTTCCCTCTCTACATATGCAAATAAATTACTCAAGTCAATCCATTAGAGAGTAGATTATTGAGTTGCAAATGAACAATATCAACATTTTTAGGAAATTAATTTTCTTTCATGTATCAATTCCATGCAAATGGAACTTCAACCCTTGTCTCTAACCCAAAATGAGATTATATATCTCTTGTGTATGTGCTCCAACTTTTTTTTTTAGACCCACAACTGATTCTTGGGTAGTTTGCATTTAATGTTGTCAATATTGTCATGACAACATTGCAAAGTTGTAATTCTATATTTGACAACTTTTTCATTTTGAGCACTTTAACATTTATAATACCCATAAATACCTCAAATAGGCCTAGAATGATTAATTAAATATTATAACACCCTCCTAATACCATTTCACCTATTTTGACACTTATTGGAGTTCAATTGTCCATTTGACCAACTTTGACTCATATTGACAACTTGTTGTTTACATGACAATCTTTGACAATACTTTGGAGAACTTTTCTCAGACCTATCCTAACTTCTTAGAGGACTAAACTACACACTTGGGACTTAATTTTAGTCCTTATTCCTTAGTGTCTTGGACAAGGCCAGTTACAATCCAAAATTATAGAGGGTTTGACCTAAGACCCTAGGTGGCCTTGTATTGTCCTCCCCCTACAACAAAAGCACTAAGTTGCCTCTAGAGATAAGAGGTCCAAATTGATGCCAAACTTTTTGAAATAAATCTCTTCTACCCAAGAAAACTCATATTTAGGTTGTTGCTTCCATTTGATAAGGTGTTCTATATAAAAATTGTGCCTTGTCTTCTTTTTAACCCTTGAATAAAGGATCCTCTCAAATTGTGGTTTCACTTGGATAGGTACATGGATCTCTTTCACATCCTTATCCACCTTTGTATTATACTCCTTCTATGCTACATCAGGTCCTTTGTACTTAACTATGTCTTGTATATTGAATATGGGAGAGATAGATAACTCTTTGGGAAGACCTATCTTATTAGCATTCTATCCATATGTAGCTAAATTTTTGCATAGTCCTATTATCCTCATCTATAACTTGTTTGGGATGCCTCTTTGTAGTCTAGCTTTGTTGAAATGTACCAACACCCATTTTGCCACTTCAAATTGTAGCTCCTTTCTTTTCTCATCTAGCTTAGACTTAAGCTTTGTATTTTCTTTTATCAAAGTATTCTTTACATGCTCATGAACTTTGTTCATAGACTAAGACAAGTCATCAACATGACCACTAATCACTTCATGATTCTTTAACTCCCCGAGCTCACAAAATCCTCTTGGATGGATGCCATAAACTACATCAAATGAGATCTTACTAGTGGATCTATTTACATTATCATTGTAAGAAAATTTAGCTTGAAGAAGTACTTGATCCCACACTTAGTCATACTCCTTTATTAAGCACCAAAGGTTTCCAAGAACCCTATTGATCTCCTCTTTTTGACCATCTATTTGAGGATGGTAATCTAAACTAAATGCCAAGTTTGTGCCTAGTCTTTTCCACATTGTTTTCCAAAATGCTCGATGAATTTTACATGTCTATCTGATACTATGCTTAGAGGAAAACCATGAATTCTCACCACTTCTTTGAAAAAGAGATGAGCAATGTAGCTAGCATCATGATTTTTTTTTTATAGGGTATGAAATGACTCATTTTTTTAAATCTATCTAATACCACAAACACACTATCAAAAATAATATTTGTCATTGGTAATCCCACTATGAAGTCCATACTAAGGCATCCCCATGGTCTATTATGAGTAGGAAAGGGCTGGTACAATTCTACATAAGATGATGTTCCTTTGGCTTTTTGGCAAATCACACATTGTTCAACATACCTCCTGACATCTCTCTAAACTAAATCCACTATCTTGTTTAGGCTAAAATAGTCTTTAAGACTTCCATTATGCTTCTCTTGAATGAGTTTTTCCCTCATATACCCCTTGGGTACACATAACTGGTTACCTTTAAACAACAATACATTCTACAAGGTATAGTAAGAAAAACTACTATGAAAATGATTGTTAAAATCAAGGCATACCTTGTAGGCTTCAAAGAAGTCTTCATCTCCTTCATAAATGCCTTTTAATCCTTCAACTCCTATGGTTTGTAGCTAAATCTCTTGGATAATGATAAAGCTCCTACTAAGTGCATTTGCTACCTTATTGTTCTACCCCTTTTATGCTTAATAGTGAATATGTAGGCTTAAAGAAACTCCATCTGCTTGATATGTCTGAGACTCAACTTTTCTTGAGTGTTATAAAGATCAAAGCCTAATTATCTAATGTAGTAAAAGATAGAAGAATCCCAAATGAGATGTCCTAGCCCCCAATAAATAACCACATTGTGAACTATAAATAATAACACATAGATTTAGATCCTAAATAACAATAATTCTCATAATAGAATCATAATATTTACATCCAACATGCCCAACTGCAAGGCCATCCATGTTAAGTCCAAATACATTACAATAATAGTTTTTCAAGAGCTCACAAGACCTCGCAAGACCCAACTTCTAGCTAGTCAAAACCCAAAATTTGGTAGAGAACTCCAAGAAGAATCTAAACTCATTCTCACAAGCCATCATGTAACCACCTTGTTTCCCAAGCCATACTTAGCTACTAGATCTGCTCAACTTCACTCTTCTCAACTACTCCATGCTGAATGATAATGATTCAAGACTCCACAAAACCCTCTACTTATACCAATAAATGCACCAAGCTAGCCAATCCAATTCACAAGAACTCCATATGAAGCATCAAAGTGTTGAGCATCAGCAAAATCATGAAGCATTACTAAGAAAAAGAGTAACATAGCATAATCTAAGAAATTCAATATAAACTAAGCAATATAGTATATTCCAAGTTCCTTAGTGACTGAGCTCCTTACCCAACATGATAACTTAATGACAATTAAACACATCTCTTTTTTGACCAAGCTCTCCAACCTCAAGGTCAAACTACTTCAACATGTAGGATTGCCAACTACCCTAGGATGCTCTTGCATCAAACACCCTAGGTGTAAAAAGATTTTTTTAATTAGATGGAAGAAGATCTTGTGGGATTCAACACATAATTTCCTATCTAGTTCTTCACATATATATCCTCAAAATTATCAACTTGCACATTCTTCCCTTTATTCCACTTCTGCCAATCCTTTCCATCAATAGTCACATGGTTGTTATGCTTTTGCACATCCTTTCTTGGTGTAGCATAAGTCTATTTTCCATAGTAATATCTAACCTTCTCAAAATCCTTCAACTCAACTTGGCTCCCAAAGCTCAGGTTCCTTCTATCGAGTTCTACATTCTACAAAGGAATCAATGAAAACTTCTTGCCATCTTTCTCAACTATAAATACATTCTTGACACAATCATACATAGCCATGTGATCATACTTCTAAGGTCCACCACGAAATATGTGACAAATTCTCATGTCCACAATATCACACAAAATTTGATCCTTATACTACCAAATCTAAAATCAACAAGACATTGCTCTCTCATTTCCAAAGCATGTTCATCTTGCAATCAACTAATCCTATAAAGATAAGGATGCCTAACTCTCTTCAAACCAAGTTTCTAGACTATCTCTTTAGCAACAAGGTTATCAACACTACCAGCATCCACAATCACATTACAAATTTTCTGAGTAGACTTACAATGAGTCTTGAACAAATTACTCCTTTGACAAGGTTCTAATACCTTTTTACCAAATAGTAGTCACTGAGCCAACAAGTTCTCTCCTTCCCTTTCGATTTCATTAGCTAAGTCTTCAGTCCCATTCACAATAATAAATCTTCTATTACAACCTTTTGGGAATATTCTATTAGGATCAACCATAGACATAAATAAAAATTACATGCAAATATAACCAATTTAAGAAAATAATAAATTGCACAAAAGAGAACACAAGACACAAGGATTTAATGTGGCTTACCCAATCTCTGGACTACATCCACCAACAATAAGTCCAATATTATTATTATCCAGTGATTATAATCAACAATCCCTTATAGCTCAATACTATTGCAAGAAGCTACAATATCACCATAGATTATGAAATCCCTAACCCTAATCCATTTTATACAAGATTTTTCCACTTACAAAATTAGGGCTAAAATAAGTCATCCAACAGAAAAATAGTAGCCCATGCCTTTTACATCAGTGAGTCAATTTTTGCTTCGAGGGTGTTGGCTCTTGATTTAATAGTGATTATTTGTACTAGTAGATAACAAAATGTATTATACCTAGAGGTAGCTAACACTCATAATTAACATAATACACTATATCTCTAGGCCAATAGAATGAAGCACAATACTTCCTACACTTTTGGCTCTGCAAAACCAAGGTGGGAGTACCTTAGGGATTTAATTAATTTCTTGACTCTTAACCTTAATCCCTAGGAATAGTAGATATGGTCCATTTTCTTTGATATATGAAAAACAAACATGAACTACAACAACTAACAATACTTCATGAATTCCCACACATAGATGATGGCCACCCTTATACAGTTGATAGAATATATTGATTGATTTAGAGTTGAATGTAAATTGGATATGTAGTGGTAGGATTTACTCTCATTTACTTCTAATTTATATGACCAGTGCCTTATCCATTGTTGTAGAGAGTCAAATATTGGTAGGGGATCTAATTCAAATAAATTGTATATGAATTTATCAATTGTAATCACCCATTCCCATTCTTATGAAATATCTCTTTCATAACCTCATAAACTCTACTGATTTACTAAAGCACTTCCTTAACTCCTTGAATTAAAAAAAAAACAATAGAACCAGTATACAACCTATCCAGATTGCATCCAATCAATTAAAACTTATTTAACTAATCTCAAAGTAAACAAATTCATAAAATTGAGACAAAAACTAGTAACACAGATATAATGTAAGTACCCTTTGTATTATCCTTTTAAAAGATTGATACAATGACCAATAGAAACTCAATGAAAGAACCTAGAAAATATTGCTAATTCTATCATTTCTATATAAACATCAGATAGTACACAGTTGAAAGTAAACTCAAAACAACTACACATAGATGGATCGACTGTACTTTTCTTTAAAAAAGAAAAATTATACAAGCTTTTGGACCCTTTCTCTAGCCCTAAAATCTCACTTATATAATGTGAGATGCAACAAGCTTCAGACATAGAGAATTGATAGCTATCCTTTTGACAAAGATATTTACACTTTGTAAATAGCCACAAAGGACAAAATTTTGTGTAATAGAAAAGTTTTTACATCACAATATTCCTTTTAGGTGGGCTACTTTTTTATTATGCATCAAAACTATCAAATCAATGATTTGTACTCATGCTATTCTTATTCTTCAGAGTAAGTGGCTATTAGGCTTGAGAGTGATGTGTCCTATTCTATTACCTGCAAGCTCACCTCAACTTAGGGGTTCTCATTGTCTTCATCATTAATTCTTAAAGTAACAGTTACCTCTACATCTTCCTCTTCCCCATCATTTTATACCATCTATTCTATAGACATAAATTGTTCTTTCCACTCATTGAAAGCAGTGTCATTAGGCCAATCAAATTTAGAATTTCCCTTTGCACTTTTATCATAAAATTTCTAACCACTTCTATTTCATCAATGTCCTTTCTAATAGCATTATAAAATAATTTTACTTTGACCAGCTCTTCATTGGTCATTGCCCATATTATATGCCCCTTTTCATTTACAACATTGTTTATTCTTTGGTACAATATCTCATCTAACTCCTTTTTCCACTCTTTCTTTTCTTTCTTTTATCAACTTTTTTGAGAGCACTAGGAAAAAGGTCAAACTTCTCAGCTATGTACTTGGAGAGGTAGATTGTTATTCTTTTCTAAACATAAACCTTTTTATTATCAAAATCCTCTAGCCTATTAAGTAGATCAAAAATCTTTTCTATTTGGTGACATGGTAACTGGATGACAGATATGCACATAGTAGTAATGTCATTATTCCTTTCACTTCACTTTTGTACAATGGGTTTCAATTTATCTTCATCTCCTTTTATTTTATCCCAAATAGCTACAATTCTTTTCAATTGATCATAAAATGTTGGCAACTCAATCCTATCTACCAAGTACATAATAGCCTACCTAAGTTTTTCTTCGTACTGATTATTCAGTTCTATATGCATTTCCCTTAATTTGTTCATTTCCTCTTCATATTCCTCTATAGTATAGAACCCAGGCCTTTGTGAGGTTTTTGGTATTTCAACAATTGGGGTTGATGTGAATGGTTCAACTAGGGGCCAGAGGTATATAATTCTTGGGCTACTGGATTCTCCCATCTTTCTCTTCCTAATCACCTTGTTCATTTGAGATACTTGATTTTCCAGTAATTGTATCTATTACAGGCCTTTAGAACTTCTTCAAATTTAGCATTAAGTTCTAAGAAGTTACTTTTTTTTTTTCCAGACACCACATCCCCAAATTTTAACATTTCTTTAGCCATTCCAAAAATTTGTTGGCTACCCACTTCATCAACCCGATATACTGTAAGAGTTCTATTATGTTTTGCACTAGAAATTTCTTGCATTCTAGTTTTATCTCTTTTTTCAATTGACCAAATTAATAGGGCTTGATGATCATCATTGGATCTAATTCCCCTATGTGCTTATAGTATTTCTTCCTCTATTTTATATTGTACATTTTTCTCCTTTCTAATTGAATAAAAAATCATTAGCTATGTCCCACTGAAGCAAAATTAGAACCCCTAACTCCTTAACTAGTTTTCTCTTAGCCTCAGGTGTTAATGGGGAAAAATCATTCAAAAATTTAAATTTAACCTCTTCTCCAATATCAGATTCCGATTTTCTGGGCTGCTCTACCTTTATTTTCTTACATACCTTTTCAAAATTTCCTATAGTCTTTCTCCATAAAAATTGTGCAAAAGCCCTAGATTTGACAAAATTTTCATCATCTATGAAATTCTATGAAGTTTGAGCAATGATTGGGTCTATCTCCTTACCTTGATCATTAGCATCAATTGTGAGGTACAAGGAGGGCACAAGAGGCTCTTGAGGCACTCCTCTTTCCATGTCTATAGAGGTGACAATTACACCCCCTTCTCCACCCATTTTTCTTAGCTACTCTCTTAAGGATGCTTCATCCTCTATTTTGACTAGGGTTTGGGTTGGGGAATACTCTTCTACATAAGAAGATGATCCTTGTTCCAGTTTTTGTCTTTTTGGAGCACTAGTTGCAGGTGGGCTCTCTGGTCTTGGCCTTTTGTGAGGGGGAACCTATTATATGTTCTAAACTACCATGTACCCCGCCCTCTTTTGCAATGTATACTAACCCAGAGCAACTATCATTCTATTTTTTATTCTTCTCTCCACCTCCACTACTCTATTAGGATAGGATTTGACATATGTAGCCTTCTTCTCATTTATAGTTTGCATTATTGCAGCAAAATTATTCATCAATACATGCATTCTAGCTCCTCAATATTTTTTTGTCTTTTAGAGGATCATAATTAGAGTCAAATGCATTAATGAACTCTAGAACCTTACTTAATGCTATCCATTTCTCTTTTCTCACCTCTTATTCCTGTAAGGAGAAGATATTCCTAATAATATCTTTAGGGAAATACACTTGCTGTATGATACTTTTGGCTTTTGTTCTTTCTGTCAAAAGATCAAAGAATCCCTCAGGATCAATATACCTTGCATGAGATTCTGCCATATTATATTTATTCAAAAATAAATTGAGATGTCTCAATCCCTTCCTTCAAAAACAAAATCATGCACTAGAGTAACAATTGGGAAGAAAGTGCCCTAACCCTTATCAATCATATCTCTTTCCTCAATGGTTCCGATATGCCACAATAATTTTGATATCCCTATCTTTAGTGGCGCATAGAAAGGTAGAACATGAGGCTTTACCAAAAAACCATATGCTCTAATCACTGTAGAAACATTATATGGGATTATATCCCCCCAATTGTGACTAACCAAGAGTCTTTTTGCATGGTCTTTGGGTCTGATCAATTCTAACAGTGACTGTAGGATTCTAGAGCTATCCCCTCTCAAAAGAAATCTAAGCCTAGATGCAAAATACCTATCAAATCTTACATAATGGGCATTCCTAGCCTTCCAAGTCATATCAACACTCCACAATTGGACTGGTAGCTTTTCACCATACCTTGTCAATTCTAGTTCCATACCTTTAGAGAAAAAGGTAACTCCCTAACATATGTGCATGAGTAGGGAGTACTAGCAAAAGGGTCTATTTACCTCTCCTTTTGATATTCCTATCAAACCATTATGAATTTCTTCAACTAGGAAAAAGGCAAAATCCAAAATACTCCTCATTCCAAACTATAATGTTTTAGCTATAATAAGAACAATAGAGTTGGGGGTGTATTCCCCTTCATCCATCCCAAAGATTTGGTAGAGGGTAAAGTAAAAATTTTGAGCCCTAGGATTGAAAAATTTCCAATAATTTGCTTTATCATAAAAACCCTCAGCAACTACCAACTTAGGGTTTTTTGGAATAAGATCCCTACCTATTTTTATTTCATGCACAGATAGGGGGAATTGCACAAGAAAATTGTCATGGACAGAACTCTTGAGATAGTTAGTATATCAAGAGAATTCCTTTTGTGCAGGCATTTTTGAAAACTTTGAACTTCACACAACACCAATTTCTTGATTTTTGAAGGTTGCAGAGTACTTACTCGTTGAATTATGCCTCTTTCCTATAGATTTTTTTTGCAATTTACTAAAAACCTAGGAGAATATTGTGCCCTAGCTCTAGAAAATCCTTGCACTCTAATAACCTTTCAAAAATTATACCCAAGTGCTAAGATCACATGAATGAGCTCAAAAGTGACATTAACTTTCGTTAGCCATTATTTCCATGTTGCACTCAAATTTGAATCTTATCCGTCAATGTCATAACATCAGATAACCTTGTTTTAAAAAAAAAAATTGCTTTATGGCTTTAAAAATCTAGCCACATGTCAAATAGGTGCTTCCCCGCATTACTTAAAGTTCTTGCATCTTGACAATTCGAGCAAGCACTAGCCATCAATCTCTCTCTAAATCTACAATCATGAAAATAAAGCACCTTTGTAGTAACATCTTTAAAAGTGAAATCCAACTGGCACAATAACTTAGCATCTATTTCTAGCCTATCATAAGTCAACACATCTCTGTTGCAATCGGTCCCACTTTTCCACGTGTCAAATTAGTGCTTCCCTGCATTGCTTAAATTTCTTGCAACTTCATAATGTGGGCAAGGGCCAACATTTGATCTTGATTAGATTAATGATCACAAAAAAATGTATTGCTATAACACCTAGTTAGCTTCTCCAACCAATATAAAATATCCTTGTAAAATAATACATTCTGACAAACTCCATGCAAGTAGCTTCCTTATTACCATTTGCAAAGGTGGGTCCCTAACATCATTGTTAACTATCGATCATCTTCATAATGCAGGTAAGTGCCAGCCATTGATCTTTGAAAGATCAATGGTGGAACAATCTGAGCCTTTGGATAGTATGAGATAGAAGTAATGATGTGAGCATGGACAGGTGTTGCAAAGGCACTTCCCCACTTTGTATAAAACTCATGCAACTTCATTAAGCAGGAAAGTGCTGTCCATTGATCATTCCAAGATCAACAATGGAGCAAAAGGATATTATGGAGGACCAAATTAGAATGCTTAGCCAATGTGAGTATAACACCTAAGGTACAAAAATGAAATAATTGTCAACATCAAGGGTTCATTTCACAAAGTGCGGCACTAGCATCTTTATGGACATGTGTCCACAAGGCACTTCCCTGCATTACCTAAAACCTTTGCATTTTGATCAAGTGGGCAAGCACTAGCCATGGATCTTCCTTTAGATCTACAGTGGATAAGAAACCTATCAAGGTCTACTTGTGGTACTTCACCTATCATCACCACAAATAGGTGTCAACACAATTCTTGCTTGCTTTGTTTAAATTTTGATCAACTTCATCAAGTGGTAAAGTGCTGATCATTGATTTGGAACAGATCAACAGTGCAACAAAACTAGGAAAAGAAAGAGCCACATTGAAAAGAACAACCAATGAGAAAGAAAATAAGTAGAAAATGGCAGGACTCTTTGGCATAAACAAGGTTATGCATCACCAAGGGACACGTGTCATAAAGGTGCTTCCCCGCTTTGTCTAAAACTTGTGTAACTTCATCATGTAGGCAAGCACTATTTGTTGATCTTACTTTAGATCGATGAATGACAAAAAACCATCCTTTTAAGCACTAGAAATACAACCATGATCAAGGTAAGCTTAGAAAATAAAAGGCTTAGTCACAAAAAATAAAAATAAAGTCATCTTTTATGAAAAAAGAAAAACTTAGGATAAAATGTACTCCTGTGCCAATTTGAAAACACTAACCCTTTTGAAAACTAGGGCACAAAATGAGGGTATTAACTTATCCTTTAGGAATTTGAACTAGGGATCTTGTTTTAGGATCACTAGATCAACAAAATGGCCTTGGTTTTTCTTTTATGGGGTAGTCATAAATCACATACAAAAAACTAGGCCAAAGGGGGGGTGCTACCCCCAAAATCTTTGCAGGGGTGTTTCCCCTCAACCTTACTCTATATTACAATAGGGAGTGCACCTAGGGTGCTGCCATAGGAACCCATAGAAATAAACTTGGGGGAAACTATACTGAATAAACCTTTGAATTTGATTAGCCTCCATGCCACAAAAATCTCCCACTTGGACATTGATCATACTCCATAACAATAACCTCCCACTTGGAGACTAATCATAGCATTGCTAAACCTATAGCTCTCACTAGAATATAAAACGACCCTAGACTTTTCTATTCTTTTATTTTGTTTAGTCTAGAAGACAACCAAAGCTGAAGAGGAGTTTAGCTTCTCCCTTGTTACTACCTTGGTACACATATCTGTTGGATTATCAAATTTATGAATCTTCTCTAGCTTTAATTTACCATCATTCAAAACTAATTGAATGAAATGATAATGCAATTATATATGTTGTCTTTGAATGTAGAGCATAATTATTCACAAGATGAATAACACTCTAGCTATCTATGAACAAATAATTATCCCTCTATGAGTGTCTTAATTCTTCCATGAAGAACTGAAGCCATATCATCTCCTTGGCTACTGTTGTAGCAGAAACATACTCCACCTCTATAGTTAATAAAGCATTCCCCTTTTGTAATCCAGAAACCCAGCTCACTGCTACCCCACCAATAGTAAATAATAACCTATATTACTCTATTTGGTATCAATATCCCCTGCCAAATTTAAGTCAACATAGCCCTATAAATCAATAGTAGAGCCCCCAAAATGTAAACACTTCCTGGATGTTCCTTTTAAATATCTGAGAATCCATTTAATTGCATTCCAATGCTCAATCCTTGGATGACTCATATACATTCTAACAACTCCCACTGCATGTACAATATTTAGCCTTGTACATACCATAGCATACATCAAGCTTCCTATAATTGAAGCATAAGGTACCTTGGACATATTATCCTCCTCTTCTTGTGTCTTTGGACACATCTCCTTAGTTAATTTGAAATGACCATGTAAAGGCATTTTGACAACTTTAGCATTCTCTATAGAGAAATGTTGCAACACCTTCACAATATAATCAGTCTAAGATAAAGCCAATTTAAAATTTTTTTTCCTATCTTTTTAAATCTTCATACCAAGGATTTTTTTTGCTTCCCCCAAATCCTTCATAGAAAATGAATGTGCTAACTATCATTTCAACCCCTTAATGTGGTCCATGTTAGACCCAACTACAAGCATATCATCAACATATACACATAAAAATAATGTAGCTATCATCATATAACCTCTTAAAATATACACAATGGTGAGAATGAAACTAAGTGTAACCATGCTCATGCATAAAATTTTCAAATTTAAGATACCATTGCCAAGGTTCTTGGTTTAAGACATATAGAGTTTTCTTCAATCTACACACTATGTTCTCCTTACCTTTGACCTCAAATCCTTGTGGCTATGACATATATATCTCTTCATCCAAGTCACAATGAAGAAAGACTATTTTAACATCAAGATACTCAAAATGAAAATCTTCAGTAGTCAATAGAAGTCATTTTAACAATAGGAGAGAATATCTTGTCAAAAGCAATTCACTTTTTCTAGGCAAACCCTTTTACCACTAACTTGGCTTTAAATATTTTCATATGTCCATCCTCTTATTTCAACCTATAAAACCATTAATTCTAGAAAGCCAATTTACCTATAGGAAACTTACATAAATCCCAAGTCTAATTTTTTAGTAATGAGTCCATTTTTTTGTCACTGCAAAATCCTACTAAATCTTAGTATCCACCTGCACAACTTCATCATAACATTTAGGTTCACTGACATTAGTAAGTAAAATAGAGTAGAAACAGGGTGAAAATATTTTTAGAGGTCTACTTAGCCTTATTGACCCTCTAACATTCACTGAGGTGTGTGGTACTTATTATTGCAGCTATTGTAGAGCATAAGGAACTATTGGAACATCATCTTTTGAAGTATCATCCAAAACTATATAATTATTTTTTTTCTTTTCATGTTGCTGCAATAGATCTTTGTACAATGATTTCTCATTTAATATGACATCCTTGCTTCTTATAATTTTATTATTTTCAAAATCCCAAAGCCTATAATGAAATTCATCAATGCCATATCTAACAAATACACATTTTGTTAACTTAGCTTCCAGCTTGGTTCTATTTTTAGAATCAATATGTGAAAATGCTTCACAGCCAAAGGTTTTGAGAAAAGAATAACTCACCTTCTTACTAGTCCATGCTTCCTCTAGAATACCACAACCCAAAGGAGTAGAAGGGCCTCTATTAATAAAATATAAAACAACATTGACATCCTCCACCCACATGTGTAAGGGAAATCCAACATGCAATCTCATGCTACTTGCACACTCCATTATTGTCTTGTTCATGTGTTCAACTACTCCATTTTCCTGTAGAGTCCTTGGAAATTTTTTTTTTCTACAAATACCATTAGTAGAGCAATAATACTCAAATTCATGACTGTAATACTCACCATCATTATCATAGCTAAGACATTTAAGTCTCTTAATAGTCTCATTTTTAGCGAAGCATTTCCATTTCTTCAAATTTTGAAATACATTAGATTTTCGTGTAAGGAAATAAACCCATAATTTTCTAGTTGCATCATCAATAAATGTAACATAATAATGAGAGCCACCAAGGGAAGATACCTGAGTTGGTTCGCATACATCTACATGCAAAAGCTCTAATTTCTCATTTTTCTTTTCCTTCCCACTCTTCACAAAACTCACTCTATTTTGTTTTCTATACACACAACTTTCATAGATATCCATATTGACACATTTTGGAGTTGGAAAATTTTTATTTGAATGAAGTGATTTCATACCTTTCTCACTCATGTGCCCAAGTCTTTAGTGCCATAGCATTGTATCAAAATCTACAAATACTATTTGTTTTCCCTACTCAACTATATCAACTATTCTTGAACATTCATTTTTCTTTGAAATAATTAAAGTAGAAGGAACAATATGACCTATACAAAGACATAAGGTGCCTACTTTCACACCTTTTTCTACTACAATAGAAGCTTTTGAAACCTTCCAATTTTTATCATTAAAAGTAACTACACAACCCTTATCACCAAGTTTCTCTAATGAAATTAAACTCCTACCCAGCCTTGGAACATGTCTTACCTCATGTAGTAGCCAAAGATTCCCATTCTGTAGGTTCATTATCCCTTAAATAAACAAGATCAAAGTCCCCCTAGACATAATCAATAAAATAATCTCTATGGGGTGTTGCATGAAATGAAGCCCTAGACTTTGAAACCCAAGAATCATAAACACCTTCTAAAGAAAGAAGAAAAACATCCTCTTTAGATTGTGATGTGAATATCAGGATTTAACTGTGTGATTTTTGAGTCAAACTCGATGACCCATGTTTCATGAGTAGTGATTCAACATGAATCCATCTCTCATGAGAATAAATGGAACACTTAACACTCATTGGATCTAGGTGATGCTCACAGGGGTGAAGCACCGGGACTTCCCGGGAGGTCACCCATCCCAGTACTACTCCAGCCTGAGCGCGCTTAACTGCGGAGTTTCCTTCACAGTTAAACCCAAAGCTTGCAACCCCATTTGCAAAACCTTCACCAAGTGTTGTGCCTTATGAACCATTCATTAGAAAGCCCCTTAAGCTCATCAATTGATAAGTAGGAGATGATTTCCACAGCTAGTCAAATTGTGATGTGAATATCAGGATTTAACTGTGTGATTTTTGAGTCAAACTCGATGACCCATGTTTCATGAGTAGTGATTCAACATGAATCCATCTCTCATGAGAATAAATGGAACACTTAACACTCATTGGATCTAGGTGATGCTCACAGGGGTGAAGCACCGGGACTTCCCGGGAGGTCACCCATCCCAGTACTACTCCAGCCTGAGCGCGCTTAACTGCGGAGTTTCCTTCACAGTTAAACCCAAAGCTTGCAACCCCATTTGCAAAACCTTCACCAAGTGTTGTGCCTTATGAACCATTCATTAGAAAGCCCCTTAAGCTCATCAATTGATAAGTAGGAGATGATTTCCACAGCTAGTCAAATTGTGATGTGAATATCAGGATTTAACTGTGTGATTTTTGAGTCAAACTCGATGACCCATGTTTCATGAGTAGTGATTCAACATGAATCCATCTCTCATGAGAATAAATGGAACACTTAACACTCATTGGATCTAGGTGATGCTCACAGGGGTGAAGCACCGGGACTTCCCGGGAGGTCACCCATCCCAGTACTACTCCAGCCTGAGCGCGCTTAACTGCGGAGTTTCCTTCACAGTTAAACCCAAAGCTTGCAACCCCATTTGCAAAACCTTCACCAAGTGTTGTGCCTTATGAACCATTCATTAGAAAGCCCCTTAAGCTCATCAATTGATAAGTAGGAGATGATTTCCACAGCTAGTCAAATTGTGATGTGAATATCAGGATTTAACTGTGTGATTTTTGAGTCAAACTCGATGACCCATGTTTCATGAGTAGTGATTCAACATGAATCCATCTCTCATGAGAATAAATGGAACACTTAACACTCATTGGATCTAGGTGATGCTCACAGGGGTGAAGCACCGGGACTTCCCGGGAGGTCACCCATCCCAGTACTACTCCAGCCTGAGCGCGCTTAACTGCGGAGTTTCCTTCACAGTTAAACCCAAAGCTTGCAACCCCATTTGCAAAACCTTCACCAAGTGTTGTGCCTTATGAACCATTCATTAGAAAGCCCCTTAAGCTCATCAATTGATAAGTAGGAGATGATTTCCACAGCTAGTCAAATTGTGATGTGAATATCAGGAAATCATCTCCTACTTATCCTCTTTAGATTTATTACTTACCACATTTTCCTCTTTGTTCCCTTCTAGTTTTTCTCTTTCATTGTTATTTTGCATCCAAAAATCTTTCTTCTTATTTTCCCATAGTACCAACAATCTCCTGGTCTTCTGGATTGAGACCTCTTTGCCTTTGATTTTCTTGATTTCCCATGATTTCTAAAATTACTTCCTCTCTTTGTTGTTCTGCCTCTTCTTTGTGCATTCAAAGCACTTCTCGATGTAGATCCACCCGAGGTTTTCCTATGAGTTTCCTCACTCAGAATAACACCAATGACATAATCAAATTTTAGGGTATTAGATCCATAAACATAATTACTCACAACCATTACCAAGCCATTCTAGCTTTTTGATAATGAACACAAAATCAAGAGAAACCTAATTTCTTCATCAAGATTGACATTCACAAATGATAATTGAATAGTAATAATGTTAAAATAATTTAAATGATCTACAATAGATCCACCTTTGACCATCTTCATATTAAATAAATGCTTAATGAGAAATACCTTGTTTTAAGCAGAGGGCTTTTCATATAATTTTGCTAGGGTTTGCAAGAACTCTTGTGTTGTCTTCACTTTTTTAAAGTTAAATGTCACTAATGGTGCTAGGCATAATCAAATACTTCCAAGTTCCTTTTAGTATAGAACCTCTCAGTCCTCATCTTTCATATTTCCCTTTTTCTTGGATTTTCCTTCCAATGACTTCCATAAATCCTTCTAATAAAGATAGTCCTCCATTTTCATTTTCTATAATTGAAAGCTCTGCTCATTAAAATTATCAACCTTAAGCTTAACCATATTGAACTCATTTAAATGATCTATAATAGATCCACCTTCGACCATCTTCATATTAAATAAATGCTTCATGAGAAATACTTTGTTTGAAGCGGGGAGCTTTTCATATAATTTTGCTAGGGTTTGCATCAACTCTTCTATCATCTTTTCTTTTTTAATGTTAAATATCACTGATGGTGCTAGGCATAAAAAAGAACTTCCAAGTTCCTTTCAATCTAGAATCTCCCAGCTCTCATCTTTCATAGTTCCCTTTTTCTTGGCTTTTCCTTCCAATGACTTTGATAAATCCTTTTGATAAAGATAGTCCTCCATTTTCATTTTCTATAATTGAAAGTTTCACTCATTAAAATTCTCAACCTTAAGCTTACCCTCAACTGCCATTGCTCCAACTCAATCATGAGACTCCCACTCAACCATGAGACCTTCTTATAGAGGATAGCTAAAAAAATCAACAACAATTTGTGCTAAAAAAAAGTGACAACAGTTTGCCCCTAATACCACTTGTTAGGATTAACCCCAAGAAGAAATAAAAAACTACATCCAAATATAACCAATATCAAAAAATAATAAATCCCATAGAAGAGAATACAAGACATAAGGATTTAATGTGGTTCACCCAATCCCTAGGCTACATTTGTCGACAACAATTCCAATATTATTATTATCCATTGATTACAATCCACAATCCCTTATAGCTCAATACTACTGCAAGAAGATCCAATATCACCATATAATATGAAATTCCTAAACCTAGGCCATTCTATACAAGCTCTTTCCACTCAAAAAATTAGGGTTAGAATTATTCATCCAATAGAAAAATAACAACTCATGCCTTTTACAATAGTGATTCATTTTGGCTTTGGGGGTGCTACCCTTGAAAACCCCCATAGGGGCATTGCCCCTCAACCCCACCCTATACTATGATAGGAAGTTGACTAGGGGTGTTACCCTAGGACCCCACAAGGGGCACTACCCCTTAACCCCACATAAATAATCTGGAGTTATTAGGCTCCACATCACAACACATTCATAAGCTCTATGTCCTTCTTCACCACAACAAAAATAATTACCTTTGAAGGAAACCTTACCCATTGTATTCCTTGGCTGAATAGGTTTTGGTTCATCTTGTACACTCAATTTATCCTTTTCTGAGTGATTCTTCTTATCCTTTCATTGGGAACTACCCTAATGTCTCCTCTTCAATTTATCTTCTGCCTTCAGAGCATACTGATAAGCATCCTCAACTGAATCAATATTCAACATACCAACTTCATCCTAAATATTGAATCTCAAACCATTAATGTACAAAGCCATCTTCTCCTTAGATATTTCTCTATGTCTAGACCAAATTGTTAACTTATAAAACTCCTCAGTGTAATCCTTGATAGATATATCCTTCTATTAATTCATATTTTGCAATCTCTTAAAAAAATCAAGTTTATAATTAGCCACAATGAACTTAGCCTTTAATTTAGTCACCATTAACCTCCAAGGAGTGATTTTCATTTCACCATATTCTCTACCAAAGAGCTACATGTCCTTTCAACCTAGTTTGTGCCAACGTCACTCTAAGTAGGTCATCAATATCCTCTAACTCAAAGTAGTCTTCTAGCTCACAAATCCAATCAATAAGGTCTTCAAGATTCAATGTACCTAAGAAATTATAAATATCCATCTTGTGCTTCAACTCCATCTGAGCTCCAAATATTTCCAATCAACCATATATGTCTTCCATAGGTCTCTCCATGCAATTAGTTCTGTCTTCACCACTAGATCTAATAACCTCAAAGTATTTAATAGCTTCCTCATAACCATCCTCAGTACCCATTTTCCTTGGTACACTAGCAATATATCTCATAATCTAATTCTTCATAAACTCCATCTCACATCTAAAATATGATCTCACCTTCTCTAAAATCTTGGTCTCTACAACATCATAGAGATAATCAATCACCCTAGGGTCCAATATTCTCGGAGGCATCTTCCAAGATCTTTGCAAACCCAAAGAAACAAATTCACAAGATCACCAAGATCCAACCTTCACCTTAATACCCCATGATGTAGTATAAGGCAGTAGAATCCCAAAGGTGATGCCCTATCCCCCAAGAAATAACCACATTTAAATCCCAAATAATACTGATTCTCATAATATAAACATAATATTTACATAAAAAATGCTCGATTGCATGAGCCTTCGAGTTATGGAAAAATACATTAGCAATTAAAATGATAGTTCTATAAGACCTTGCAAGATCCAACTCCTAGCTAGTTTAGATCCATAATTCAGTAGAGAATTCCAAGAAGAATCTAAACCTGCTAGTGTGTGCAAGCCACCAAGAAACCTTCTTGTTTCCCAAGCCACACTTAGCTACTAGCTCTAATCAAATTCACTCCTCTCAGCTACTCCATTTTGAATGATAATGATTTAAGATTCCACAAGACCATCTACTTATACTTAACCAAGTGACATGTCTATTACAAATTAAATAAATCCCTACATTATATAAACATTCCAAACACATGTTAGCCTATTGCAAATAGAAGCCTCTAGAAAGTAAATTAAATATAATATTCCTCAAGTTAGGTTACAAAAAATATTAAATGCACCAAGGATAAATATCCAAGACCCAAATAGGTCCACTTATATCCCTATAATTGCTCCACATCAAGATCACACTCCACATGTAACAAATGCACCAAGTCAGTCAATCCAATTCACAAGTACTTCATATGATGTGAGAGATTGCTAAGCATTAGAAAAATCACTAAGCATCACTAAGAAACAATACATGCTAAGTAACTTAGCATAAGATGAGAAATGCAGTATAAACTAAGCAACATAGTATATGTCAAGCTCTTTCACTGACCAAGCTCCTCAACCAAGACAATAACTTAATGAAGACTGGACACACGTCTTCTTTGACCAAGCTCTCCAACCTCAAGGTCAAACCACTCCATCATACAAGATTTAAAACTATCTTAGGATGCTCCTACATAATTATCTATGTAAATAACAAACTCCTTGGACAAGAGAGAATGCCTCCACTTCCTAAGCATTTGGACCAATTCTTAGAGCTCTAGGTCATAAGATGAGTACCTTGACTCATCTGCATTCAATCTCTCACCAAAAAATTCTACTAGTATTCCTTCCTAACTTAGAAATTCTCCCACAAATATATTTTTTAAATCAAATTGCATAATAAATAAGTTTTCAAAGCTAGGGAACACTAGGATGGGTTGTATAGCAACTACTTGTTTCAGCTTCTCAAATCCTTCATTAGCCTCTTTTATCCACTTGAACTTAGTGTTGATTCCTCCTTTGATAGTTTCTAGTATAGGTGCACATATTTCATTGAACCTCCTAAGAAAAATTCCTATAAATCTGAGCCAATCCATGAAAACTCCTCACTCCAACCCCTATTTTTGGAGTGGGGCAATTAAGGATGGCTTCTACCTTGCTTGGGTCTATTTTCAAATCACCTTGTGAGACCAAAAAACCTAAGTATACAATCTCTTATTTTAAGAACTCACTCTTCTCTAGATTGATGGTTAACATCTCTTCTTGTAGTCTCCTTAAAAAAATCTCTAGGTTCCTCATATGTTCTTCCATTTTCTTATTAGAGGCAAGAATATCATCAAGGTAGACTACCCCATATCTACCTATCTAGTCTTTCAACACTTCATTCATTAGCCTCAAGAATGTACTAGGTGCATTTGTAAGGCCAAATGGCATAACTAACCACTCATAAAGATCCAATGTATTTTGATGGTGGTCTTCCATTTATTTCCCTCTTTCATTCCATTTTTATGGTACCCACTCTTAAGGTCTATTTAAGAAAAGTATTTAGCGCACCCAAGACAATCCATTAAATCTTCTATTCTAGGAATATGAAACATATATCTTATTGTTATCATATTTATTGCCTTAGAATCAATACATATTCTCCACTTACCTCCTTTATTTGGTGCCAAAAAAACTAGAACAACACATGGACTAATACTCTTCTTGATTAGGCCTTGTCTTGCAATTTCCTTGTTTTGGTCTGGTTTCATCTTATATTTTTCCTTGACAAGACTTTGGATGTGCCCATACCTCTCTAGTGTGAATATGTCATTCATTCCATCATAGCTATGATATTTACATATATGTTCCTAGAGTCTCTATTGTGTTTGAGTCTAGTCCATGCAAAGGAACCTTGTCATCCATGCTATTATAGCACCTAATGCATAACTTCTTTTATAAAATCAAAATAGGGTGTGCTCTCCCATATGAACACAACTAAATCCCTTAGTATCACATAGTTAGGATGCATTTAAATTCATTATCCATATTTTTGGGACAAGTGATCATTGTCCCATTCAATCCTATCTACCATATAAATCATGCAAAATAATATTTTTAGCCTTTTTTTCCTACCCGTACTTTTTTCAAGAAAATTTGGCAAAATACGTATCTTTTTCACCCCATTTTCTTGAGGGGGCACCCTCCTCCCTTTTTTGTCACTATGAAATGACTCCTGGGATTCCTCTCCTCTCTAGGGCAACCTATATTTTCTTTTCTTTGATGCAATGTTGTCCTGACACTACATCAAAGAGGGGCAAAATGTAGATGCTAAAAATTGTCCCAAGTGCCATATTAATTAATTCAATATTTCCCTTGATACTATAATTGATTATTTATTAATTAATTATATTTTCATATTCTTCCAATTATTTAATTAGATTTATTTAAATAAATAGTTTCACTTTTCTAAGGTATTTAATTTTAATTTAAATAAATTCCCCTAATGTGTTAAATTTATTTAATGCATAAGTGCTCCATAAAATCCCCTTTTAAATACATTCTAATTTATTTGATTCCCTCCAATTTATTAAATTCTCTAAACCCATGATTAAATTAAATCTTATTTAATCTAATCTTAACCCTACCTAAAAGCTAGCTTATCATCCATAACTCTCATTCTTCTAAGCCTACACATTATCTAAACCCAATTTATTATCCTAATCTCTCTCTTAAGCATATTTTAGCACTTAAGTAGTTGCTCACACATGTGTGAGAAACTCAAAGCCCAAGGAGCCTCATTTCATTAAACTATCCAAAAGACACTCTTACACCTTTGTCCCCCACTCCTTTCCCCAAGGTTGCTCACACATGTGTGAGAATGACTTGAGCCTCTCAATCATAAAGGCTCTTTTTGGACTTTTTGCATGGCTTTTCCCTTAGTCCATGTGTCTCCCTTGTGGCACCTATGTGGATACCACATAGATGCCAACTACTTAAGGCCTCCCTCAAGCCTATAAATAGAGCCCTTATCTCAAGCATTTTTCATCTCCTCCATTACATTGTTATCATGCTAGTATAGTGTTGAGATTTTTTAGAGATTTTCATGCATTGTGTTAACTTTTTGTAGTTGATTTAGATTCATTCATTTTCATTGGTAGCTTAGTTTGTTTTCTTGCATCCATCTCCATTATCCTTGAATGATTTCAAGAATGGTTTCTTCCATATCCATTTCTTGAAGTGTTCTTCACTCATTTAGCATGGGTTCATACTTATTTTCACTTGTAATCATCTTGGGATTCATCATAGTTGTGTTTGAGGAGAGCACATCCACATCCCTCAATATTGAGCATACCAAAAAGGTCTCATTTATGTACCCTTGTTGAGCTGCTTTGAGGTTGCATGGAGATTCTTTCTTTTGGTTGCATTAGTGTAGTGAAACACAATGATAGTTAGCAGTTCTTTGTTTGATTCAAATCTTGATATATGTCTGTGCTACTAACATTTTATTATTTATGCATGTTTCCAACATATTATTTTTTCCATGTATACATTTTGGCACACCTGGTGGGACCCATGTCCCTTTTTTACACCTAAACATTATTAAAATTCATAACTTTCTAGAAAAATCCATAGACTGTCATCTATGTTTATGTGCAACATCATCTGTTCAAATGAACTATCATTTCCATATTTTGGCATCTCCATGTTTTATCATCTCCACTTTTAAACTATCCTCTCCACTTCTAAACTATCTTCTCCTCTTCTAAAGGCTCATCTTTACATATTGGCATCTTTGCATATTGGTGTCTGTGCATTTTGTTGTAAAGAAACTTGCAAGAAAAATATAATTTTTTCCACATAACCCATAATAGATTTGAAATAAATATGCAATTTAAATCCACATGTAAGAGAATAGACAACATACCTACAAAAATGTGACACAAGATATACCCTACGAAACCCTCATTGATGGAAAAACCAAGCCTCCAAAAGCATCCATCAACATGTATTATTCAACAAAACTAACATTGTAATACAGCCACGAAAGCCTTCAAAGCCATAGCCATAGCCAAGAAACCCATGTAAAAATAACTAAATTCACACGTCCCATGCCATGCTTTGAACTTTCACAAATGCTCCATTTGCTAACTTGTCAAGTCTTGTCTTGCTCTACTTTCCTTTTTGCCTATTTTCTCCTTTCTGTCTTGTCACTGCAACTACCCTTGTGGTTTCTTACATAGTAGAAAGTCTCACAAAACCACCAAGTGGTATTACATAAACTATGTGCTACCTAAGCCATTGACCCACATTTAATATTGGACATTTAATTATTTTCCTCAATATTAAATAACTACATCAATGTTATCAAAATGTTATAATACAACTCATCAAATATATACCATGGGAATCTTTACATGTTGCACATCCATCTAGGTGCTCCTAGGTGCAACATTACACAATAAAATAAAATAATACAATATAATAATATTATGCAATGTGTTCAACACACATAATCTCAACATTTTTCATCTATTTTTTTTGTCATCTGTGACTCGTTTATGTTATGATTTTCTCATTGGTCTTTCTTATACAATTTAAGTCTTGATAGGTCATTTCAGCATCAGGTATATACATAAATATAACATTTAAGTATAAGTGGAATATTATTTATTTCTTATAATTTAAGTTATATTTTATGTATATACATTCTAGGATGTTTGAGAGTGGCCTCAGCTTCATAGGAGATCAAATAAAGATTCTAATTTTTGAGAGTTTTTAGAAAATTTCAAACGTAGTCAGATTTCAGAAAATCAACATGTTGTGTCAAACATCATTCTAGTAGATTATTGATTGTAACTTCTCTTGGTCATAGTGGAGCTTTCATTTTGGAGATTTTGGTGATGCTAATCAAGCCGTTTTGTGTGCAACAACTAACAATGTGTCTTTCAAGTTTTCCTTAAAGTTTTATTATTGTATGGAATGAACTTGAATGTTTCAATTAATTTGATAAGTCAAACACACTCTTGAGTATCTTGAAACTAAAATAATCCAAATTGAATCTTGAATGCCTTAAAGAGTTTAATTTAATTTTTTTTGGAATGAATGCTTAGATAACAAGCACACTCTTGAATTCTTAAAGATCAAAGATGAATGTGATGAAATATTTTAGTTTGGGTTTAAAACACTTTCATCAAATCTTGAGTGACTAAGGAGAAATGAACATTGAAAACATTTGGACTTAGTGCTTAAAGTGAATACACTCAATCTTGAATGACTTAAGGTGACTCACTCTTATCCCTATTGATTTTCTATGTTGACCTATGATTTTTTATGTTGATGACATTGTCAAGTTGGAAAGAAAATTGTATGTTATAAACATGAGTGTCTTCAAGCATAGATAAAAAAAACTTTAAAGCTTCAATTGGAATGAAAAAGTTTCTTTTAAACCCAAAGCCCACTTAGGTATTCTCTCCTCTCATGCCCTTGGGTGATCTTGAGTGCATAAGAAATAAGTGGTCTTCTTTTTTTTCTTCTTCTTTTTAGGAGGCTTGCTTGGGGATTTCATCACCTCAAAGGATGACATCAACTCCTATATTTTGGTAGAGTATAAATAGCAAGAGGTGAATCTAAAGACACCTCTCTTCGAAGTAGAATCTTGTCACTCTTGGCTAATCCCCAAAGAATTTTATACCTTTGCGAACTGAAGGTGGAGATTTGGGTTACTATGTCCTCTCAATTGTGTGGAATTATTATCTTTCATCTATAGATTTAAGCCTCATTTACCTTGTTTATATTGAGGGTGCCCCTAGTTGAACTTGTATATCCTAGTCGAAGCCTTATATGATTGTCGGTGTGTTTGATGTACTTGAGTTTTTGAAACCTTCCACATTTGAAGGGGACACACCAGCCAAAATTTTCTTGCATGTATTTCATTGTATGCTTTGCATGTTATATTTCAAAAAAATCCAAAAAAAATTTGTAAAAATTCAAAAATTCAAAAGCATCATAAAAGTTCAAAATTCAAAAAAAAAAAAAAAATCTCAAAAAACAAATAAACAAGATCTTGTTTTAAGTCCTATTAGTCAAGTTTTTCACACCAATTCCACATCACTTATTCTATCCATAAAATTCATCATCATTATGCATCTCTTGTCTTAATTATTCAAATCACTCCTCAAAATCTCAAATCCTCCTAATCACTTCCTCATCTTCTTAATCATTCACCTAATCTTCAATCTTGTCATGTTTCATTATCCACATCAAGATCCAATTTTGTTATCAAATAACATAATTCATCCTTAATACAATATTTCAAATCATCATCATTCTAATATAATCCCTTGTCAAATTAATTTCTTTCTAATCAATTCCTAATTCAATCCATTTAAATCTTTATTGAGAATTTTATCTTTTAGCTTTCATCTGTTTTGTTCTAATCCAAGTTTTCACAACATCTTCTACTTTGGACTTAGAAGCACCATCATAATCATTGGACTTTAATCCTAGTTATCTTTACTAACCCATATCTAATAATATTCAAGATTGACTCAAATCAAAATCATCAATGCTCTTTCTTCTTCATCAATATTCAATCCAATTTTTAGGTAGAAAGATCTTTCCAAAGTGTGATATTAGACCTTCATCCTTAGGAAAACTTATCATAGTTTCACTCTTTCACTTGGGATCATTTGTCCATTGCAAAGTATTGAGTCATCTATTGTGTACCCTAGTCCAACTTGGGGTAATTTTTCCATCTCCAAGTGGAAGAAGATATCATCATCCAAATCCAACATCCAATTTGTTTACAACATCATAAGATCTTTATCTACACCAAGGTTATCTCAAACCTTCATCCAAATCAAATATTATCTAAATAAAATCAACACAAAGCCCAAAATTTCTCCTATTCCTAAGGTCATATTTCATCCATCATCAAATCTTTCATCATTCCTCATCCAAGTTCATGCATAATAATTGGCTTAACCAAATAGTTGAGGATCTTTGAAGGTAATATGGAGTTATATCTCCCACCCAACCCATGTACCAAATCAATCCTCAAAATTGCATGTCCAATCCTAATCCATCTCATATTCCTTATTCTTCTACCTTTGACAAGGGAAATAAACCTCATTATCCTTCATCTACATATGATTCCCTTCACATCCCACATAATTCCTCAAACATAAGTTCCATTGCCAAATAAATTGAGGAACTCAAGAATCATGTCTTTAGCCTATCAAATGGGGGTCAAAAGAAAAATCTACCTTCCAAAAAATATGTCATCCTCCCACATGTTTCCAAGTCCATAATCCTCATTTACCATCCAACCCAAACCCTCCACGTAATTTCCCTTTGAGTTTAATTTCCAAAACCAGCATCCCAATCCCATACCCATGCCTCAACCTCAACATAATCCTAATCCTCCAAAAATAAAATCATCCCCACCTTTTAATAAGTATGTCTCTATCTCACAATCATTGGTAGAAATCTTGTTTAAATACAAGACTAAAAATAAAGTGATCCAATCACCTAAAATCATACACCCAATGCCATGTCAAGACCTTGCTCCAAAGCATGCCATTATGGATTCCTCTTCTCCTCCAGATTCAAGTATTTCTCCATCCTATTATTCCCTTATCCCTTGAGATCGATTTATTCCTCTTAATCCATCTCATGATACCCTTCCTAATCAAGATCAAGACATTCTTCCTACCACACCCAGTAATGATTCCATTCCATCTCAAGAGTTAGCATCCATAGATCCTCCACTTTATGAAGACATTCCTTCCACTTCATCCTCTAATACTCCTCTATGTCAAGATCAAATCAATCCATCTCATGGTTCTATTCGATCCACTCGATTATATGATTCTATTCCATTATATGTTTTGTTATATGATCCAATAATACCTTCCATCCCACTACATGATCCTATCATAAGTCAAGATAAAAGCACCCATTCATTTTCATTTCATGATCCTATTATCCCTCATGGTTCCTCTCATTATACAAACCCTCCACAAATCTTTCCACACCTATCCAATCCACTAATGAACCCCATATACATGGACTCACATCTTGTATTGAAAATGATAAGTATCCCATTGAAGAAATAATGTCTCAAGATATTGGTACACCCTTGACTCCTTCCAAATCCAAAATTCCTCCACCCAAACCTAAATATACCCATCATCCATATTCCAAGTCCATTTTGGGCCCTTATATCCATATTCCCATGGTCCTTATGTTCCAAAGACAAACCCTTCATCCCTTCCATCAATTTTAGGTCCTTACATCCATCCATCAACCATATCCAATTCTTCCACTTCATCCCCTCATGCTCCTAATAAAGATCAACAAAGAAACATAAACTTGAATTCCTTCCAATGTTCACCATCCATAATTTCATCCATAAGATCTTCATACCATTTATCCTCATGCACCTATACCATGGCTAATGGAAGAAACTTAAATGCCAAAAATAAAGTGAATAAAGCCAAATACCCAAAAAAATCTAAGGATCAACATGTCACCTTTAAAAGACATGTTCAAGAAAAGACTTTTTTAATGCAAAAGCAAGAAGAAATTAAAAAGATGCAAAGACTCAAAATAAAAAATTCAAACATCATGTTGATTCCAAAACTACTTAATTAAGAAACAAATATGAAAAAAAAGTTCAAAATGAAATCCAATTTCACTAATCAAAAGGCTCCCTTCATTCATAAATCCTTCAAAATTCCATTTTTCAAATACATTTTGTGTCCTTATGTACGCAAATCCACCATCCTAAATCCACCATATCCTTCATCCATTTTGGGTCCCTATATCCCAAAAATCAAACTTTCTCCTACATATCCTCCAAAATTTTCTCATATCCATCACCCTTAAAGGTGTGTGCCAATGACAATCTTTCCACCTCCCTCATACCCTCATTCAAAAATCTTCTAACATAGCCTCCATAAACCGTGTTTCTATTGATCTTAGATTGGTTTTGACTAATGAGTGTCTATACACTTAAGTGATCTACTTATTTCATACCAAATTAGTAACATATTTTGAGCATAATAGATAAGATAGTGCATGCCGAGTAAATAGTGAGTGGTAAGCCACTCAAGTGCAAAGTCACTAAGATGTTGAGAGGATAGTATGTGCTGAGTGATTCATGTTCTAAGCAAGCAGTGCATGCTGAGTCACTCAAATGTCGAATGACAAAATTGAAGTTACAGTTAGTTTCAAGAACCAGGGACTTTAGATGTTGAGTAATATAGTTTTGAAATAGTTAGCCCAGATGAGATTAGGGAAGTTTTTGGTCTAGGGCCTATCACTAATTACCATGTGCCCATTGATTTGGAAGGATTAAAAAAGGAGTACACATCCAAAAAGGATATCATTATACAAGGTGAATTGAAGGCACATATAGGTATAATTAGAACTCTACCAGCAATAACAATAGCCTCCAAGGAACCCTTCAAAAGGGCATATTTCAATTCTAGGGCTATAGAAATATATAGGACCTTGTGCAGAGTTTTTGGGAGAGATGAAGAAGAATTTATGCCTGTGGATTATATGTATATGGTTGCTTAGATCTCATCTTTTGGTGTGGACATCATTTTGATTTTGCTTCTTTTTTGGCTAATGAAATTCACAATGGATTAATTGGGATTGCCAAGAGCAAGATAGAAAAAACCTTTGGTCATTACTCATTGTTGATGCATATGTTTTTTTTTAAGGGAGCTTCATATTTTTGTAAAGAAATGAAATTAAACAAGAGGAGAATGGGGAAGCACTGCATGTCTAGTTGTGGAGTGCAGATATGATGTGGGATGCAAAGAATGCTAGTTTTGTTAGGTTTGATAGGCATTTCACTTCCAAACTGAGATGCCTCTTATTAAGTGACAATCCCAGAATCCCCAAAGCACTGATGGGTCTCATAAGGCCTATGGATAGCCGCCATAATCTAAAATTTTCACATAATTGGTGAGATATAATTCCTTACTCTATTTCTACTATTTTCAAAATTTATGGTTTTAGGGGGAGCCCTCATGTATTACCCTACCAAGTGCCTTTGAAGGTAGGAGTAGCTAAGTTTTTGTGGCAATTGGGAGGAGTAGAGGAAACATTTTGCTAAAAAGATCAATAGGATAAATTTTCCCACTTGAACAATAGCACATCATTTTGTAATCACAAAAGGGGGTTGGAACTCTTTGAACAAAATTTTGGATCCCTACAAGATGACTATTTCTCACCCTCATTTTTGTGATTCTAAGGGAGTTTTCAACATGGCCTTGAAGCATAGAATTAAGCTTGAACAAATTGAACATGAATTTTACTTTCTAGAAGATATAATAAGGAATGAGTACTCCTTACAAGAGCAGGAGACAAGGAAAGAAAAGTGGAGAGTCTTCTCTAAATTTTTTGATTTCATTCATTATTTTGATCCAGATTATAGTCCTTTGGATGATGTAGTCACAAATGTAGATAAGATAAGGAAATTTATGAATACTTTTTCTAAAATAATAGAGGCAATAAATGAAAAGAGACAATTCTTTATTAGATTTTACCTAGATAAGGCCAGGGAAGTAATGAGAAGATTGGGTTTTACTCAGAATATAGGGGTAGGTCAATCAACTATATAGAAAAGGCCAGGGTACACTCTTATTCATAATAAAGGGGCTACTGTAGACAAAGGAAAACAAATAATGGCCTCCACTAGTACTATTGTGGAGGAGAGGCCTTATGAACCCTCTCTAAAGAGGAGAAAGATAATAAGGGAAGAGGATCCTCATGTTGAGGAATATTCACCCTCATAGATCCCCTTGAGAATTGAAGAGGAGTAGTTCACTGAAGAGAAGATTGAGTAGTTGGGATCACAAGGGGAAGTTTTTGGTACACAAGTAGAAATAAATGAAGGAGAACCTCAGGAGCCTCCAATGCCAAGTTTTGAATTAACAATTGTAGATTATAAAGGAAGGGAATTGGACCTTATTTTGGAACAAGCTAGTCAACAATTTTTGTCTGATGATAGTTTTGTCAAATCTAGGGCCTTCCATCAATTTTCATGGAGGGAAAATATGAGAAATTTTGAGGAAAGATGCAAAAAATTGACAGCAAAGCAGAGCATCTAGAAATGGATGAAGCCTCTATACAGAACCAAATAAAGGAACAAATGATGCAAGAGTTCCAAAACATAACCCCTAAAGAGGGGAGGCAAATGGTAAAGGCTTCTAATATATTATTGTTGCCTAATTGGGATATTGTAGATGCTTTGATTTTTAATTCTATTTATAATAAATTGGAATTATAAGACCCAAATAAAAAGGAGTTTGTAGGGACTTCATTTAGTGAAGATCAAGCTACTCTAGTCATGTGGTCAATAAGGAGAGGGTCTAGGACTATTTCATCATAGCCAGATGAATCTGGGCTAACAAGAAACATCATTATGAGGAGCATGGCCGAGACTTCTCATGTAAAGTCAACATAATGGAATGTGGATTCATCCCAATTTGTTTTGGCCATTGCTAAGAAGGAAGAACAGGCCATGTTTGAATTACAAAGCAAATATGAAACAAGTCTAGAGGCCTACAATAAAGAGGTTAAAGAGAGGATTGAGCTTGAAAATAAGTTAATGGGGAGGTCAACAGCACCACGAATAACATACCCTCACCCCCTAGTTGAACCCTTCAAATCCACTCCCCTTATAGAAATACCAGATACACCCCAAAGGTTAGAATACCACACAACAGAAGACTTTGAAGAAGAAAAAGGCAAGTTGTGGGCATTACATGTGGAGTTGGAGGCAAAATATGAAGATAAATTAAGAAAAGCTCTCACATACTCGGGGCATAAAATTGAATGACCACTAGTTTATGATTAGTTGGCTAGGGTGATTAGTGTCTAGGAGGAATTGAAAGCCAGTGATGAGGCTTTTAAGCCTATTGTGAATAAGTGGGTGAGAAGGAAGATAGAAATGACATTTTTATGTTACTCTGTCATAAAAACTTCTTATGATCAAATTGAGAAGACCTTTGATATTGTTTCTAATCTTTCTAATTTTGACAATAGGAGGATTCATTTACAAAGAATAATAGTAGGCTACTTGAACAAGTACAAGAGCCAAAATTTTAGTTTGTTTCCTCATGCCCTAGATAGGATAAATTTTTTGAAAAACAAAGATGAATGGGCAAAAGAACTTGATGATATGTTTTGTTTAAGGATGAATAGAATTATAAATGAAATAGGGCATGCATGATGGGCTGCTACAACTAAAGAAATAGTGAAATCCCAAATATTCATTTATTCTTTAAAACAAGAATTTGTTGATATTAACAAGTAGGTAGAATATGTTATCAAAAGGCAACAAGATATTCTGCAATTTGATTGTCTAGATGACACATTGTTTGACAAATGGATGGTTGATATAGCTCTTGATGAACAATTTGAGGAAGTTGAAATGGATTGTGATGAGGTTCAAATCATTGACACCATTACATAAGGCCAACAGGAAGAAGAAGATAGGAATGACCACTCAACTCTAGTTACAGCTACAGAAGCCCAAGATGTGGACGTGACATAGAAAAAATCAAGGATAAAAGTAATATTGTCCATCCAAGGTGAAAAAAATGAAAATCCAAAGGTAAAAGTTGATATAGAAACACCACAGGACTCATTATTGGCTAGCCTAATGGAAACATATTTAGAGGAGTCAGAATAATGGTGGTGTATCAAAAAAGCCAGTAACTCATCTTGATGTAACAGAAATGGGCCTACCTAAAGTACATATTATTGTTTAACTTTTTGTTACATTGAGTTTTGTCTTTCTAGACACATGTCAAGTTTTCCAAGCCTGAAGCTTGTTGCATCTCACATATTTATGTGAGATCCTAGGGCTGGAGAGGGTGTCCAATTTCTAATGCTTTTAGTCATACTTAGTTTATTTTTGGTCCAAGTAATTTGAACAAGCTTTATGATGTATTTTCTCTGTAAGTTTATGGGAATATATTAATACAAAATGATCTCTGTATTTCTTCCTATGGTCATTCTGAGTTTATTGAAAAATGTATACAATTTTCAGATAAAATGAATACAAATTATGAGCTGTCCCCATATTTGAATTTTGTCTCGTTTTGGTTACTTAGTTATCTTGATGTTGTATGAGTAAAAACTTGTGCAATTGAATGCAATCCTTTAGGTTATATATCTTTTCATCACTGCTATTAGTTCAATGAATTAAGTAAGAGCTTTGATGAATTTGATAAGGTTGCTGTAGTAATAGGAAGGATGTTTTGAATGATGGATTCCAATAAGAATTCCTGATAATATTCGCTGTAAGGTGGCAAATTAGATTTATAAATTTGTAGTAGACTTTGAGCCCTACTGGATTAGGCATTGGTCAAAGTGATTCAGCTGAAAGAGAAATAGATCATAAATGGGTATCAAATGCATAATTACAATCAATTTTATTTTTATTTCCTAAAGAGCTTCAAAGTTGGTCAATACTTTTTTGCATGAAATATTCTAGTCTTAGTTAGCCATTGTTGTAGAGAATACTTGCAGATCTATAGAAGACTTTATGACCAAATCTATTATATGGGATGTATTTTTCTTAAAATGTCATAATTAGCTGTGAGTTTATGGATTGGGGATGAGAATAATAATGAAACTAAGATAGTTTTCATAAAACAATAGTTAGATTGAGTCATCCCTTAGGTATACCCACCTTGGTTTTGTAGAGCCTAAAGAGAAGAAAACCATTCTTGGTTTTGTTAATGTTGGATCCAAATGGTTTACATGTGTAACTAGAAATAAGAAATGGCTAATCATTAGGTTGCATAAGTATTATAATTTTGGTATTGAGGCTCTCTATTGCTTAGTAGTTTTTTAAAGCTCCAACAAAATGGTGACTCTACTAGGGAGTTGTCCAACACATTTGTCAAAATTACTGTAGTTTCTTTGGTCCTGTTGTTTACGTGTGTGTCATACGGTGTAAGTTTTTTCCCATGGTTATAAGGGGATGTTTTAGTGACAAACCTTGAGAATTTAAAAAGAAAGAAAGAAAAGCCAAACTACCACAAAGATACATTGACGTATCCAACCTTTCCAAGTGTCTTATCTACAAAACAAGAGTTGCAGTCTTATAATATCAGTGATTAGTCCATCTGGGTTAGATATTTCCATTTCTATTTGTGTTTTTCCTTAAAGTTAGGAATAATTGTAATTGTTGTATTTCCCTAGAATAGGGTGGCAACTCAGTCAAGGTTTTGAAGCTAAAGCTCATTTATTATATAGTGAAGTGATTGACAAAAGAAAAAACACAAGAGCCCATATTGATGAACCAATGTATACTAATTTACTAAAAGGTGGTAGGAAGAACCTAATTAAGAAAAGGATAGATCCAAATCCCACTTGGAAATCCAGAGGTAGTGTAATTATCAATTCCTATTATCAACCAATGATATGGAGAGAGTCTTCTTTACTCATCTCTGAATCAGAAACCACGAGACTCTTAGGAGGGATATTTACTACCCTAGTACCATATGAAAGAGCATATCAAGATAAGGATATGTCACAAGTAGGGAATATATCCCCTAGACTAGATCTCTTAGCTGAAATGCATCATAGTTTAGGACTCATGAATTCTTTTGGAGATCCCTCTAATAAAAAATAGTCCCATACATACAACCAAATCTTATAGATCTGGATGACCCTATTGATTTAGAAGGTACTTCTATAGATCCTATAGAAGTATAGTCATAGATAGGATTTCTAAAGAAATGGGTTGCTAAAGAACAAGCTAAGCATGTTTTCCTTGAAAAAGAAAAGGAGAAAGCCACCTTGAATACTATAATAGAAAGAGATGCTCTGCTGAGAAGGATGGATGCCTTGAAAGAATAGAATAAAAAGTTAGAAGAGAATACCACAACTCTCTACACTAATGTATTTGGAGATGTAGATAGTCTGAGAGCTAAAGTTCAAGAACAAGAAAAATGCCTAAATCAAAAGCAAGAACCAATTATTGCTCAAGTTCAAGATTATAAACCTATCCAAGTAAATCCTATAGAACCCATTGTGAAAGTTACAGACAAAGGAAAGGGTAAAGCTATAGGAGTCCAAATAAATGAACTTCAAGCTCAACCAAGCAAACCCATAAAACCTTCCATGTCAAAATTAGATCTAGATCTAGAGAAGGCTAGAAAAGAGAAGGAGGATCTCACAAAAGAGCTTGAGAAGGCAGAAAATGAAGCTAAAGCTACAAAAACTAGGAGAAAAATCCAATTCATCAAGTCTAATTCTACATTAGCCTCATGGCTAAATTTATCCACCCTAGCCTCAGTTTCTATACCTCCTTGTGGACCAGTAGTTTTAGTTCAGGGAGTATCTCAATTTTGTCCTGCCTCATCATCCACCACTTATACTAAAGCCCATTTTGTTCAACCCCAACAATCCCAAAATGTTCCTCTTAACCAAGCCAACATAGAAGGCACCTCAAATGTTCCTAGTTTCTAGAAGAAACCCATATATATGGAAAAGTATAGAAAAATATCATTTGCATGTATTCTTGGTGCTCCACATCCCATATCTTTTGATTTAAGAGATAAAGTGCTTAAGTTTTTTGGAAATAATGTTGTTATTGGTGAAGAAAATTTGAGAGTTTTCATAGACATGTTAAATGATTCTGAAGTGAAAGATGAGGATATGGTCATGAAGTTGTTTGTTCATTCACTAATTGAGGACACAAGAGATTAGTTCAAAAGGTTACCTGATGATAGTATTACCTCTTGGAGTGACTTGGAAAAATTGTTCAAGGAGCAATATGGAGACAACACCAATGTAGGATTCATGCTAAATGAATTCAATAAAATCAAGAAGAATCCTTATGAATCCACATTTGAATTTAATGTAAGATTCTAGAAAGGTATGTACAAATTGTTTCAAGTTATAAGGTTGAATGAGGATGTTTGTCTCACAATATATTTTAATTTTAATGCCTTTGATAGAAAAATGGCTTATCAATTGAGAGATAGGGATCCTAAAACTTTAAGGGATGCCTATAAAGTTGCAGTAAATATAGAAAACAATAGGAAGGCATCTGGAAAATTGGGTAGGAGAGATGACCCAAAGCTTTTTAATCCCAAGAATAACAACAAAAGGGAGGTTGATAAAACTCCTATAAGAAAGAAGCCAAAATAACCTACAATAGACCAGGTGTTGGAATTGCTTAAAAAGATGAATCCCACTATTTTCAATAAGCCAAATGTTGTTGAGAAAACCCCTGTGAATAATAACAATTTCAATAGACAACCTAGAATGTAAAATTGCCCCTATATAACTCAATGGAAGGATGGTAAGCCAATTCCTAACCAAGCCCAAAATGTAAAAGATAAGGGTACACCAAATCCTCTACAAAGGAGTTCCATAAATATGAATGATAATGTGCCATGGTGCATTATTTGTCTATCACCCCACTTAGCAGAATATTGTGCAGTTGCTTAGTCATTTGTTTCTAATCATAGTGTACAAACTAAAGAGGAAGAAGAAAAGAGTCATGATGATGTAAATTGTAACATGGTATGCATGTGTAGTGACTATGTTCATTCTGATTTAGAAGAAACAGAAAGTGATTTGGCTAATAAGAAAATTGCATATTAATTACATCATCAACAAGTTTTTTTAGATAATGAAGGTTATGATGAAGATCAGGTATGTGTTACATCTTCTAAAGTGGGTCATGTAACTTTAAGAATGCCTTCCAAAGAAGAAATTGATAGGATCACTGCAGAAATGATTTCCCAAGCACATAGCAATTATAATTTGAGAAACAAAATAGTTACCAATGAAATTGGGAAGCCTTTTGGTATATTCATAAAAGATATCACTCATAAGATGAAAGATGAAGACAAGAAGGCTAGTACAAATATTTTCAAGGTTAAGGATGTTAAAACTAAGAAGTGGGAACCCAAGAAGAAAGTGCAATTCCAAGCTAATGAGACAGAAAAAGCAACTATGTAAGAGAAGGGATCAGGATCTGATAATTCCAAGCAAATAGTAATCCCTGCTACTCAGAAAGCTCCTACTCTAGGTATGATTGTTAAGCCCACTATGTTTGAGCCAATTGATATGATATCCATGTTGTCCCAAATCACTATTAAGGTACCTTTGTTTGAACTCTTTAGAATTGAAGAGCATAAGAGTAAAGCCTTCTCATGGTTGGGAGGGATAGGAAATAGTAATAACAATGTACAACAAAGTGTTATTCAATAGACTTCCTTAGTAATAGAGGATAGTCGTATCATGTCCCAAATTCCCCAAATGTTCTTGGATGACTCATCAATAGCATACATAGAAGATATTGAACCATTCTTTCTTAGTATAATTATAAAAGGGAAGACCCTTAAAAATTGCATGATAGACTCAGGATCCTCTAACACCATAATGCCTTTCAAAGAAATGGAAGCCTTACGATTGAAAGTAGACACTACATAAGGTAGATGCAGAGGTATTGATTCTAAGGAAGTCCTAGTCATAGGTACCATAAATGCTTTACCATTTAAACTAGCTACATATCCTGAGGTAGAGTTGACCATGTCAGTCCTTGTAGTGGATATACCTCCACACTATGGAATGTTGCTTTCTAGGAAATGGAGTGCTGCTATGAGAGGTAATCTGTAATGTGACTTAACCTATGCTACCTTTCACATTGGAGATAAAGTTGTCAAGGTAAATAGAGAGCCAAGGGTCAACCACATTTTAAGGGAAGAAATTGTAAAGATGCCACTTGCTTCTTAGATACCAGTGTGAATGCATTCAAAGCTAAATTGATTATTCAAGAAGTTAAGAATTTGCCTGTTGTTATTGAATGAAGTTGAGTGTTGTATAGACTCACCAATATTATGGACAATGTTCTTTGATGGGGCTAGTTCTAAAGAAGGTGTAGGGGTAGGGGTAGTTTTTGTTTCTCCAGAGAAAAACACTTTCAGATATTGTTTTACCTTGAAATTTTCATGTACTAATAATATAGTTGAGTGTGAAGCCTTGTTGTTAGGGTTGAAAATTGCTACCCACCATGGAATTAAGAAATTGCATGTCATAGGGGATTCTGAATTGATTATCTCTCAAATAAAAGAAACTCATACATCCAAAAATAGAAGATTAAAGTAGTATAGAAATGCTGTTTGGGATCAGATAGAATTCTTTGATGCATTTGGTATCTCATGGAGAGATAGAACCCAGAATAAGATGGTTGGCTTGTTAGAAAATGTAGCAACTAATCCCTAGGAGATATCATTTATAGGGATATCACAATTTGAAGTTTAGAACAAACCCTCAGTACCTGATAACATTGAACATTAGCAAGTATTTGAAGATGATAAAGATATTGTCAATTTCTTATTAAATGAAGATAAGTATCATGGTCAGGTGATGGATTGTAGTGATTCGGTTGAGACCATAGATGGAAGGGAAACACTTTTTGGCCAGGAAGTTATACAGTTAAAGACTAAAAAACTACCGAAAGGTCTAGTTGTCTTGGAGAATATGTTTGATAACCAGGATAGGGTAAAACATGGAGCTAAGGACTATAAGCCTCAAGAGCTAGAGGAGATAAATTTGGCAACAAATGAGGCCCCTAAGAAAGTTTATATTGGTCAGAACCTATCAACTAAAATTAGAAACCTCTGATTGACCTGTTGAGAAAGTATAGACATGTCTTTCCTTGGTCATATGATGATTTAAAGGCTTATATAGAAGACCTTTTTCAGCACCTCATACCTCTGAAGGATAATGTCAAACTCTTTAGGTAGAAATAGAGACCATTTAATCCTACTCTGGCCCCTAAAATTCAAGAGGAACTAATGAAGTTAAGGGATGGGGGGATAATCAAGCCTATTAGACATTCCACCTGGGTTTCAAACTTAGTTCCTATTAGAAAAAAGAATGGAGATATTAGACTCTATGTAGATTTCAAAAATCTAAACATTGCTTCCTTAAAAGATAATTATGGATTACCAAATATGGAAGCCATGTTGCAGCAAGTAACAGGGTCTGAACTTATGTTAATGATGGATGGATTTTCAAGATATAACCAGGTCTTGATAAAGGAAGAAAAACAATTCAAGACAACATTTACAAATCCTTGGGGGACTTATGTATATGTAAGGATGCCTTTTGGATTCATTAATGCTGGTGCTACATTCCAAAGAGCCATGGATGTGACTTTTCATGAATATATAAATAAGTTTACGGTGGTGTATCAAGATGACCTCACAGCTTATTCCAAGAAGGCTGAAGACCATTGTGGGCATCTAGAAAATATTTTCATCAAAGCATTGGAATACAGAGTGTCATTAAACCCTAAGAAATGTGCATTTGGGGTGACTGAAGGTAAGTTATGGGCACATATAGTATCAAAGGATGGGGTGAAGATAGATCCTGAGAGAGTAGCAACTATTGATAAGGTCTCTAAGCCAAAGAATGTAAAAGAAATTCAATCCTTCTTTGGCCAAGTTAATTTTCTGAGAAGGATTGTTACCAACTTTGTTGAAATTACTAGACCTATTTCAAAGATGCTCAAGAAAGGAGCTAATATAGATTTGAATGGTGAGCCTTCAAAAGCATTCTAGGATATTAAAACTACATTAAAAAATGCTCTAGTATTGAGAACTCTTGACTACACAAAGCCCATGCACATATTTTTATTTTTCTTCCTTTCATACTATAGTTGCAGTCTTGTTCTAGAAAAATAATGAAGGATATGAGCAACCAATTGCATTCTTCAGTAAGTCATTGCAACCAACTGAGTTAAAATATGAGATAAATGAAAAACAAGCATATGCTTTAGTAAAGGTTGTTAAGGCATTCAAATGCTATTTGATAGGAGCTATTGTCATTGCATTTGTGCCTAGTGCTACTGTGAAGGATATTTTTTCTCAGCAAGAAGTATTAGGAAGAAGATGTAGGTGGATCAATAAGATCCAAGAGTTCAACATTGAGATACAGATAACAAAGTTGGTAAGAGGTCAAGGATTAGCTAAACTCATGGCTCAATCTAACTTAGATGCTAATTAGATAAATATGGTGACAGATGACCTCAAATCTCATTTATGTGACATGAATCATTGTGAGTGGTATACCAATGTTATTCACTATCTAAAACACCTAGAGGTTCCATCTCACTTAACTAAAAATGAGAAAAGAAGCACTAAATTACAAGCTATTAGGTACATAATTATCTAAGGAAGTTTGTGGTGGAGAAATTTTCAAGGGATATTAAACTGAAATGTGTTGATCAAGAAAGAGCCCAAGAAATTCTAAATAAGATGCATACTGGAGTGTGTGGGGGATATTATATGGCTAAGACTACTGCACACAAGGTAATAAGAGCTAGATTCTAGTGGCCATCCCTTTTTAAAGATGCTCAAATTTTGGTTAGGAAATGTGACTCTTGTCAAAGGTTTGCTGCAAAACTAAATTTTTTAGGTAATACTCCTTTAAAGCTAGTTGAGGTTCAAGCACCATTTCAGCAATGGGGTATGGATTTCATAGGTGATATTTCTCCCAAATCTAGTACTAGCTATTCATGGATCTTAGTTGCTATTGACTACTTTACAAAATGGGTAGAAGCTATCCCCACAAGAAATGAAATAAGTAAAGTTATCAACAATTTATTGCTTAGTAATGTTATTTCCAGATTTGGTTGCCCTCAGAGAATTGTGACAGATAATGCCATGTGCTTTAGGTCTGAGGATTTTATAAAGTTTTGTGACAAGTATGGAATAACTAGGTCAACATATTCCCTATATCATCCACAAAGAAATGGACAAGCTAAATCTACAAATAAAAGCTTGTTCAAAATTATTAAGAGGACCTTGGATGATAACAAGAAGGCATGAGACTCTAAGTTGTAACTTTATAATATGGGTGGATAGGGTGACTTTGAAAAAGGCCATTGGAGTAGCTCCTTTGGATCTAGTATATGGAATTCAAGCAAGGATGCCTTAGAATAACTTAGTGGGACTCTATAATTACATCCAGTTGTATGATGAAGATATTATAGATGATATGCAAGAAAGGCTAAATGAGCTTGTAGGGTTAGTAAAAATCAGAAAAGAAGCATCTCTTAGGAATCAAAAGCTGCAACTACAAGTTAAGACATTATATGATAAAATGACAGTGAATAAAAAGTTTAAAAATGGAGATTTAGTCCTTATGTAAAATGCCAGAATAGAGGATAAAGGAAAACATGGTAAGTTTGATCCTATCTAGCTAGGTCCCTATTTAATTGAAAGTTCATGGGGAGAAGATTCTTATATCATCAAGGATTTACCAGACAATATTTTGGAACTACCAGTTCATGGGTAGTTCTTGAAGAGATACTTTTCTTAAGGTATTTGTTTTTCCATGAACAATAGTTTTAGGTTTCCTTGTTTTCTTGTACATTGTCTATATATTGTAAATCCATGTAAATATACCTATATAGTAGTTTTTCCTAATTTCTGTGTTTTTTCTTGTGCTTTTTGAAAAAGTTGTCATTGTTGTATCAAGTTTGTGGTCTTCTCTCCCAAAGATTCTGAATTCTTGCGTAGACTCAGGAAGTCTATCATCCCCAAGAAGAGCCACTGTTGGTCTAATTTTTTGCATGATAAAATTTCCCTTGCCTAGGTGCAAGAATCAAATTTAGTTCATCATTGGTGAATGGAGTTGCTAGTTTACTCTTGCAGATTTTTATTTTCCTTTTGAAAACTTTGCAAACCTTTCAAAAAATTTGGATGCAAAATCTTTTTGAACGCTCGTGAATATTCTATTTTCTTTTTAAAAAAGCATTCATGTGCCCCCAAGCTATTATCTTTTCCCTTCTGATCTTGATGAGATCTATGACTGTCGCTATCTTGCTATGCTAATTTGTGCACTTCTTATCCTAGACCCACGCCTCATTTATAAAACACATGAAGTATTTTGATTGTCAGATCAAGATGGGATCTACGGCTATCACTACCTCACTATGAAGAATTGCACAAAGTTTATGTATAGAAAAATAGGGAATGGGGGGCCCACCTATTTTCTCTTAAGTGTTGTATTAAAATGTCTTCCACACAATCAACACAAGATCAATGGTTGTCACTACTTTGCTATAGCAAGATGCTCCAAAGTTATGTATAGTGAGGTAGCGACTTGATGACACATGTCCCCAATCTTTAGTGGGTCCAGATTGAAATGCCAGTAGTGAAGGAAAGGTATAGGTGGACGTACTTCATTGGTTTGACTGCCAACATGTTAAGAGGAAGATGAATCAGCTTTGTTTTTATCCCTGAATCATAGGATTTTTCATAGATCAGTGGTGCAAATTCAAAAGGAAAGATGATGCCACACTATTATTTGCCACTCTATGCATTTATGAATCTTGAAGGCTTTGCATGCGAAAGAAAGCACAATATAATACAAAATATTTTCTTAGGCTCACCCTACATGAACAAAGATTGCAAAGTTTTTTAAAGAAAAAGGCATTAGTGAGAAAGTTGTGAGTTGAACAAGAACATGAAGCAAATTCCCAGTGTTTGCAAAGACATTGTAAAGTTACAGAGAGAAATAAGCAAAGAGTCAAGTAAATATTTACACTATAATCTCTATAGTATCTTATTTTTTCAAATTACAATTCAAAATGCCTCCAAAGAAGGGATTCTCTAGTTAGGAGAATTACTTGGACAAGAATGTCCATGATGATTTACTTGAGCTACTTCCTAATTCCACCACTAAAACTATGCAAGTCAAAAGGCTTACAACATTAAACCCTAGGTTGAGAATAGCAGATGGATTATACGACAAGGGTAATTGGGTCACGAATGCCAGTACCACTCAAACTAGTCTAGAATTGTTTAGAAAATGGTTTTCAGAGAGGAACCTTTTTGCCCCACATGCCAATATCTAGAACTTTGATCTAGAGAAATTGGTGGTTCCTAGTGTGTTCATGGACTATGACCAAGCCTTTAGGGTTGTGAGAAGAATTGATGGCTAGGTCTTAATTACAGTCAGCCTAGATAAGATTAGGAAAGTTTTTGTTCTAGGGCCTATCACTGATTACCATGTGCTCATTGATTTGGAAGGATTAGAAAAGGAGTAAATGTCCAAAAAGGATATCATTAGACAAGGTGCATTGAAGGCACATATAGGTAAAATTGGAACTCTACCAGCAATAACAATAGTCTCTTGGGAACCCTTCAAAAGGGCATATTTCAATTCTAGTGCTATAAAGATATAGAAGACCTTGTGCAAAGTTTTTGGGAGAGAAGAAGAAGAATTTATGCTATGGATTTTATGTATATGGTTGTTCAGATCTCATCTTTTGGTGTGGACATCATTTTTGATTTTGCTTCTTTTTTGGTTGATGAAATTCATAATGGATTAATTGGGATTGTAAAGAGCAAGATAGAAAAAACCTTCACTCATTACTCATTGTTGATGCATATGTTTTTGTTTAAAGGAGCTTTGTATTTTGGTAAAGAAATGAAATTAAACAGAGAGGAGAATGGGGAAGCACTACCAGTCCAGTTGTGGAGTGCAAATATGATGTGGGATGCAGAGAATGCTAGTTTTGTCAGGTTTGACAAGTATTTCACTTCTAAACTAAGATACCTCTTATTAAGTGACAATTCCAGAATCCCCAAAGCATTGATGGGTCTCATAAGACATTGGATAGCCCCCATAATCTAAAAGTTTCACATAATTGGGGATATATAATTCCTTACTATGTTTCTAACATTTTTAGAATATATGGTTTTAGAGGGAGCCCTCATGTATTACCCTACCAGGTGCCTTTGAAGGTAGGAGTAGCTGAGTTTTTGTGGCAATTAGGAGGAGTAGAGGAAACATGTTTGTTGAAAAGATCAACACAGTCAATTTTCCCCACTTGCACAATAGCCCATAATTTTGTAATCACAAAAGGGGGTTGGAACTCTTTGAACAAAATTTTGGATCCCTACAAGATGACTATTTCTCACTCTCATTTTTGTGATTCTAAGGGATTTTTCAACATGGCCTTGAGGCATAGAATTAAGCTTGGACAAATTGAACATGAATTTTACTTTCCAGAAGATATAAAAAGGAATGAGTACTCCTTACAAGATTAGGAGACAAGGAAAGAAAAGTGGAGTCTTCTCTAAATTTTTTGATTTCATTCATTATTTTGATCCAGATTATAGTCCTTTGGATGATGTAGTCACAAATGTAGATAAGATAAGGAAACTTATGAATAATTTTCCTAAAATAATAGAGGCAATGAATAAAAAGAAACAATTTTTTATTAGATTTCACCCAGATAAGGCTAGGGAAGTAATGAGAAGATTGGGTTTTACTCCCAATAAAGGGGCAGGTCAATCAACTATCAAGGAAAGGCCAAGGTACACTCTTATTCAGAATAAAGGGGCCACTATAAACAAAGGAAAACAAATAATGGTCTCCACTAGTACTGTTGTGGAGGAGAGGCCTTATGAACCCTCTCTAAAGAGGAGAAAGATAATAAGGGAAGAGGATCCTCATGTTGAGAAATATTCACCCTCATAGACCCCCTTGAGAATTGAAGAGGAGCAACTTACTGAAGCGTAGATTGCGTAGTTGGGATCACAAGGGGAAGGTTTGGTTACACAAGTAGAAATAAATGAAGGAGACCCTCAGGATCCTCCAATGCCAAGTTTTGAATTAACAATTGTAGATTATAGAGGAAGGGAATTGGACCCTGTTTTGGAAAAAGCTAGTCAACAATTTTTTCCTGATGATAGTTTTGTCAAATCTAGGGCCTTTCATCAATTTGCATGGAGGGAAAATATGAGCAATTTTGAGGAAAGATGCATAAAATTGATAGCAGAGCATCTAGAAATGGATGAAGCCTCTATACACAACCAAATAAAGGAACAAATGATGCAAGAGTTCTAGAACATAACCCTTCAAGAGGGGAGGCAAATGGTAAAGGCTTCTTTGATTTTTAATTCTATTTCTAATAAATTGGAATTACAAAACCCAAATAAAAAGGAGTTTCCAAGGACTTCATTTAGTGAAGATCAAGCTGCTCTGGTCATGTGGTCATTAAGGAGAGGGTCTAGGGTTGTTTCATCATAGCCAGATGAATCTGGGCTAATAGGAAACATCATTGTAAGGAATCTGGGCTAACAGGAATCTGGGCTAACTAGATACACTCCAAAGGCTAGAATACTACATAGCAGAAGACTTTGAAGAAGAAAAAGGCAAGTTGTGGGCATTACATGTGGAGTTGGAGGCAAAATATGAAGATAAATTAATAAAAGATCTCACATACTTTTGGGACAAAATTGAATGGCCACTTGTCTATGATTAGTTGGCTAAGGTGATCAGTATCTAGGAGGAATTGAAAGCCACTGATGAGGCTTTGAAGCCTTTTGTGAATAAGTGGGTGAGAAGGAAGATAGAAATGACATTTTTATGTTACTCTGTCATAAAAAATTCTTACGATCAAATTGAGAAGACCTTTAGTATTGTTTCTGATCTTTCTAATTTTGGCAATAGGAGGATTCATTTACAAAGAATAATAGTAGGCTACTTGAACAAGTACAAGAGCCAAAAGTTTAGTTTGTTTCCTCATGTCTTAGATAGGAGAAATAATTTGAAAAACAAAGATGAATGGGCAAAAGAACTTGATGATATATTTTGTTTAAGGATGAATAGAATTATAAATGAAAAAGGGCATGCATGGTGGGCTACCACAACTAAAGAAACAGTGAAATACCAAATATTCATTTATTCTTTAAAACAAGAATTTGTTGATATTAACAAGGAGGCAGAATATGTTATCAAAAGGCAACAATATATTCTGCAGTTTGATTGTCTAGATGACACATTGTTTGAAAAATGGATGGCTGATATAGCTTCTGATGAACAGTTGGAGGAAGTTGAAATAGATAGTTATGATGTGTGGGATGATGAGGTTCAAATCATTGACACCATTACACAAGGCCAACATGAAGAAGAAGACAAGAATGACCAGTCATCTCCAGTTATAGCTATAGAAGCCCAAGATGTGGACGTGACACAGAAACAATCAAGGATAAAAGTAATATTGTCTTTCCAAGGTGAAAACAATGAAAATATAAAGGTAAAAGTTGATATAGAAATACCATAAGACTCATCATTGGCCAGCGTAATGGTAGCATATTTAGAGGAGTCAAAATAATGGTGGGGAATCAAAAAAGCCAGTGACTCATCTTGATGTAACAGAAATGGGCCTATCTAAAGTGCATATTGTTGTGTTAACTTTTTGTTACATTGAGTTTTGTTTTTTTGGACATGTGTCAAGTTTTCCAAGCCTGAAGCTTGTTGCATCTCACATATTTAAGTGAGATCCCAGGGCTAGAGAGGGGGTCCAATTTCTAATGCTTTAATTCATACTTAGTTTGTTTTTGGTCCAAGTAATTTGAACAAGCTTTATGATGTATTTTCTTTGTAATTTTATGGGAACACATTAATACATAATGATCTCTGTGTTTCTTCCTATGGTCATTCTGAGTTTACTGCAAAATGTATACAAATTTCAAAGAAAATGAATACAAATTATGAGTTGTCCCCATATCAGTTCTTTCTAAATTTTTTCTCCTTTTGGTTACTTAGTTATCTTGATGTTGTATGATTAAAAACTTGTGCAATTGAATGCAATCCTTTAGGTTATATATCTTTTCTTCACTGCTATTAGTTCAATGAATTAAGTAAGAGCTTTGATGAATTTGATAAGGTTGCTATAGTAATGGGAAGGATGTTTTGAATGATGGATTCCAATAAGAATTGCTGATAATATTTGTTGTAAGGAAAAAAATTAGATTTATAAATTTGTAGTAGACTCTGAGCCCTATTGGATTAGGCACTGGTCAAAGTGATTCAGCTAAAAGAGAAATAGATCATAAATGGGTATCAAATGCATAATTACAATCAATTTTACTTTTATTTCCTAAAGAGCTTCAAAGTTGGTCAATACTTTTTTGCATGAAATATTCTAGTCTTAGTTAGCCACTATTGCAAAGAATACTTGCAGATCTACAGAAGACTTTATGACCAAATCTGTTATATGGGATGTATTCTACTTAAAATGTCACAATTAGCTATGTGTTTATGGATTGAGGATGAGAATCAGAATGAAAATAAGATAGTTTTCATACAACAATAGTTATATTGAGTCATCCCTTAGGTATACCCACCTTGGTTTTGTAGAGCCTAAAGAGAAGAAAACCATTCTTGGTTTTGTTAATGTTGGATCCAAATGGTTTGCATGTGTAACTAGAAATAGGAAGTGGCTAATCATTAAGTTGCATAAGTATTATCATTTTTGTATTGAGGCTCTCTATTGCTCACTAGTTTTTTAAATCTCCAACACCTAGTAAAGCCAAAAAATACTTTGAAAAATTGATGAGATCCCCTAGATGTAATAGTCATACTTTTGGATTGGAATTCACTAGTACTAAAGATGGGGAAACATCCAAAAGTGGCAAAGAGAGAAGTAAAAAAGGTAAGAACTCCAAAGCTACTTGTCATAATTATGGTAAGATAGGTCATACTACTAATGTTACTAGGAGCAAGATTGAAAATTAGAATCCTAAGCAAAAATTCATGGGTCACTAACATAAATGTAACAAACAAGGACATTAGGCACATGAATGTAGAACCAAGACCACAAGCTCACAAAGATTTGAAGGATACTACTATAACTACCAGAAGTATGGACATAGAGCATATGAGTGTAGATCCAAGCCTAAATGGTCCTCAAACAATTAGAAAAAGGTAAGGCATAATGGAAAATCTTGTAATTTGGATTATAATACAAGGTATAGTTGTCATTACTATCAAGAATATGGAAATGCTGCTGAAAATTCCATAAGAACACATTGTAGATGGTTGAGTCAAACCAAATGTTTTAGTTATTTGAACACTGGTCACATAAGAAAAAATTTCCCAACAAGGTTCAAGGCACCAAATAGCGAGTTCAACAAAGGCAAAGAAAACATAGCTATTGAGAATATCAGAGATAAAATGAACAAGACATGGAAGAGAAAGGAAGATTGCAACACATCAAGTGTAGAAGAGATCACTTCACCCAATGGGTCAAGTGATCACACCTCCTCCAATTAAGTAATCAAGAGGTAAGTGGGACTGATATCTAAAAGGATATACTTTACATTAGTTCCAAGGATTTACTACTGAAAATATTACATATGCATGAAGAAAGATGCAAAGTGTTGTTAAGAACTAAGAAGAAATCTTTTAGTTTTGTTAGTTTTCATGTTGCTACTGAGCATGCAAAGTTTCACTATGGTTGCTAAGTGAAATTTTAGTTGATGCCAAGCTATCAAAATTGTTAGCATTGATTGAGATCGCAATGGTTTCTAAGTGGAAAGGAAAATTCATGGAAGCCGAGTGAGTTGAAATATTTATTGAAGCCAAACTTACAACTGTGTAAGAACGAAGCATTAATTACAAATTTTTGAGGTCTATATGATTGATTTCTACTCATTTGACATTATTCAAATTTGAAAGAGAGCATGAAGAGCTAAAGAAAAACCAAAGATTTTTTTCTAAGATTTTGCAAATGGATTCAATAGTCACTCGACACCATTACTGTAGAATCATAAAGATTTTTATCGAGTGTCGAGTTATGTAGTTTGAGCCTAGTTTTATGAAATGGTATCTAGTTCTTTAGCAACCAAGGTTGTAGAGAGAAAGGAATTTTTGAATGTGCAATTGATAAGTAATGAGGTTAAACAACCTAATTTTAGAGATATTCTAGACATAGCTATTGAAAAGATCATTGTTAACAAAGGGAGATTGTTGAAGAAGAATGTTTTCAATCATTATTTTGTCATTGATGTCAAACATGCTATTTTCTAGAAAGACAATTTCTTATAAGATCGAAGTACTATAACTTAGTTGATTAATGAAGACAATAGTACCTAGAGGGAAAGGTTGAGTTATGATTAACTAATGAAGTACAAGGATTAGTTAAGACAATGGTGAAATAATGTATTGATAATATACTTGAAGGCACAAAGGTTGGCTACACTTAGAAACTTTAGAAGAAAAGGTTATAGTAAGATTATCTACAAAGCTTGACCAAAATTGATAATGGGTGCTGAGCAAAGCTAGTTCATTACGAGTAGTGCTCATGCCAAGTAGAATATTAGTTGGTACCAAGTAAAAGAAAATTCCAGTGTGTGCCAAGTAACATAGTTAGTACTAAGAAAAATGCAATAGGTGTCGAGTATCAATAAATTGTAGTTGATGCCAAGTGAAAACATAACAAGTGTCGAGCAACACAGTACCTACCGAGAATTAGAAGGTTAATAGTGTCAAGCTACTGCATTATTTGAAAAGTCAAAGATTCACCAAATCTGAGCTGATAAGGATGGTGAGTTGCTGGTACAGAATCTGAGGTTAACTATTTTTACACAATTTCAAGTGGATTCTACATGAAGTTTCTAGAAGAAACAAGATAAGAGGTAGATACATTGTATCCGACCTAATCCATCAAAGCCCTAAATTTGGATGATGGAAAATAGAGGGAGAAAAGTATTCTAAATTCCTACTTAAGGAATCTTAATTCATGAAGCAAAGTGGTTGGATTTTGTCATGTCAAGGAGAGGACATTGAGAAGGAAGAACAAAGTATAGAGACTCTACTTCATTAAGTGACCATAGGAGTGACTACATTGGCACAATAAGAAAGAATGCTTAAGGAGACAAAATCTTGAAGGGAGAACAAGTTGTTAGAGCTATAGAGACTGAAAACCAAGCATAATTGAGAACTGAATTGAGATTTGAAATTTGCAAGATATGTTGTAAGTTGTATCAGATCAAAAGCCCTTATTGTTACTCTCTAGCAATTGTATTAGTTAGGGAAAAATCCTTTGGACTAAGGTTGACTTAACAATAATTAGAAAATCCTTTAATAGTGTCGCATTCCAAGTGAATGGCCTAAAGTCCTTTAACTAGGCTCACTTCTAATAGGGTGATTGAAATCCCTTAACCAGATCACACTTAATAGTGTGTTGTAACCTTTAATGAGGTTGGCCTTTCATGGGGCATCACATCAAAAGAGTGAGAAAGAAGTAGCATGTTATTGGTGGTTTTTCTCAAATTGGGTTTCCACATAAATCACTATGTTATGTGTGTCGATCTTTCATGCCTTATTGCTACATGTTGATTTATTAGGAACTAGCAAGTTAGAGTGATTAGCTTGGATGTATGAATAGTTAAATTGGTTCACTAAGTTGAGTGAAAAAGTTTTAATGGGACATCTGGACCTTGAATAACTGATTCACCCACCCTCTCAGTTATTCTAAAGAATTTCTAACAATTGGTATGAAACTAGTTTGAAGGTACTAAAAGAATAAAGACCAAGATGTCCAAGAGAGAAGTGCCCAAGCTCAATAGAGACAACTTCCCTACATGGAAAAATCTAATGAGATTACATCTTGGAGGAATAGGAGACCATGTAGAATCTTCAATTATAGTGGAACATGTTGATCGAGTTACTAATAAAGATATGAAGAAAAAGGAGCACAATTAGGAAATGCTGGAGATTGCCTCTACCCTCAGATATGTAGAATTTGATGACATCAAGGGATGCAAAACTACTTACAAGATGTGGGAAATCCCACAAACCATCTATGGAGGAGATAAAAATGTAGAAAGAGCCAAGTCAGATAGCCTTAGAGGTAATTTTGACAACATGAAAATGGAGGAAGGTAAGAACATTCCTCAATATGTTGCTAGAATAAAAGAAGTTATTAGTGCTATAAAAGGTGCAACTGGTCATATTGAAGATAACACTATTCTAAGTAAATTCTTAAGAACATTATTACCTATCTATGCTATTAGAGTATCTGCTATACATGAATTAAGATGTGTTCTAGGGAACAATCTAACCCCTGAAGGTCTAGTAGGAAGACTCACTACATTTAAGTTATCCAATTTTGACAACTATAAGCTAGAAAGTCTTGAATCTAATTTCAAGGCCAAGTTGTTGCTAAAAGATTCTTATAAGAAGATGCAGTGAAAGAAGAGAAGGATAAAACATGTGTCCAGTGATAGTGACACTGATGAAGAAGATGCCAATCAACTAGAAACACTACTAGCGAGAAGATTCAATAGAGGAAAAAACAATTTAAAGGTAAGTTTCCTATCATTTGTTTAAATTGCATTGAAGTTGGACATATTTCTGCTTGGTGTCTAGAAAAGAGAAACTACAAAAGAAATGACAAATATAAAGGTAGAAGAAATGAAGATGACAAAGAGTACAAAGACAAATGCAAAAAATCTTACATTATAGAAGAAAATGATTTAGATGAAAATGATGATGTAGTATTCTATGTTGCAATGAAGGATGAGTCAAATGAAGATGAGGCAATTGCACTTGTAACATGTGTGAAAAAGAATGATAAATGGATCATTGATAGTGAATGTTCACATCACATGATAGGAGAAAAAAGTAAGTTTGTCACCTTAACATAGTATCATGGAAATAGTGTTAGATTTGGAAATGATGCCCCCATGTCTAATAAAAGGTAAAGGTTCCACTAAGCTTACAGAAAATCTCATGTGATAATACATATTATGTTGAAGGATTGAATTACAATTTGTTGAGTGTGTCACAACTAAGCAATGTAGGTTGTAAAGTAGAGTTTGGAAATAAAACTGCCAATATATATGAAACAAATGGAAATATGATAGGAAAAGGAGACCAAACTAGAAGTAATCCATTTTACCTAGATATAGAGGATGCTAACTATCTTATTGCTAAATTTGATAATGTGTGGCTATGGCATAAAAGGCTATGTCATGTCAACTTTGATAACTTGATTAGTATCAGCAATATGAAGAAAGTGAGAGGTTTGCCTAAACTGAAAAAGCCCAACAATGTAATGTGAAAACAATGTCAGCTAGGCAAGATGACCAAGTCAAGTTTCAAAAGTAAAACCTATACCTCTAAAGAAGTGTTAGAGATTGTTCATACTGTAGACACCTAAAAACCTTTAGAAAATAAAGTATTTTTATTTTCTAAAAAATTCCTAATGACATCATCATTTATTAATTAATTAATTATTTAATTAATTAATTTATTTTTATGCCATTAAATCCCTTTATCTTAATTAAAAATATTTAATTAAGGAATCCCTCCCAAAAATGTTTAAATCTTATTTAAACATTATTTCCTTATTTATTAATTATTTAATTAATAAATTGACCAAAAAACCCAAAATAAATAAAAAATTTATTTTTTGCCCAAAACTTGGCCAATTTCCTTAAGACTACTAACCTCTTCCAAAATCTTCTAATCCTTCTTTAATTTTGATTAAAGGCTAATCCCATCATTTCCTACCCCTAATCCCAACTCAAAGTATTTAATTAAGATTAAATATTAATCCTCATGTTTATTAAAAAAGTTTTAATAAATATCTCCTCAACCCAAACCCTTGAAATAAATAAAATTTTATTTATTCCTAAAAATCTAATTTATCCTCATCCTAAGAAGTTCTAGACTCTTCTAGAAAGTCTTCATCCTCATCTTAGGAAGTTCTAGACTATTCTAGAAAGTCTTTATCCTCATCCTAAGAAGTTCTAGACTCTTCTAGAAAGTCTTCATCCTCATCCTAGGAAGTTCTAGACTATTCTAGAAATTCTTTATCCTCATCCAAAGTCTAGACTCTTCTAGAAGATGTCTTTAAACCTAATCCTAATCCCCTCCTAACCTTGTCACATTCCCTAAAAATGGGTTAAGACTTACTAACCCAAGCCAAAGTTAACAAATATCTCCTCCTTCACCCACCCTCATTAAATGCCATCCACTTGCCTATCCCTAAGCTAATCCTAAACCATCCCAATCCATCCTCTAATCATTTGCACAAGCCTAAGCAAGCTTAAAATCCATGTGCTCTCCTCTCATGCAATCTGAGCCCTCCATGAGCTTTTTCCCATCCTTGCATCTTAGCCCTCAATCCCTCAAGCCTCTTGCCTATAAATTGGATCCTTCCCCTTTGCAAAACAATACAATCCATGAAGTAAAGTCATAATGCCATTTTAAGAAGCCATTTTACATCAAAACCATACACTCACACCCAAATTCCAACTCCATTTGAAGCCCTTTTTGAAGCATAAGCTTGAGCATACATCCTATCTATTTAGAAAAAGCCACTCAACAAAAGAGCTTCTTATTGAAAGAGTCCATTAATGGCTCATATTCTCAATTGAGAGCTCATCTTAGTCTATCTTGAAGTTTTCTGAATTTTTTTTAGTTTGTAGAAGCTTTATTTAAATTTGGTTTCTATTAGTATACTAACATTTCTCATATACAAATACTAACCTATGTGGACCTATAGAAATACAAAGTTACAAAGGGACAAAAATATAATGTTTTTTTGTAGATGATTACTCTAGGATGATGAAAGTCATGTTTTTAAAGAAAAAATTTGATGCCTTTAAAATGTTTAAGTGGTTTCTGGCAAGGGTTGAAAAAGAAAAAGGAAAAAGTATGAAATGTTTAAGCTTAGACAAAGGAGGAGAGTTCACATCAAGAGAACTTGAGATGTTCAATAATGGCAAAGGAATCAAAAGACAAATTTCTGCATCAAGAACCACTCCACAGAATGGAATTGTTGAGAGAAGAAATAGATCAATAATGGACTATGCTAGAACACTCATGATGGAGAAGAATGTTGCTCTAAAGTACTAGAGAGAAGCTATAAGTACAGCTATCTACATCTTGAACCAAGTGCAAATCAAGAAAGGTACAAATGCATCACCTTTTGAATTATAGTATGCTCACTCATCCAATGTAAAACATTTCAAAGTATTTGGTAGCAAATGCTATATTCTTAAGGATACTAGAAATGGTAAATTTGATGCAAAAAGTGATGAAGGAATATTCTTTGGCTACTCTACAAGAAGTAAATCATATAAGTATTTAAATACTAACACTAACAAAATTGTGGAAAATAAAAATGTAAATTTTGATGAATACATAGAAGTTCATGATGATGAACCCATCAAAAGACCAGAAGAATACAAATCATTTGTATACTTCTATGAGGGAATGCTTGTTGAGGAAGATGCTACTAATCAAGTGGAGATCCAACAACAAGTTTTAGTAACTACCGAGTCACAACCAGTGAATGTTGAATAAAACTTAGGAGCCAAGTTAGAAAATGAAGAAGATGCACATTCTAATTTTGAAGTAAGTTTACATGACAGAGATGTTGAGTTACCTAAAATAAATGTGCATAGTGACTCTGAAGTTGAAAGACCAAATGTAGAAACAAGGACTGAACCAAGACTATCCAAGTATGTTAGAAGACACCACCTTGCTGAATAAATCATTGGAAATAAGGATGCTAGACTAATGACAAGGAATAGAATAAGGAATGAATCATGCTTGCTAAGCTAGATAGAACCCAAGATAGTGAGAGATGCACTAGAAAATGATGATTGGTACAAAGCTATGGAAGATGAAATTAAGTTGATAGAGAAGAAAAAAACTTGGAGCTTAGTTCCAAGACCAACTGACAAAAATGTGATTGGTACCAAGTGTGTGTTTAGAAACAAGCTAGATGAAAAAGGTGAGATTACAAGAAATAAAGCTAGACTAGTTTGTAAAGGATATGCCCAAGAAGAAGGAATAAACTATGGGGAAACATTTTCCCCAATTGCAAGGATGGAGGGAGTAAGAACTTTACTTGCATATGTTGTCTACAAAGGATTTAAAGTCTACTAGATGGATGCTAAGTCTGTATTTCTAAATGGTATATTGGAAGAAGTCTATATAGAACATCTAGAAGGATTTGTGGATGACAACAATGAGGAATTAGTATGTAAACTTTATAAAGAACTTTAGGGGTTGAACTAAGTGCCAAGAGCATGGTATGAGAGGCTTCACAAGTATCTTGTAAAGACTGAATTTTAGAGAACTAATGATAACAAAAATCTGTACATCAATATAGATAAGGTAAGAACATAATATTATCTAAAATCTTTGTTGATGACATAATATTTGGAGGAAAAGATGCTCTATGCAAGGATTTTGCTAATAAGATGAAGTATGAGTTTGAGATGTCAATGTTTGGTGGAATCAAATTCTTTGTTGGCCTACAAGTTTATCAACTGAAGTATGGCATATTTGTTACCTAGTCAAGGTACATCAAGGAGATACTTAAAACATTTGGAGTGGAAGATTCTAAACTAGTGAGGACACCCATGATAACAAGACATAAGTTATCAAAGAATGATGAATCAATTGAAGTGAATCGGACACTATATAGGTCAATGATTGGTAAGTTATAATATGTTGTAACACAACAGACCTGATATTGCATTGTTTATTGGAATAGTTGTAAGATTTTTTGCAAACCCAAGATAAAATCATCTTATGGTAGTAAAAAGAATATTGAGGTACTTAAAGAGAACATAGGACTTTGGTCTATACTATTAAAGGAATGAAAAGTTTGAATTAAGAGCCTATATTGATGCTGATTGGGGAGGAAATATAGATGACAAAAAAAGCACCAGTGGAGGAGCACTCTTTTTAGGTAGTAGACTAGTTACTTGGACTAGTAAGAAGTAGACTTGTACCTCACAATCCACAGCTGAAGCTGAAGATGTTGTAGCTACCATAAACTATTGATATAGTATAGATCAAGCATCTACTAAAAGGTATGAAGGAAGAGATAACAAAACCTATGATACTTTATTGTGATAATACTAGTGCCATCAACATATCAAAGAATCCAATGATGTATGCCAAAATAGAGCACGTTGCAATTAAGTATCATTATGTAAGAGAGCTAGCAGAAGATAAAGAGGTCAAGATGGAGTATATCAATTTAAAGGAACAAATTTCTGAAATCTTTACAAAACCATTACCTAAAAATGACTACAAATATCTAAGAGGTAAGTTAGGGGTGATACCCCTATCTAAGGTTATTTGAGCAACAACAAGACTACCTTGCATCAAATAGGTTGATTGTTGAATGACATAAATTGCTACAGTGATTTTTATTTTAGGTTTTGACTGAAATAATCAAAGTGTTGAGATTCCAAAATAGTCACAAGCAAGGTGATAGAGGGAGAAATTTGAGTGACTATAAATTCTATATCTGCGTGATAAGATGTGGAGATGATATGTCTTTGGAATTGTTGTCAAAGAGGGAGAAATAGTAGAAACTGATCAAATCTAAAGAATAAAAAAAAAGGAAAAGAGATAGAGGGAGAAATAGCAGAAAAGAAAGAGAAGAAGAAATAATAGCTAAGAGGGAGAAACAACACAAGACAACATAAATCAATTAGGATGATAGATCAAAGAGGGAGTAAAACAAAGAAGGAGAAAAGAGATAGTCTATCAGCAAAGGAGATGATAAACAATCTAGAGGGAGTCATAAGAAGTTGGAAGCTGCTGATGATAGAAACAATTTTGAATACAAGATTTCTTTTTGGCATTGCCTTACTATTCTAACCTAATTAGTTTTGATTAAACAAAATGCTTTATCATTTAGGTAACTTGGTTGATCAGTGTGGTTTGCCATCAATGCCAAAGAGGGAGATTGTTGAAATTTGATTGAAAAGATCATTGTTGAGAAAGGGAGATTTTTGAAGAAGAATTTTTTCAATCATTATTTTGTCACTAATGTCAAACTTGCTAGTTTTTAGAAAGACAATTTCTTATTTAGATCTGAGTACTATCACTTAGTTGATTAATGAGGAGGATTTAATCAATAAGATGTAACAATAACACATAGAGGGAAAGGTTGACTTATGATTAAGTAATGAAGTACAAGGATCAATTAAGACAATGGTGAAATAATGTATTGATAATATACTTGAAGACAAAAAGGTTGGCTACACTTAGAAACTTTAGAAGAATATGTTATACTAAGACTATCTACAAAGCTTGACCAAAGTGGATAGTGGGTGTTGAGCAAAGTTAGTTCGTGCCGAGTGGAATATCAGTTGGTGCTAAGTAAAAGAAAATTCTAGTGTGTCTCAAGTAACATAGTTAGTGCCAAGCAAAATGAAATAGGTGTTGAGAATCAATAAATTGTAGTTGATGCCGAGTGAAAACATAACAGGTGTTGAGCAACATAGTATGTGTCAAGCATTAGAAGGTTAATAGTGCTGAGTTGCTGCATTATTTGAAAAGTCAAAGATTTGCCAAATCTGAGCTGATAAGTTTTTTATCTTGAATTTTTTAGACCAGGTGGAAGATAAGGATGGTGAGATAGTGGTATAGAATTTGAGGTTAACCTTTTTTAGGCAATTTCAAGTGGATTCTACATGAAGTTTCTAGAAGAAGAAAGATAAGGGGTGGATACATTGTATCCAACCTAATCCATCAAAACCTTAAATTTGGATGATGAAACATAGAGGGGGAAAAGTATTCTAAATTCCTAGTAAAGGGATGTCAGGTCATGAAGCAAAATGGTTAGAGTGTGTGGTGTCAAGGAGAAGACACTAAAAAGGAAGAATAAAGTATAGAGACTCTACTTCATTAAGTGACGACATGATGGGGACACCAAGTCACATACAAAATGGACACAACAGGAAAAGGGAAATTGTATTAACTATGAAAATAAGCTAGTACATTTAGTACAGAGAAAATAGACTTCAAAACATGCCCTAAGGGCTTACAATAACATAAATATGGTGATAATTTCTCCTTTCAGTACATCCTCTCAAACTCCACTCCAAACTACCTCTTACAATGCCAAAAATGTCCTTAAATAGACCCCAGAGGGTTAAGGACTAGGAATACATTCTAGAAAGTGCTAGTAGGCATCCACCGACCAAGTAGAAGGCTCCAGCAGCCGCGTTAGAAGTTGGTGCAAATCTAGAAGAATCCAAAAATGGTAACCGAACTTTTGGGAGGCATAACTTTTGAACCATAGCTTCGATTGACGAACTGTTTACATTTTCAAAAAGATTTCAAAGCACTCTATAGCCCTATGGACAAGCTTTGCTTGTTCTTCATTTTTTGGCTCTTTTCAAGGTCATTTAATGCCCCTAACCTAACTTTGAAGCATTCTTAGGAGGTCTCCAAAACCCAAAAAACTGCGATAACTTTCAAACCATGGGGCCTTTTGACCTAATTCTTTTTCTGGAATGCTCTAAATTACAATTACATTCATCTAGCCAATTTACACCTCCTAGTTCACAAAAATGATGGCTCAATTACATACTCCTAATTTTTTCAGCATTTATACGTAACCCAAGGTGTTCAAATACTCTATCCTTGAACACTGATAGTGGAACTATGAGAGTTGGAACCTTTATTTGACCCAAATAGGTATCCAGAAATGAAAACACATGAAACAAAAACTAAGTCTAAGTACATTTTTTTTAGGTGACACAGGATTGCCCTTATACCTCTGGATGCTCCTACATCAGACACCTAGGGTAGATTGAAAAGTGACCCTGTCACTTTATGAATGGTAGAGGATATCCCAAATGGGAAACCTCAGCTGCTGAAATCCAAGTTGAGTCTTCAATCGACCATCCTTTTCACTTGACCAAGTACTCTTCATACTACCTATTTCTAGTACTTCTACCCACACGATGATCTAGAATGTCTTCTATCTCCTCCTTCTTAGAAGCAAGAATTGGACATTGCTTTAACACCAGCTCCTCATCTGCACCATCATCATGATACTCTATTAAGTATGAAATGTTGAAAATAGGAGAAATGTGAACACCATCTGGCAGCTCCAGCTCGTATGCATTTCCTAAGTCATGTTTCTTCAGAATTTTGCAGGGGCCAAATTTCTTTATTTTCAGCTTGTTGTAAGTACTGGCTGGAAATCTTTCTTTTTGTAAGTGCACCATGACTAGATCCCCTACTTGGAATTCCTTATGTCTTCTCCTTTGATCAGCCCTAGCTTTATACTCTTGATTCATCCTGGTAATGTGTGCTTGAACCTCCTCATGTAGACGCTTGATATGTTCAGCAAATTCTTCAGCTTTAGCACTTGTCCTTTCTCCTTGCTCTATCTTCCTCAATTCTGGCGCAGTCCTTGGGCTACTTCCATATATAATTTGGAATGGTGATTTTCCAGTACTCCTATTTATAGAGTTATTGTAAGAAAACTCTGCTTGTGGTAGAATCAAATCCCATCCCTTGGGCTTATCCCGAACTAAACATCTCAGCAAATTGCCCAAACTTTTGTTTACCACTTCTGTTTGGCCGTCAGTCTGTGGGTGATGTGTGGAACTGAATTTCAAGTTTGTTCTCAACTTCTTCCACAATGTCCTCCAGAAATACCCCACAAATTTAGTATCTCTGTCATAAACTATACTCCTTGGAAGACCATGTAGTCTTACCATCTCTCTGAAAAACAAGTCTGCAATATGGACAACATCATGAGTCTTGTGGCATGGAATGAAATGTGCCATTTTGGAGAACCTATACCCACCACAAATACTGAGTCATTACCGTGTTGTGTCCTTGGCAATCCAAGAACAAAATCCATACTTATGTCCTCCCATGGCCTTGATGGAGTAGGCAATGGCTGATATAGTCCAGTATTGTGACTAAATCCCTTGGCAACTTGACAAACCTAGCAACTCTGTACAAACTTCTTCACATCCTATGAAATTTGAGGCAAAAAATAATGTTCTCTAAGAATGGCAATGGTCTTATCTCAACCAAAATGTCCTTCCATCCCTCCACTGTGTTTCTCCTTAATCAGATTTTCCCTCATGGAACTCCTTGGAATGCACAATTGACTACCCTTGAACAACATGCCATCCTGAATCAAATAGTCTAACCACTTGGTTCTATCTACAACAACATGCTCTTTACAAGATTTCCATGCTTCAACAAAATTAGGATCCTTAGGGTACAAATTCTTGAGTTCATCAAACCCGACTACTTCAACCTGCATTACTGTAAGCAACAACTATCTCCTACTTAGTGCATCTGCAACCCTGTTAGATTTTCAACTTCTATGCTTCAACACAAATGTATAGCTCTGCAAGAACTCTACCCACTTCATATGCCTCTGATTCAATTTACCTTAGCTATTTAGGTACTGTAATGCCTGATGATCAGTATACAAAATGAATTCCTTTGGCAAAAAATAATGCCTCTGTTTCTTTAAGGCCTAAACTATTGCATAGAACTTTTGATCATAAACAGAATACTTCTTCTTTGCATCATTCAATTTTTCACTAAAATATGCAATAGGCTTACCTTCTTGGCTTAATACAGCCCCAATAGCACTACCACTAGCATCACAATCCACTTGGAACACCTTTCTAAAATCTGGAATTGCCAACACAGGTTGTTCTGTCACCTTCTTTTTCAGCAATTCAAAACTTCTCGCAGCTGCTGCAGTCCATTTGAACTCTTTTCTATCCCCTCTTATTGTGTCAGTTAGGGGTGCACATATGCCACTAAAATTCTTAATAAACTTCCTGTAAAAACTAACCAGACCATGAAATGATCTTACCTCAGTAGCAGACCTTGGAGTAGGCCATTCCAAGATGGCTTTTACCTTCTTTGGATCCATTTTGAGACCTTCAGGTGATATAACAAACCCCAAATAGACTAACTCCCTTTTTGCAAAGATACACTTCTTCAAATTAATTAACAGTTTCTCTTCCCTTAACCTTTCAAGGATGCTACAGATATGCAATAAATGTTCTTCCAAAGTCTTGCTAAAAATTAAAATATCATCCAAATAGAAAATAACAAATTTTCCTAAGAACTTCTTAAGTACCTCATTCATAAGCCGCATGAAGGTGCTTGGGGCATTTGTCAATCCAAAGGGCATGACTAACCACTCATAAAGACCCTCCTTGGTCTTGAAGGCTATTTTCCACTCATCTCCTTCTCATATCCATATCTGATGATAACCACTCTTGAGATCTATCTTTGTGAAGTACTGAGCTCCACTCAAGCAGTCCATAAGATCATCCATTCTTGGTAAAAGAAATCGGTACTTGATGGTTATCCTATTTATAGCTCGAGAATATATACACATCCTCCACTCTCCATCCTTCTTTGGTATGAGTACTACTAGTACTGCACATGGACTTAGGCTCTCCCAAATCAAGCCCTTCCTTAACAGCTCCTGCACCTGTCTGTTTAGCTCCTCTGTTTCAGTAGGAGTCATCCTGTGAGCAGCCTTGTTAGGCAAACTTGCTCCTGGAATTAGATCTATCTGGTGACTGATTTTCCTTACTGGTGGCAATCCTTTTGGAACATTATCAGAGATAATATCTACAAATTCACTTAGTAAATCTAAAACTTCAAGTGGTATTTCACTACTACCTTCTTTATCTTTCCTAGGAATCAAAGCATAACACATATGCTGATGTTTCATTCCATCTTAAAACTTCCTTCCATCAACAAGAAAAATCCTAGCACTGCTACATACCTTTTCACCTTCCTTTTTCATGGGCTTCAGTTTGTGATGAACTCCATTCTTTGTTAGAGAGTATGTGTTTGCATGACCATCATGTACTGCATGTCTATCAAACTGCCATGGTCTACCCAACAATGGATGGCAAACATCCATCAGAATAATATCACAGAGAACTTCATCATGGTAACTCCCAATTTTGAATTTCACTAAACATTGTTCACTTACCAAGACATTATGATCATCTTTTACCCAAGCAATCTGATAGGGCTGGGGATGTTTCTCCCTCTTGAGCTTCAACTTAGAGACCATCTCCTCTGACACCAAGTTATCAATGCTACCACCATCAATGATCACATCACAACATTTTTCCTCACATTTGCACCTGGTATGAAACAAACTCCTCCTTTGTCCTGGTTCAATCTCACCACTTAATAAGGCCCTTTCATTTACCAAGGTCTCTCCTCTTTCTGCATCCTCTGAATGTGATGACTGTGCATCCTCATCCACATGAGCAACTCTAGCTTGACCCTTAGCTCTCTTATCTATCCTTCCTTGTCCTTGAGGGCATTCAAAGGCACGATGACCTTCTTCAGTGTAATGGAAACAAGTACCATGGAAGCCTCCTCTTCCTTTTCCACATCCTCTACCTCTTCCTCTCTGATTTCCAAAGTCTTGATCATGAGAGCGATTGAAACCCTCATTCCTCTAGTTCCTACTAGTACCCACATCTTCATTTTTCTTTTGGGTTTCATTTCGACCTCCAGATGACCTATCGCTTCCCCTTCCTCCTTGACCATGCCCTCTTTGTCTCCCTCTAAACCTCTTATTCAACTTCTCTTCAACTCATAGGGCAAACTGGTATGCCTCTTCAATGTTGGTCATTCTTACCAGACTTAATTCCTCCTGGATGCTAGGTCGCAACCCATTGATATAACGAGCAACCTTCTCCTTATTTGCTTCTGCATGCCCTACTCTGATCAAAATTTGATAAAACTCCTCTGTATATTCTTGGACTGATCTTCCTTCTTGCTTTAGCCCATGCATCTTCTTAAACAAATCAAGCTCGTAGTCCACAGGAATGAACTGCTTCTTCAATTTGTCCACCATGCGATCCCACCTTGTGATCTTCTCCTTTTGTCTTTTGTTTCTTTCCAATTGAAACTCTTGCCACTAGATTTTGGCATGGCCTTTCAGTTTGGCCTTTGCAAACTTAACCCTATCTAGGTCCCTGATATCCTCATACTCAAAGTATTCTTCTAGTTCATTGATCCAATCGATCAACGCATCTGGTTTCAGATTTCCTGAAAATACACCCACATCAATTGTAGGTCTTTTCCCAAATTTAGTAATGGCCCTAAAAAGCCTTTCCTCTGCCTAATTTAGAACTTCCCTGTCAAATTCCCCTTCTAGTCCAATTTCTTCTTCTTCATTGTCATCCTCACTATCATTACCTGCAGCAACATTTATTCCTCTACGGAGCTCCTCCTGCAATGCTTGTACCTACCTTTGGAGGGCTCTAACCTCCTCAGGATTAACAGCTCCAGCCCTTCCACCATGCTCTCTTTGTGGAGGCATCTTCTTAACTCAAACCCATAACCACATAGTCCTAGTGCAAACTACCTCACAGTTGGTGCTTTGTCTACACACTCAAGAAAACCAGCTCTGATACCACTTGATGGGGACACCAAGTCATGCATAGAATGGACACAACAGGAAAAGGGAAATTGTATTAACTATGAAAATAAGCTAGTACATTCAGTATAGAGAAAATAGACTTCAAAACATTCCCTAAGGGCTTACAATAACATAAATCTGGAGATGATTTCTCCTTTCAGTACCTCCTCTCAAACTCCACTCCGAATTGCCTTTTACAATGCCAGAAATGTCCTTAAATAGACCCCAAAAGGTTAAGGACTAGGAATACATTCTAGAAAGTGCTAGTAGGCATCCATCAACCAAGTAGAAGGCTCTAGAAGCCACGTTAGAAGTTGGTGCAAATCTAGAAGAATCCAAAAATGGTAACCGAACTTTCGGGAGGCATAACTTTTGAACCGTAGCTCCAATTGACGAACCGTTTACATTTCCAAAAAGCTCTTGAAGCGCTCTATAGCCCTATGGAAAAGCTTTTCTCATTCCCCATTTTTTGGCCCTTTTTGAGGTCATTTAATGCCCCTAACCTAACTTTGAAGCATTCTGAGGAGGTCTCCAAAACCTAAAAAATTGCAATAACTTTCAAACCATGGGGCCTTTCGACCTGATTCTTTTTCTGGAATGCTCTAAATTACAATTACATTCATCTGGCCAATTTACACCTCCTAGTTCACAAAAATGATGGCTCAATTACATACTCCTATTTTTTTAGCATTTACACGTATCCCAAGGTGTTCAAATACTCTATCCTTGAACACTGATAGTCGAACTGTGAGAGTTGGAACCTTTATTTGACCCAAATGGGTATCCAAAAATGAAAACACATGAAATAGAAACTAAGTCTAAGTACATTTTTTTTGGGTGACATAGGATTGCCCTTATACCTTTGGATGCTCCTGCATCGTGATAGGAGTGACTACATTGGCACAATAATCAAGAAGGCTTAAGGAGACAAAAGATTAAAGGGAGAACAAGCTGTAAGAGCTACAAAGATTGAAAGCCAAGAAGAATTGAGAATTGAATTCAGATCTAAAATCTGCAACATATGTTGTAAGTTGTATCAGATCAAAAGCCCTTATTGTTACTCTTTAGCAATTGTGTCAGTTAGGGAAAAATCCTTTGGACAAAGGTTGACTTAATAGTCATTAGAAAATCCTTTAACAGGGCGGCATTCCAAGTGAATGACCTAAAGTCCTTTAGCTAGGCTCACTTCTAACAAGGTGATTAAAATCCCTTAATTGAGTCACGGGTTGGTCTTTCACAGTGTATCACTTTAGAAGAGTGAGAAAGAAGTAGCATGTTACTTGTGGTTTTCTCCAAATTGGATTTCCACGTAAATCACTATGTTATGTGTGTTGATCTTTCATGTCTTATTGTTGTATGTTGATTTATTAGTAACTAGCAAGTTGGAGTGATTGGCTTGGATGTATGAATAGTTAAATGGGTTCACTAAGATGAGTGAAAACATTTTATTGGGACATCTGGACCTTGAATAACTGATTCACCCCTCTAGTTATTCTAAAAAATTTCTAACCATGACTTATAAAAAAGATCCATCCGATGCATTATCAATGATACTACCACAAGTATTAATGATCCAAGATGTCAAGTGTTGCTATACATGTAAGGTTGGAAGCAAAGGAGACGTGGAAATTAGGGATACATATGGGAAATTGTGTGAAAATGGAGCATTAAAGGAGGAATTAAAAATTTTGAGAAGAAAGGGTTAACCCCTGCCGTAGATTTCCCCAATGACTTCAAGACAGAATGGATAAAGATATTTTTGAGTAGGATACATGATAATTATGTATGGTTAGAGAATGGAATGGTGAAAAGCACCAAGAAAATTGTGCATAATTCTATAAGGTATCCAACCCTAGATTGGCCAAAGACATTAAGAAGTGACACACTAGAGGTAATTGAAAATAATACAGGGGCAGTGTGGAACAAATGAGGGATGAAAATTGATACTATTTCAGATCCCCTAATTACATTTGTAGTGTGGATAATAGCACATAAGTTCTATCAATCAAGTAGGCTCAATAGTGTTCCATGTATTGATATGGATGTGGGATACAAAATAGTGAAGAAAGATCATACTAATGATCTTATTGAGTTGCAGTTGCAAAAATTGTATGAGAATTTTGGAGCCATAAGGAAGACCAAAAGTGCACAATGAAAATTTGGAACTATTCTTGTATGTATATTATTTTATGTATAGAATACATTTCCTACTTTTGGTAAAGTTGCATGGAAGGTAAATAGATCTATTGCAGTGAAAATAGGCGAATTCATTGAGCAACTAGGTGATAATTTTGAGTCAGTCATGACAAGCTACTTTGAAGACTTCAAGCAAATAATGAAGAAAATATTGAGGATACCAGTTTCACTAGTGGAGAAAAATTTTGATGATGTTTGCTTCCTAATTGACATTGACTATACATATGTCTTGGAAAGAATTCCTAGAGTCAGATGGTTAAGACCTTTGGGATATGAAATCAACATTGAGGAAGCCTCTGTAGCAATAAAAACATTACTTGTAGAAGAAGTGGACAAGGAGGCTACAAATTTTGGGAACTATGATATGGCCAAGTCAAAAATCACAATGGACTTGAAGACTACTTCAATCATTAGAAAGAAGAATAAGATGGTAAAGAAACTAAAAGAGAAATTTGGTGAAGGGGCAAAAGAAGAAGTTGATGATGATGATGATGATGAAGAAGAAGAGAATGCACCTATCCAAGCACCACTTGCAATCACCCAAGGTGAAGGAGAGGACCGATAAGAAGAGGAAGTAGAAATTGTAGAAAATACCAAGGGAGAAGAAGCTAGTGAAGCACTACAACTACTAAACAAAAGAAAAGAAAAGCTAAAGAACCTATAGTAAACAAACCAAAGAAGGTTAAAAATCCTACTTAGCTTATAGTACCTACGATTAGGACTAGCACAAGGGCCACTACACAAAAGGCTAAGGAATTAGCCAAGCCAAAGGAGAAAAGAGCTAGTCAAGCTAGCAAGGGTAAAGAATTTTAGAATAGATCAAGGAGAAAATATGTTTCTCCAACTAAATTTGATGAAGAGAAGAATGAATATGATGGCAACAACCAATTTTAAGTGGTAATTCATAGTTCTTCTTCAAATTTAGATAATCTATGTAAGAATATTAGAAACCATGTTGATTTATCTAGATTCTCTCACATTGAGTTTGATGATCTTGGGAAGATTGAAAAGAATCAAGTTGAAGAGGCAATATATGCCATGATGGCAACATTTAAAAAGGGTCCTCTTGAACTTTCTAACTCAATAACTAAGAGTTTGTATGTGAGAGTTGAGTAGAATGGCACTACTGTCTAAATATTGAAAAATAAATAAGAGAAATAACACTTGACTAGGTAATGCTAGAACTAAGTAAGGGTGAAATGACAAGATTCATTAACAAACATACTGGAAAATTTGCACCAAAATATAGGGAATTTAGTATATTGTAGAATAAAATTAAGGATGTCATACAAATGACTACTTTGATGTGGAAATCACTATATGGTTTGACAATATACCAAGAAATATTGCAGGCACCTATTGAGGTAGGTGAAGAAAAAGAAGGAGAAAAGAAAGATGACACTGAACAAAATATAGTTGAGGGAGGCTCAAAATGAACATAGACACATAGGCATCATTTGAGGATGAGTAATCAATATAATAGAGTGTACCAAATACATTAGTATCAAGTGCCAATCCTTCACATGAAGTGAACAAAGAAGATGACACTGTAAAGATAAATGATGTTTCTGATACCGTCACTTAGAACATCAATCCCCTCATACAGGATGACTTGAAAAAGATACTGGTGGAATCCACTACCTAGTCCAAACTTTGTAAGAATCCTATATTGGTGAGTTTTGATGAGATTGAGAAGGCATATACGATATTTGCATGGGAGGAAGTACAAAAAAAAGTTACACGTACAACCCCTTCTCAATTTTCTATGATAAAACCTACATTACCCCTTGTGGTATATCAAAGGAAGGAGACATCTACTCCTACCATCAATACAATGGCACAAAGTACTCCAATCTTAGTTAGTATGGAGGAAAGTGTACATGATAAAGGTGAAATAGATGGAGAACTAAGAGATGAGACATAAAAGAATGAAGAAACTCAAATTCAAATAGGTTAGGTAGATACTCCTACACCTACAACACATAATCAAGGTGTTACTGACAATATAGAGGAAGAGAAAGACACATTTGAAGAGTCAAGTTTGACAACAAAGTCAGAGGAGAAAATAGAAATAAAAAAATTAGTAACATTACCAAAATCTACCACTCCTCCTAGTCAAGTTCTTTAGAGGCCAAGCATAGAAGCCACACCATTAAAATACTCAAGGCCAAGTCCAAGTACATCCAAGGGAGTTAAAGTTACATCATTTGTTGATGTAAACCTAGATAAAGTAATTGAGTTGTCCAAATTTGATTATACAACTATTACTATTAAGAAGATGGGTATACTTGAGGAAGCTCTAGCAAAGAAGTATCAAGAATTTCTCAGATAGGGTCATAGGTAGAAGTAAGCTTTGATTGATATCAAAGATATTTTTATTGATGCATTCAATCTGCTAGCTCTAGAGGAAAACAAACTAATAATTGAATAGTTAACTAGTTTAGTGGAGAAGTTGAATGACACTGACCTAGATTCTAATGTCAAATTAATTGAATGATTTGAGAAAAAGTTCCAACATAAGGTTGATGAAAAATATCAAGTGATATTGCACTGATATGGGTTGAATTAGAAACCAAAATAGGAAGTATGAAGAAGATCCTAGATGATATTTTCTCTTTGTAAACCAAATTGAATAATACTACACTCTTCATAAGGAAAGTTAGGATTCATATCCTAAACTTGGAGAGCATTATGCACACATCTGGCATAACTCTACCAAAGTCTCTAGCCCAAATTGAGAAACACTTCAACAATCTCCTACATTCCCAAAGTCAGTTAGCAATATTACATGTAGATGAAGCCAACATTAGGGCTAAACTCATATGCATCTAGTCGATGTTGACTCCGTACATGGAGATACTACATAAGGAACTAGCCTATGCTGAAAATATAATTAAGAAAGACTCTCATCATTCTACACATGAAGGCTTAGCACACCTTTCTACTGAGTTGTCCATCCAAATTAAGTCATTGGAGGTATCTTGTGACAATTGGGATGCAACTCTAAAGATTATCCTTGAGATCCACAAACCATTTTTTGACAAACCCACTATTAGTGTATAACCCATTAACATAAGTGTCAAAAAGGGGGAGTAAGGATAAAGGGGGAGTAAGGACAAAGGGGGAGTAAGGACAAAGGGGGAGTAATAATGAGAAAGAGTAAGGGGGAGATAGAGAGAAAGCTAAATAGACAGACAAACAATCTACTCAGTAGGAGAAAGATTTTGTATAGAGTATAGCATAGAACAATCAACTCGGAGAAAGTTATGAAATTGAAATTTTGAGGTATGACTGATAAGTCATGTGTTGCCAAATTTTGATATTTTGAATTTTTTTGTATAGAAGCTGAATAGATACTAGTTATCTATGTTATGCTCATAGGGATAAGATCAATAATGTATGACCAAGTTTTTTTGACACTCATGTCAAAGCGGGAGATTGTTGATTTCAGATTGATTTTGACTAATGAGTGTCTATACACTTAAATCATCTACTTAGTTCATACCAAATAAGTAACATATGCCAAGCATAACGTATAAGATAGTGCATGTGGAGTAAATAGTGAGTGCCAAGCCACTCAAGTGCCGAGTCACTCAAATGTTGAGTAGATAGTATGTGCCAAGTGATTCAAGTTCTGAGAAAGAAGTGCATGTTGACTCACTCAAATGCCGAGTGACATCATTGAAGTTACAGTTAGTGCTGAGCACCAGGGATTTTAGATGTTGAGTAATACAATTTTGACATAGTTGTTTGTATTGGCACAAACTACTATGTAAACTATTTTTGAGTTGACTTAAGTATTGTTTTATGATTTTTGTTGATAAGGATGGATCTTAATTGTGAATCCCTTATGCATGACATGCATCTAATCATAAAAAGGAAGGTTTAAGTGGAAATATGGGTGAATCACTACTATTGATTCATACCTAACAATAAATCACCTAGGTCTTCTCAAGGAAGATGAACCCTAAACTTTAAATATGGAAGAAAGGAATGCTAAGTAAAATTAAAGAGAGTTTACATGTGCAAATAGAGCATTCGTGGTGATTAAGGTGTTATGAATTGAGTTACATTGCAGAATCAGTTATAAGGAGAACATAGGAAAGTAAGTAGAGAACAATATAGGTACATCTAATAAAAAAGGATCAAGCACACATAAATATAGAGGTAATCTAACATCAAGAAACAAAGTTCTAACTAAAGGATCATTTTTGAGACATTTTAGAAGGTAAATCAGTCAAATCTCTTAACAAAGTAGTCCTAACAGGCTTTTGTAAATCCTTTAATAAGGTGCTTACTTCATTATAAGTTAAAGTCCTCTTACCAGGCACAATTTTAGCAAGGTGTTCTAAATCCTTTAACAAGGTAATATCTAACAATCTTGTAAGCCTTTAATAGGGCAAACCTTTAAAAGGGTAGATCATGTTTCATGATCAAACATCGTAACCTTCATTGGATACATTTTATTACTGTAGTAGTGGAGATATATGGGTGTCATCCCCACCCCAATTTTACCTTCTCTTTGGAGGGTTTCTAGGTAACCAAATATATTGTGTCACACATGTGTTGAATATTTACTTTCATGCTATGAATGTATATGCTTAATCTAGTATTTTAGTTTATATGCATAGATTGTGAGATGGATGTGTGGTGACTAGTTTTAGAGGTTGAAAGTTTTAAGTGTCAGTTCATCCCCCTCTTAGAGTTTACTTTCCTATTGTATTTCCAATGATTTCATTTCAAATCACTCCACCCCTTTAATCCAAGCTTTTTCTAAAGTCCCTGAACTCCATTTTCCAACCCATTTCATCCATATTTTCACTATCCTACTAACATCTATGAGAAAATAGTAAAAATTCCTTGAAAAATAATAAAGAAGTAAAAAATCCTTGAAAAGTAATAAAGAAAGAGAAATAAATATCAAGGGATACCATCCATGTATCTATATGCTTGAGTCCTCCATTTGTTTTCCTATCATGTATCCAGTGTCTTCCAATTCTACTTATCCATCCATTCACTTTTCCTCTTCCACTTGCACTCTACATTGAGGAAAGCTCCATCTATACCACACTACCTTATATATTTTCCATATTTCCATCCACCATTCATCATATTTTTCTAGATTTGATCTTGACCCCATTTTCCTTTCATTCATCCATACGTACCTACCATATCCCTTTCTCATCATCCACACATTATCCTACATACTCCCACCATTATTTCACATATTTTATCTCGAGATCATATCCATATCTTGTATCCCTAATGATTGTTAGATTAATTTCCTCCACCCTCCATCCATATTCCTATATAATCCCATCCTCCTTTCATATGTTCTTGATCATGATTATCCCATGCATTTCATCCATTTCATATTCATACCCTCCTTATGTCCTGTATTCATATCTCTTCCACTTTCATACCTTTACTTGTGATCAAAACTAGAGGAACCAAAAAATAAAAATAAAAATGAAAATAAAATAATAATATCCATGTATGCTTTGGAAACAATTCATGAACCTCCATTTCCTCCATGTGTATCCTTTACACACCATCTTTCCATTTCCATGCGTCCTTTCCCACCATATTTCCTTTTATTTTCCCATCCTTAGTATGGGGCATTTTAACTCCTTTGAAACATGGTCCTTGGCTACCCATTGTCCAATACCATATCCTTTTGTCCCCCATATTCTTTCACCTTTCATTTCATCCCTTATCATCCCATCCATAAAAGTCTCCCCACCCTTCCCATCCATTTACTATTCCTTGGTTCTCCCTTGTCATTGGTTCTAATCTATTCCACCTTCCATCAATTTTTGCTTCTTCCAATCCATGCAATCAATTCATTTATCCTCTAATATGATCACATTCCCTTCTACTAATCACTTTATACAAATCAATTTCTATCCTAGCTTTCTTTTTCTTCTAAGCCAACCTTATCACAATCATTCTACTAATTCAATCAAGTTCTTCCTCCATCCACCTTCTTGTCCAAATTATTGTATTCATCATCTCTTCTCATGACACTAAGCTTCATCCTATCAAACTAAGCTTATTAAAATAATGATTACAAATAGAACTTACAAAAAATCACACTAAGATTAAATGATTTGAGAACCTTATTCTTTTCACTATAATTGTGAGTGAACCAATCACAAACATTTCAACAACATTCAATAAAATGATCAATCTTTTCCCTTCAAGATGATTCTATCCTAAGTCGGCATATCAAATTTCCCCATCACAATAAATTTTGTGGCAAGAACTATGGACCAAGTGACTACTTGGTTATAAGGTCATTTTGTTGATTTCATTTTTGTGTGTCAGTGGGTGCCTCCTCAAGTTGGCCTCGATTGTTAATACCTTGGTGATGCTTGAATGACTTAAATTAACTACATGTGGAATTTGCAATATGATCTATTTTCCTAATTCTTTAGCACATCTATGTTAGTTTCTGAGTTATGGTTATGTGTTGTTCACTGGGGGCAACATGTTAGCACACTTTCCACCAAGATCCTTAACAAGACTTTGGATGTGCCTATATCTCTCTAATGAAAATATGTCATTCATTCCATCATAGCTATGAAATTTACATCTATGTTCCTAGAGTCACTATTGTGTTGGAGTCTAGTCCACACAAAGGAACCTAGCCATCTATGCTACTATAGCACCTAATGTATAACTCCTACAAAATTAAACTAAGGTGTGCTCTCCCATATGAACACAACTAAATCTCCTAGTTTCATGTATTTAGGATGAATTTATATTCATTATCCATGTTTTTGGGCCAAGAGATCATTGTCCCATTCATTTGTGTCTACCCTATATATCATGTAAAATAATCTTTTAAGCCTTTTTTTCCTACCAATGCCTTCTTCAAGAAAATTGGACAAAATAGGTGTCCTTTTCACCCCATTTTATTGAGGTGGAACCCTCCTCCCTTGTTGTCTCTATGCCACAAATCCAAGGTCTCCTCTCCTCTCTAGGGGCAACCTATATTTTCTTTTCTTTGATGCAATATTGTCTCGACACTACATTAAAGAGGGGCAAAATGTAGATGCTTAAAATAATCTCAAATGCTATATTAATTTATTTTAACATTTCCCTTGACACTGTAATTGATTATTTATTAATTAATTATATTTTTCATATTCTTCTACTTATTTAATTATATTTATTTAATTAAATAGGTTCATTTTCCTAAGGTATTTAAATTTAATTTAAATACATCCTCCTAATGTGTTAAATTTATTTAATCCATAAGTGCTCCATAACATCCCCTTTTAAATAAAATCTAATTTATTTAATTCCCTACACTTTATTAAATGCTCTGAACCCATAATTAAATTAAATATTATTAAATCTAATTTTAATCCTACCTAAAACCTAGCCTATGACCCATAACTCTCATCCTTCTAAGCCTACCCACTATCTAAACCCACTTTATTATCCTAAGCTCCCTCTTAAGCACATTTTAGCCTCTAAGAGGTTGCTCACACATGTGTGAGAAACTCAAAGCCCAAGGAGCCTCCTTTCATTAAACTATCCAAAAGGTACTCTTACACCTTTGTACCTCACTCCTTTCCCCAGTGTTTCTCACACATGTGTGAGCACACCTTGAGCCTCTCAAAAATAATTCTATTATCTCCCTTGTGGCACCTATGTGGATGAAATATAGATGCCACCTCCACAAGGCCTCCCTCAAGCCTATAAATAGAGCCCTTGTCTTAATCATTTTTTCATCTCCTCTATTGATTTGTTATCATGCTAGTATAGTGCTAGAGACTATAGATATTTTTATGCATTGTGCTAACTTTTTGTAGTTGATTTAGATTCATTAATTTGTATTAGTAAATTAGTTTTTTTTTTCTTGCATCCATCTCAATTATTATTGAATTCTTTTAAGAATGGTTGCTTCCATAGCCACATATTGAATTTTTCTCCACTCATTTAACATAGGTTCATACTCATTTTCACTTGTAATCATCTTGAGATTCATCATAGTTGTGCTTAGGGAGAGAATATCCATATACCTCAATATTAAGCACACCAAAGAGGCCTCATTTGGGTGCCCTTGTTGAACTGCTCCAAGGTTGCATGAAGATTCTTTCTTTTGGTTACATTAGTGTAGTGAAACATAATGATAGTTAGTAGTTCTCTTCTTGATTCAAATCTTGATATATGTGTGTGCTACTAGTGTTTGCTTGTTTACATGTGTGTTGTTTAATAATTTGTTCTTCTGTTAGGGTTTATAACCTAACTCTTTTTAATTCCCAATGTTTGGAGAAACAAAAGGATGTCACTAAAAAATGGGTCAATGTATGTGTTATATCATTGCCCTATGAATCAGAGTTGAATACATGTATAGGAATCAAATTTTTGCATATGGGCACGTGTCTAAGAAAATCCTTCTCTATCTACACTAATGTCTCTCTACAACTTGATGATAGTGGTTAATTTCCTAGCTTCCAATAGAAGTTTCTCAATTATGTTTGAACTATAAAAGAAAAATTTCTACCCTTTTAGAGGGTTGATCTTTCTCTTATTATTTATTATTGCTTCCACACATACTACTATAATTTCTTGTGCCTCTGAGTCATTGTAAATCCCTATTGTGTCTCTTTCAGCCATTAACATACTATGCAAGACTTCTTTGCCTCTAGCTAATGTTCTTGTCTATATTTTACAACTATATGATTGTATCTATTTTTTGTATTTGAATGATATTAAGTGAAGTTTCTTCCTGTAGCATTCTTGTATTGTCTGATCTACATGTGGTTGTTGGATTAAGCAAGTTCTAAATTTGTATTCTTTGAGATTATAACTAGTAAACTATGCATTTAAGGGAAGAGATAAGATCAAACACTCTATTTTTGTCCATTACCCCTCGAGGATAGATTAGGTAGATTTTCTTTCATGCATTCCTTCTCCCTTTTCTCTCTAAGAGCAGTTAGGTGCATCTTGATAGAAAAGGAAGCCAAGCTTCTCTAGAGACTCAACTTCATAGTTCAAGTCCCATAGCTTTGAGGTTGTTTCCATGTTTCACAAGGTTTTCCTTAGCTAAAAACTTCAAACAAGGGTGCAAGCTTTTATGACAATTTTTTTTGGCACACTCGGTGGGATTAATATTCAAAATATTTCAAAGTTCATTGGTGTCAAAAGAGAAGAATTTGAAGTTCATACTGAGAAGATAGTGTTGTTCTCAGTATTCAAGGCCTTAAGAGGCTCATTCCACAATGAACTTGGCAAGTCTACATCATTCACATTTGGTTTTAGACTGTAGCTATTGTGATTCATGCCCAAAGCTGAAACAAGAGAATCTTCTAGAGGTAAGTTTCAATACCAAGAGATTTCATTTTCAAATTCTAGAAGAAGAAAGACTAGAGTATCCCTATCACCAATTAGGAGTGCAACATTAACACATACACCTGAAAGGTCCATTTCTATTCCTCCCATTGTTAGATCCTAACCTAGAATACAATCAACTCATATCAATAGGCCATTGTTCCATATGGTACAACCTAGAGCTCATACTTTTGTCACCTTTAATGGTGGAAGTCCTCTCCTATTGGCCCAAAGACATGATATACCAATATAAGCCCTCAAGATTATACATGAATTTATTTGTGAGACTTCCATTTCTCCCTTAGAACATATCCAAGAAGTTTCAAATGTCCGCAATATACATTGTATTGTAGAAGATGACATTACTATTAGGCTTCCAGCTTCATCTTTAAAGGGGAAGGCCTTATAGTGGTATAGGGGTTTGGATCCTAATTTTATTACCAATTGGGATGGGTTGGGAGCTAGACTATGTAAACATTTTGAAGATAAAAGTGATCAACTATCACTCTTGGAGCAGCTAAGAACTATCAAGAGAGCCCACCATGAATATATGACTAATTTCAATCATAGATTTCAAAATACATAAGACAAAATACCCACTACGGTTAAGACTTCTCCTAGTGATGCTTTCTTGTATTACCTTAGAGCCTTTAATAGTAATATTTCTACCTTGCTTGATGCCTATGAAATTTCCATCAGGGCAAAGAATATACTAATATAAGGAGAAAAATTAGCTCCAAGGCCTCTTATATGCCTTTCTTCCAAGATATGCCTAATCATAGACCTCCAATATTCCTACTACTTCCACAAGCCAACCTCTTTCTATAACCCCAATAGCCTCCATATCTTCAAGTGAGTTTTGAGAGTTGAAGGATAAGATGCAGACCCTCATGCTGAGTAATTAGGAATTGCAAGATCAGGGTTCTAAGATTGGCAAGAAGTTGCAAGACCAAGAAAAGAAACTGGAGGAAAATTTATTGGTGGTCCAAAAGATGGGTGACAAGGTGGTGACTATGGAAAGGAAACAAGCTCAAGATTGTAGGCCCCCTTAGCCTTATTTTCAAAACCCTACTTATAATAGGCCTATTGGTAATACCTCTACAAAAAATCCAAACCCAATTCTAGTGAGGAAATTAGTTGTTAGAAATGCTTTAGAATAACTAAGAGTTGGGGGGGGGGGGGGGGGGTGAATCAACTATGTTTTTCTTGATGCTTGGCACCAGAAGATCACTCAACACCAACTAAGAATTTTTTGATGCTCAACACTCGAACTTCACTCGGTACCTAAAGATCACTTAGCACACACTAGGATTTCTTGTTACTTGGCTCCAACTGAGAATTTACTTGGCTTCAACTAATTTTCTTGGTACCCACTAATAATCTTAGTTTAAGCTTTGTAGTCAACCTTGTTACAACTTCTTCCTCCAATGTTTCTAAATGTGACCAACCTCTGTATCTTTGAGAAAGTTATCAATACATCATTTAACCATTGTCTTAATTGATCCTTGCACTTCATTACAACATCATAACTCAACCTTTCCCTTAGGTACTCTTGTTACATCTTGTTGATCAAATCCTCTTCATCAATCAACTAAGTGATAGTACTTAGATCTTATAAGAAAATGTCATTCCTACAAATAGCAGGTTGGATATCAATGACAAAACAATGATTGAAAACAACAATCTTCCTTCTTTGAAACAATCTCCCTTTTTGATCTTCAACAATGAGCTTTTGAATTAGATTTCAAACAATCTCTTTCTTTGACATTTATGACAAACAAAACTGATTAACCATCAGACCAAACTATTCAACAAAATCTAGAATAGTAAGTCAAATATCAAAAATAAATATGGAACCATCAGTTTTCACTTCTCCCTCTTAGTTGTTGTAACCTTTCCTCTTTCTTTCTAGCTTATTCTCCTCAAATCTTTATTTGATTAGTTTCTGCATTTTCTACCCCTTTCTTCATAAATACAATTAGTAGATGTTGTTAGTTTCTAGCACATTCTCCCTCTATCTCCATTTGATCACATGCTGTTAATCAGTTTCTCATAATTTCTCCCTCTTTGACAACAATGCCAAAGACATATTAGCAACTTATCATGTAGGTGTAGCTTATGCAAGTTCATTCAATTTCTCCCTTTTTCACCTTGCTTATGACTGATTTGGAACTTCAACACTTCCACTACTTTAGCCATGAATACTAAAGTAAACATCCTCTGCATCAATGTGTAAAATCTTCAACAATCAACCTATTTGATTTAAGGCATTCTTGCATTTGCTTCAAGTAGCCTTGGCTAGGGGTATCACCCCTAACTTACCTCTAAGATATTCAAAAGAATCTTTAGGTAAAGCTTTTGTGAAGATAGCAATTTGTTCCTTTGAACTAGCATATTCCATCTTCACTTATTTGTCTTCCACCAACTCTCATACATAGTGATACTTGATTGCAATATGCTTGGTTTTAGCATGCATTACAGGGTTCTTTGATATATTGATAGCACTTGTATAATCACAATAAAGTATCATAGGCTCATTTACCTCTTCCTTCATACCTTGGAGCAAATGTTTGATCCATACAATATTGGTACAATTTATAGCAACTGCAACATATTCACCTTCAGTCATGGACTATGAGGTACAACTTTATTTTTTGCTAGTCCATGTAATTAACCTTTTTCTGAAGAAAATTTCCCCTCCATTAGAGATTTTCCTATCATCAATGTTACATCCCCAATCTACATCAGTGTAGGCTTTTAGTTCAAATATTTCACTCTTCTTGTAGTACAAACCAAAGTCATTAGTTCCTTTCAGGTACCTCAATATTCTTTTTACTACCATTAAGTGATTTTCTCTTGGATTTGTAAAATATCTTGCCACTATTCCAATAGATAATGCAATATTTGGTCTACTATGCACAACATATTGTAACTTTCCAATCATTAATCTATACAATGTCTGATTCACTTTAGTAGACTCATCATTCTTGGATAGCTTATGTCCTATTGCCATTGGTGTGTTGATAGGCTTTGAGTCTTCTAACCCAAATGTCTTGAGTATCTCCTTGATATATTTGGATTGAGCAAAAAATATTCCATATTTCAATTGATGTACTTGTAATCCAACAAAGAATTTGATTTCTCCAAACATTGACATCTCAAATTCATGCTTCATTTGATCATCAATTTTTTTGCATAGAATATCTTTTCCTCCAAATTTTATATCATCAACAAAGATTTTTGATATCAAAATGTCTTTACCTTTTTCAGCCTTGATGTACAAGTTGTTGTTGTCATCCATTCTCTCAAATCCTATCTTCACAAGATATTTGTGCAGTCTCTCATGCCATGCTCTATGTGCTTGCTTCAATCCATAAAGTGCCTTGTGCAGTTTGTAGACCATATTCTTTTCTTTCTCATCAAAAAATCCCTCTAGTTGTTCTATGTAGACTTCCTCTTCCAATATACCATTCAGAAAAGTAAACTTAACATCCATTTGGTACACTTTGAAACCTTTGTATGCAGCATATGCAAGTAATGTTCTTACTCCTTCCATTCTTGCAACAATAGCAAATGTTTCCCCATAATCCAATCCTTCTTCTTGGGCATAGCCTTTGTAAACTAGTCTGGCTTTATTTCTTGTTATCTCACCATTCTCATCAAGTTTGTTTCTAAACACCCATTTGGTACAAATCACATTCTTGTTAGCTAGTCTAGGAACTAGGGTCCATATTTTTTTCTTCTTAATCTGATCTATCTCCTTTTCCATGGCTTTGTACCAATTATCATCTTGTAGTGCATCTTTCACTATCTTAGGATCAATATTGCTTATTAGACATGATTCATTCCTCATTTTATTCCTTGTCATTGGTCTGACATCCTTATCACCAATGATTTTTTTAATAGGATGGTGTCTTCTCACATACTTGGCTAATCTGGGTTCTGTCCTTTTTTCCATGTTTGATCCCAACTTGATTTGCAGCACTATCTTCAATAGTCATTCCTTCATAGAAGTATACAAAGGATCTATAATCCTCTAATTTCTTATTATTATCAACTTGGACTTCTGCATGCTCATCAAAATTTACATTTGCACTCTCCACAATCTTGTTAGTGTTGGCGTTCAAACACTTATATGCTTTGCTTCTAGTGGAGTATCCAAGGAATATGCCTTCATCACTCTTTGCATAAAAATTTCCATTTCTAATATCCTTAAGAATATAGCATTTACAACCAAATAATTTGAAATGTTTTACATTAGGTGAGTGACCATACCATAATTCAAAAGGTGTTGTATTTGTACCTTTCTTAACTTGGACTCTATTCAGTGTGTAGACTATAGTACTTATAGCTTCTCTCTAGTACTTTAGTGCAACATTTTTCTCCATCATCAAAGTTCTTGCATAGTCAATTACTAACCTATTCCTTCTTTCAGAAATACCATTTTGAGGTGGGGTCCTTGGTGCTGATGTTTTCCTTTTGATACCTTTGTCATTGCAGTATATTTCAGACTCTTTTGATGTGAACTCACCTCCTCTATCTAACCTTAAGCATTTTAGGTTCTTTCCTATTTCCTTACTTTGGCCACATACCACTTAAACATTTGAAATGCATCACATTTTTTCTTTAAAAACATAACAGTCATCATTCTAGAATAGTCATCTACAAATAGCATTATGTATCTATATCCTAGGTAGCTTTGCACTTCTATTGGACCACATAAGTTTGTATGGACTAACTCTAGTACTTTTTTGAAACTATATGTTTTTATTTTGAAACTAGACTTAGTCATCTTCCCTAGTTGACATTGCTTACACATTGTGTTTTCAGGTTTCTTCAGATTTGACAATCCTCTAACTTTCTTCTTTTTGCTAATGTTAATTAGATTATCAAAGCTAACATGACACAACCTTTTATACCACAACCAAACATCATAAAATCTAACAAAAAGACATGTTCCATCTTCCATATCAAGGTAAAATAGATTACTCCTAGTTTGTTCACCTTTTCCTATCAGATTTCCATTAGTGTCATAGATTTTAGCAATTTTTTTTTCCAAATTCTACTTTGGAACCTACATTGCCAAACTATGATACATTCAACAAATTTCAATTCAATCCTTCAACATAGTATGCATTATCACATGAGCTTTTCTTTTTAAGCTTGATAGAACCTTTCACTTTAATTTGACACAGAGCATCATTACCAAATCTAACACTATTTCCATTATACTGAGTAAAGGTAATGTGAGCATCCACTGTCTATGATCCACTTGTCATTTTTGTTCACATAGGTTACCAAGGCTATTTCTTCATCTTCATTTGATTCATCCTTCATAGCCACATAAACTACTTCATCATCATTCTCATTATAATCTTCATCAACAACGTAGCATCTTGTGCCTCTATCCTTGTAGTCTCTGCCATCATCTTCTCTTTTGTTCTTGTACTTGTTTCCTTCTTTTTAGTTCTTCTTCTGTGTACACCTATCAGCAATATAACCTACTTCATTGTAGTTAAAACAAATGATAGGTAGCTTACCCTTTAATTTACCTTTGCATCTATGGAATCTTCTAGCCAATAATGCTTCCAATTCTTCCACATCTTCCTCCTCTGTGCTGCTATCACTAGATACATGCTTTCCTTTTCTACTCTTCTTCTTTGATGTTACCTCCTTAGTGTCTTTCAAAGTTAGCTTGGCTTTGAAAGTAGATTCAAGGTTCTTAGGTCTATAGTTGTCAAAATTGGACAATTCAAATGCAATGAGTCTTCCTACCATCCCTTCAAAAGTTAGTGCATTTAATGGTACACATCTCAACTCCTAGATGGCCGAAACTCTAATAACATAGATAGGGAGTAGAGTTCTTAAATATTTTCTCTTCATAGTATCTTCATCTAATTGACCACCTAAACTTCTTATAGCACTTACCACTTCCTTTATTTTAGTAGCATATTTGGTAGCATTCTCACCTTCTTCCATCCTCATATCATGAAACCTTCATTTGAGGCTTCCCCTTTTGGCTCTTTGTACATTCTGATCTTCTCCATAGATATCAAATAGGGCTTTCCACATCTTGAATGTAGTGTCACATCCCTTGATGTCATCAAATTTGGCATAGTTGAGTGCAGAGGCAATCTCCAACATTGCCTGATTGTGTTATTGCTTTTTCTTCAAATCATCTATAGTAGGAGCATTGGTTAGGTCTGAGATGCAGCTTCATCAGACTTTTCCATGCAATAAAGTTCTCCTTGTTAAGGTTAGGAACCTCTCTCTTGGACATCTTGATCTTCCTACTTCTAGTACCTTCAAACTAAATCAACAACTGCCTTTGATACCAATTGTTAGAAATTCTTTAGAATAACTAAGAGTGGGAGGGTTGAATTAGTTATTCAAGGTCCAAATGTCATATTCAAACTTTTCACTAAGTATAGTGAGCCCATTCAGTCATTCGTTCATCCAAGCTTTAACAGTTCTACTCAATAGGTTACTATAAATCAGCATGCAAACATAACACATGAAAAATCAACACATGACACAGTGATTTACATGAAAACCCAATTTGGAAAAAACCACCAGTAACATGCTACTCAATTCTTACTCTTTTGAAGTGATGCCCTGTGAAAGGCCTACCCATTAAAGGCTTACAAAACACTATTAAATGTGACCTTGTTAGATGATTTAACCACCCTATTAGAAGTGGGCTTGGTCAGAGGAATTTAGAACATTCACTTGTAATGTCACCCTATTAAAGGATTTAAAAATGGCTGTTTGGCCAACTTAAGTCCATAGGATTTTCCTTCTATCTTAACTGATACAATTTCTAGAGAGTAACAATTAGGGATTTTGACTTGATTGTAGAATACAACCTAACTTGCAGATCTTAGATCACTTCTTAGCTCATAACATTGCCTGGCTTTCAATCTCTATAACTCTAAAAGCTTGGCCTCCTTTCAATCTTAGTCTCTTTGAATTTCTATGCTCAATGTGCCAATGCAATCATCTCTTCTTGACCACTTATAGAAGTAGAGCCTCTATGCTCTTCCTTCTTCTAAATGTCTTCTCCTTGATACCCTTCTAACCACTTCACAATTTGGCTCTTTTGGTAGTAGTAGCATCAACAACATTTGCTTCTTGGTCTATGACTCCTTAAACAGAAGTCTTTGACTTCCTTTCCTGCTTGATTATTCTTTCCTTTTGATTTCAATTCGTATGGATTAGGTAGGATTCGTTGCATCTAATCCATATTTTTTTCCTCTAAAAACTTCTGGAATAATCCTTTTGAATTTGCCCAAAAATAGTTTACATAGAATTTTGTGCCACCAGCTCATCATCCTTATCCTCCAACTAGTTCACAAAATTCAAGGTAACCACTTTGTTAGCTCAGATTTGGTGAATCTTCATTATTTAAAATAATGCAACAGCTCAACACTATTGAAATATTGGTGCTTGACACACATTGTGTTACTCAGCATCAACTGTGTTTTCCCTGATGCTTGGCACCAGAAGATCACTTTGCAACAACTAAGAATTTTTTGATGCTCAGTACTTGAACTTCACTCAGCACTTGAAGGTCACTCAACACACACTAGGATTTCTTGTTACAAGGCTCCAACTGAGAATTTGCTCAGCTTCAACTAACTTGCTCGGCACCCACTAATAATCTTAGTTTAAGCTTTGTAGTCAACCTTGTTACAACTTCTTCCTCCAATGTTTCTAAGTGTGACCAACCTTTATATCTTTGAGTAAGTTATCAATACATCATTTAACCATTTTCTTAACTAATCCTTACACTTCATTACAACATCATAACTCAACCTTTCCCTTAGGTACTCTTGTTACACCTTATTGATCAAATCCTCCTCATCAATCAACTAAGTGATAGTACTTGGATCTTATATGAAAATGTCATTCCTACAAATAGCAGGTTGGACATCAATGACAAAACAATGATTGAAAACAACAATCTTCCTTCTTTGCAACAATCTCCCTTTTTAATCTTCAACAATGAGCTTTTCCAATCAGATTTCCAACATTAGTTCCTCAAAATAATCTTGCTCAGGATGAGGACTTTTTTCCCTCCTACAATTATTTATATAGTCATTGCATGTTCCAAAGGGAAGAAGCATACCCAGAATTGACCACACAAGATTCATCCATTGGGCAATAATAATATAAGCTTCAGTCTACTAATGTTGCCCATTTATAGTGACAGGGTTATTATTCTTTCAAGAATCATCAACTAGGGGAACATTGCCATCCAAACTAGGATTCCATTGCTCACAACAATAGGAGCAAGAGAAAAGCTATTGAAGATGGTACCCCTCCTCCTTCTAATTAGGCTTCAACATCAAATGCAATAACTTATGTACAAGCAGTGAGTGATCAATTCAATGCTCCTCAACAATAAAGACAAAATAATAGCTGAGGAGATGTCAACGGTCCTCAAGTTATTCCATCCCTACCTCCTACTCATGTAGCTCCCAAGGTTTCTACAAAAGCACCTAATGCCTCATTCAATGTGGTAGAGTAGATGAAGAAAACAAATGTGAATATTTCTATGTGGGATGTCATTGCCATTGTACCTATGTAGAAGAAATTATTGTAGCATAATTGGAGAGCATTAAACCAAAGGATTATCCATCAAGAGAAGAAAGTGCCACAAGTCTAGTTCAACCGTCAAGGGAGGTAGGAACAAGTAAAAAGGTTAGACCCCCTCCATTTTATGTTTCTTTGATTATAAGGGATAAACTAGTCCTCAATTGCATGATTGATTTAGGGGATAGTAGTTTAGTAATGCCTAGGTGTGTTGCTCATGCTTTAGAAATGAAATGTAATCCCATTGTTAGGGATGTATTACAGTTGGATGGTAGTACTGTCAAGATTTTAGGAATCCTTACGAATGTTGAAATGGCCCTACATACATGCCCTAGTTGTACTGTAGTTCAAGATATATCAATTGTTGAGGTTAAACCACACTTTTCCATTTGCCTCTCAAGAGATTTCACTACCCAAATAGGTGGCTACATATCTTCTAATTGGCCATACATGTATTTTAGAACAAGATATGGAACCAAAGCATCAATTAGAGTAGAGCCCTTAGCCCTCCATCTAATCGATCCCTACACACCAAATCTCATCAATATGAATTGCACTATTCTAAAGATAGATGAAAATGATATAGTAAATGAGCTTTCTAATATTGCATACTAGTTTGATCCCATATAAGAAACCTTGGAGATAGGCCTTGGTACATATTGATTGCCCATATTTTCACTAAGCTTAAATTTCAAAATTTTATGGCAAAAATATTTTTAGAAAAAGAGTGTTATTGGTCTGCCTCATTGGTCCACCTCACAATAGGTGTACAATAATCATGCTCAAGGCCATGCTTAGGAATAGTGTATTCAATCTAAGGATTATTTTTTCTAGTATGAGGTGCATTTAATCTTTTCAACCCAAGGACGTATAATTGAAATGGTTGGCATAGTATGTGCACTAGGTCTCTTAATGAGTCATTATGATTATGTTGTATGAAAGTAAAATGCAAGGAAAAGAACCTACACTATTACTGTAGGAAACTAACATGTTTAACTCTTTACTGAAACAAATACTAGAAATGCAATGAAATTCTAGCATATGTTCCAATTGAGTTCATCTACTATAACTATTCTCACAGATGTTGGAGGACCATTCACAAAGTATGATACTACATGAAGGAACTTACAACTTCTACTTGCAATACTAGAAATGCTTGAAAATAAATCTATACTACTCTAATATAATCCACCTCCCAAGTGGGCCCTCTTGGTTGGCTTCTACTAATCTACTAACATAGGATAGAAGCCAAAAACTATTTCATTACATTTCAAAAATTCATTACATGGGAACAATACATAGAATTGTAAAAACAACTCACTGCAAAAGTTAATAGTTTGTTTTTATAAACTTTCTCCTTCTAACCCTAACACAATTGGTATGATCCCTGTATATAGAAGAACAACACTTATTCCAAAAAGAAGAGAAAAAAAACTAGCTACAAATCCATAGGCAAAAAAGAAGGAAAGATAACAACTCAAGGTAGGAGGAAAAGATAATGGCTTAAGGTAGGAATAATAAAGTCTAAACAACTGCTTGACATAATAATAAATGTAGAGAATGTAGTAAGTCTTCATAGCTCCCCCTTTGGTATTGTTATGATATTTCTCCACTGAGGCTAAACCCCAATGTTCTTTTCTCCTTGAATGCTATTGGATGTCTTCAATGTTCATCTTTGAATTCTTCCAATCATCTTCAACTTCATTGCTAACAGGTTAGTTATAATGTAGAAATAATTGCAAATAAGCATTATCAAATTAAATTCAAATATAAGAACACACATTCTAATAATTATATGAAATACTACATCATATATAATATTAGCAAAATATGACATACTATCTACCCATAGGTTAATCATTGGTTTAGGTAAACATAAGTTCACAAATGTCCTAATGATAATAAAATAAAGTGTTCAACAAAGTGTTTAAAACTATCATAAAATAGAGGCAATAATTAGCCTCATTATTTATGATGTTAGGGTTATATGTTATTTTTTTTCATCTATAGAGGAAAACCCTAGTATGCTTTTTTCTCTAATTTGATTATTTTCATTTGCCCCAAGTCTAAAATTGGGTGCCCTAGGGTTTTATTTCCATCTGATATTACTAGACATCTTTATAAAAATTAGAGTCTATACCTAACCCTAGGTTTTATAGTTAAGAGAGAGTTTACTTCTCCTTTACATTGTATTTTACGATGTTATGACAAAGGGGTTAGTGGAGGATCATGGTAAAAACAAATTAGTTTCTTGATCTTAAGATGAGTAGTGTGCCATAATATCATGGATGAGCAAGATAAAGTCCCCAATCTTATGATTCTATTTGTATCATATAATCATATGTCACTTTGAGTAGTTTCCAATTATTCTTTTATGATATTATGACAAGGAAGGTGTCCGAGACATCGGGGACTAAGAAAGAAGGTGCTACGATATTACGAAGCTATGGGCATTGTAAGGTCATGAAGGTAATGTTTTGATGTTGTGATTCTATGGGACACTTAGGATCATAGGATTGTAAGGTGATAAATGATAGGGAAAAGTGATATTATGCTATTAGACAGGTGACAAGTGTCTAGTTGTGATTGACCAACTGTGAAACGTACAGCAGGTGGATACTTTGTTGGATTAGTGGGGCTAGAATTTTATGCAACATAATACGATCTCCTATTTTATGATAGATAGTTTATCATAAAATCTTAGGCTAACAGATAAGATGCTCTGATGCTATGAAAAAGCCATGATTATAAGATCATAAATGTAAAAGATAAGGCCCATGATGCTAGGGTAGAGATAGGTAACAATTTCCTGTAGTATTGTAAGAGTTTGAGTGGTAACTAGAGATGTTACAAAGTGATAGATGACCACGATCATAAGATCACAAGGTAAAATGGCTTGAGGTAAGATGCTATGTCATTTCAATATGAGCCACCTACTATAAGATTGTAAAGGAAGAAATTATTGTGCTGAAAGGTCATAAGGGGTTTTCCCATTAGTTCATGATTGTTCGATAAGGGTTTTTCCAAGGTTTCATAACATTGGCGAATTGTTTCTTCATCTATAAGATAATATTAGGATTCTTTTCTTCAGTGATGATCATAAGATTGTAGGCCCTATTTTGACATAAAACGTGCTAGTTATTTTTTTGAGCTAGAAATGACAACGAGCTTCTCGACCAATAAGATTTGAATACGGTACATAAAATTTAGTGTTGGATAGTAATGGCTATGCTCCACTGAGGTGATAGAATAAGATGATCTTATGTTTCAAGCATGCTAAAAATCAATGTAAAGATGAATGTTGATAATATGCATTGAGTTATAATGGCTTTCCTATTTGTCAATTGTAGTTCACCATTTACATAGAAAGATATTTTGAGCAGTTGTAGAGTTTTCAATGCATATAAATAATTGTTTTCAGTTCTTGAGAGTGTAATCCATATTGTGTTTTGCCAGCATATTATCAAGATGTCTCTTAAAGAGGTAGAAGAAATTAAAGCATTATATGTGGGGGTTGTAGAGACTTCAACTTCTAAGGTGGAAAAATCATGAAAAAGGAAACCTAATAGGCCTATTGAAGCATGGGTTAATCTTTTCCCTAGTTCCTTGAGCACCAATGCTACAGATGACCATGCCTTTGTCAACCCATATGCTCTTTGCAGAGATGTTGTATGCCCTAGTGTCACTAGTTCTAAACTTTTCAAGTATTTCTACTATAACAAAGAAGAAGATTCATGTGTGTAATCCATGGAAGAACTTGGCTAAACTGACATTTACAAAAGTTTTTGTGGATGTGGACTTGATGAAGGACCTATTTCATTGCTACAATCTAGCAACCAAGTCTTTCCATAAGAAAGATGGAACTATTCTTTTTACACTTGACTGTGAATCATTCATTGAATCTTTTGGATTGGATGAAGCCATGGGCTAGCCTATAGATTTGAAGGATTTGTATAGGAAGTTTGAGGAAAATACTAAGGCCTACACTGGGAAGTCTATGCTACAACATATTCCCATGGATTTAAAGAATGTGGCTGATTACCCTAATAAGGTAGAAAAATGATGCCTTTGGAAAAATTTTAAAATTACTTTATAAAAATAGTATATGGTGTCCATAAGGTGATTGGCAAGGATGGAGCTAACATGGTATATGGAGCCAAATTCATTATTTCTAGAGATGTGCAAGACTCCTACCATGGGGGGGTGTGGGGCGGAGTATGACTATGTTAAATATATTTTGGAGGTGATGAAAGAAAACATTTCACTGGCTCAAAGTGGAGAATTAAAAGATTTCGAGTTCCATCACTATTCACTACTAATGCACCCGATCCTCTACAAGAATGTAGAGTATGTAAGTTATGATTTCATTGATCATACTTCTAATTTAAATGGAGATCTACCAGTTTAGTTGTGGATAAGGCTATGGGATAGTAATTATCATTTTTTAAATTCTACTTTATTCTTTAATAATTTTAGTTTTGTAATAATAAGAATGTTAGATCCAGGTTACTTTAGGGCATTTGAGATTTTAAAAAGTCTTTTGAGACTAGTCCTACTTCATGAGTGTCTTATTTCCAAATTTTTCTTTAATGAGAGTCTATGTTTGTCCTCAACCACCCCATATATTACCAAAGTTTATTTTTCCTAGGTTAGGTATAATAGAATTCATATAGCAATTATTTATTGTCAATAGGGAATATCTATCACCCAAAGTGCATAACGACACTTTCTTGTGTAGACATTTTAGGGTGGGGGATTTTACAAGTGGAAAAGGGGCCCTTGATAAGATCCATGCTTTCCTCCACCATTATAATTTGTCAACTGGTCCTTATATAATATATGATCCTGACAATTAGGTGAGGGTCACCCTTAAAGAGATAAGAAACTATGTACTACCTAGCACCAAGGAATTACCCTATGAAGATTTTATTCCAAACATAGTTGTAAAGAGTGAGGCAGTTGATAGATTAGCAAAATTGGATGATGTTCTAAGGGTGGTAAGAGAAATGAAGAGAATAGACCCCCAATTTATGGGATTCTATATGGATATCCCCTATCCTCAAAGGATTAGGAAGATGGTCATAGACCATGCTAAGATTATGGCCAAGATGCTAGAAGAACCTAAAGGAGAGGAAGAGAGGATGTGCCCAGACAACCTTGAACCTAATGTAACCCTAGCTATAGAAGAATGTGATGTCCCTGATGCATCATGGGTCACAAAAGGAACTAAAAGACAAAAAGTTGTCCATATCCCTGCAGATGTGAAACAAAGGACTTTGCAGATTTTACTTGGCAATAGTCAGTATTTTGATGACTTAAGGAAGAACTACCTCCAAGATAGGATTAATGTAGCAGAGAGTAAACTCACTGAAATCAAATTAGCAATAGCAAGACTCGATGATAGGATTATCCAAGCCCAACAAGTTCCCATAAGATGATGAATTCATCAAATCTATTGAGTTCAAAAGTTTTCTATATAAGCTAAAATAGAGTGAGCTAGTGCTGAAGATGAAGCTAGGAGAATTATATGAGAAAAAGATAGAACTAGTGGCAAAGCTACATGCCTATGATCCTGAGAGTGAAAACATGACTCTAGAGGAGGCAAGAGATCTTTTATAGAGGAGTGGCATGTTATTAATGCCTAGATGGGATCTGGAGCAAGATTTTATGCTTGATCAAATAAGAAGGCAAGAAAATGCCACTTCATATGAAACATTTAGTGTTGATGGATTTGCAAAGCACTAAATAGGGTAATATGATTATATGGATTCTACAAGGAACCTCTGGCAAAAATATTTCTAAGGCCATTAAACATTTTTCATTTATGAATGAAGCCAAGGTAGAGGAGATTGAGGCTAGAATTTCTAAGTCCATACTTGATTACATTGATGTAAAAAAGATCTATGAAGATGAGCTTAGAAAGAGCCATGTATACAAAGAGAAGATTGTAGAGCTTGAGGCCAAGGTCCAAGCACTTGAGAATGAGGTTGCACCTCTTAGAGAGAAACTTGTATAGGTAGAGTAGGTAGTTTCTATAGGACAGGAACAAGAACATAAAGATCAACAATAGCCAACTAGGAACACAAATGAAGCTCGAACACAAATAGATGATTTTAAGACTAGACTTTCTAAAAAAGAGAAAATTGTAGAGCTTGAGGCCAAGGTCGAAGCACATGAGACTAGACTTTCTAAATCCATACATGATTACATTGATGTAAAAAAGATCTATGAAGATGAGCTTAGAAAGAGCCATGTATACAAAGAGAAGATTGTAGAGCTTGAGGCCAAGGTCCAAGCACTTGAGAATGAGGTTGCATCTCTTAGAGAGCAACTTGTATAGGTAGAGTAGGTAGTTGCTACAGGATAGGGATAGGAAAATAAAGATCAACAATAGCCAACTAGGAACACAAATGAAGCCTGAACACAAATAGATGATCTTGGGGAAGAGGATACAATAGAACCAAGGACAATGAGCATTGATGCTCCATCTACTCATCAAGGAGATGAGATAGGACAACATTCCTTAAGAGCTTGATGAGCCACAAGATTGAAAATTTGAAAAATATGTCACAACAGGCTCATAATTTTTATATCTCTTTACAAAATTTTGATAAATTTTTCAACGAGACACTTTCATGGCCATCACCCAGATTTAATCTTGACATAAGGAAGGATGAATAAATTAGGGCCAAAGCCACACCCAAATATCCAAGCCACCTTGCAAGAGTGAAAAAAATAGAGAGAGAGAGTACAATATTATTTATTGATTCATGAAATATCATCATACATGCCCATCTATAAGGCCTTCTGGGTTACGGCCAGATACAAATACATTCAAATCCAAGATCTAGTTGCAAATTCACACTTTCCAATTTTGCTCTTCAATCCTCTCTAAAAACTCTCTAAAAATATCTACTCTCTACTAAATCCCTTAAAGACTCCAAAAGACCCCTAATTATACCAATCTAATACACAAGTCTTCCCATAATACAAATTAAATAAAAATACATAAATTAAATGCCACAAGTCAGCCTGCAACAACAATTAAATGTCCAAAAATTAATATCTAAGAAAAATCACAGTATCTCATAGCTTTGATTGAATTATAACTCATGATTTGAAATATAGGTAGTAATCTAGGTCCTCTACAACTCCTTAAATGAAAAAAGGCTGATTCACCAAGAAAAAGTGAGCATCCACTCTGAAAGTCAAGTACAGAAAACTGTCATGTAGAACTGCTAGAAATTGATACCCTAGAAGAATTTCCGTATGTCCTAACTAATGAGGAGTTAGAGCTTGCATGTTGGATCAAAGATATTAATCTAGGCCTTCCTCAACCCCTAAAGTAAGAAACCTCTAATCCATTGTGGAAAATTAGTTACATGGCTTGCAACAGGCATCCAAAAACTAGAAAATGTAGTTTTAGCAAAACATAGTTTCAACAGCAAAGTAAAAACTAAAAACATGCAAGATAGTAGTACAAACCAATATGCTCCTACATAAAACAACCAAGGTTGGAATAAATGATTCTCTTGAATCATTGAGATGTCACAACCTAAGTTAAATCCAACTCAGATTGAGAAATCCATGAAGCATCTTCCACAGGTCTGTTCTTCCACTCACCAGGCATTCATAATACTATTTTCCCCTTGTGCTCTTACCAATTCTTTGATTCAATATATGTTCAACTTCTTCGATACAAAAATGTCATCATCTAACTCATGATACTTGTATAAATTAGCAACATTGAATATAGGAGATATGTCCATGTCATCAGGTAACTCAACTTCATAAGCATTACCACTATCAAAATTTTTCAAGATTTTACAAGGTCCAAACTTCTTCATCTTTAGCTTATTGTATTTTACAATAGAAATCTTCCTTTCTTCATATGAACCATCACCTCATCACCAACTTGAAAATCATGATGTCTTCTAGATTGATCAACATTCTCCTTATACTTCTGATTACATTATTCTATCCTCAACTTCACTTTCTTATGTCAAGACTCTATAAAATCAAAAAATTCTTCTCCTACAACACTTCTTTTTTCTTCACCAGTAGTATCTCTCAAATATGATACTCCTCTAGGATATTTTCTAGTAACAATCTCAAAAAATGTCTTCCCTATACTCCTATTCAAAAAATTATTATATGTAAATTCAGCCTATGCTAAAACCATCTCCCAATTACTTGGCTTATTCCCAACTAAACATCTCAGAAAATTACCCAAGCTTATATTCACAACCTTTTTCTATCCATCTATCTATGGATGTAATGTAGAACTAAACTTCAACTCAGTACACATCTTCTTCCACAAAGTCTTCCAAAAATAGCCAACAAACTTACTATCCCTGTCAAAAATAATACTTCTTGGTAATCCATGCAATCTCACAATCTCTTTAAAGAAAAGTTTAGCAATATGATTAGTATCTGATGTCATTTTACATGGTATGAAATGAGCCATCTTAGAAAAAAATTTCACTACAATGAATATGGAATCATACCCTTTCATTTTCTTAGGTAATCCAAGAACAAAATCCATACTAATGTCACTCCAAGGTTTCTCAAGAATAGTAATAGGTGTATAAAAATCAGTATTTTGCCTTACTCCTTTTACAACTTGACAAACTACACAACTCTTTACAAATTTCTAAACATCCTTATACATTTGTGGCCAATAATACTTCTCTTTCAGAAAACTCAATGTCTTATCAATTCTAAAATGTCTAGCCAATCCACCACTATGCTGTTCTTTAATTAGATTCAACATCATAGAACTAATAGGAATACACAACTCAATACCTTTGAACAACATACCTTCTTGAATGAAATACTCATCATACTTATGTGATTTGTCAAATTTGGTGCTCTGCACTCTCTACATGCCTCAAAAAAATCAGGATTAGCATCATACAATTGTTTCATTTCATCAAAAACTAAGAACTTCAACCTTTATTTCAGTCAACAAAGAATTTCTTCTACTCAATGCATCGACAACTTTGTTAGTAACTCCACTCTTATGCTTAATGACAAATGTAAAACTCTACAAGTACTCAACCCACTTCATATGTCTTTGATTCAATTTATGTTGACTTCCCAAGTATTGTAAAGCTTTATGATCAATATACAACACAAACTCCTTAAGAATCAAATAATGTCTCCACTTCTTTAATGCTTGAACAATAGCATAAAATTCTTGATCATATACAAAATACTTCCTTTTAGCATCATTCAACTTTTCACTAAAAAAAGCAATAGGTTTACCATCTTAACTTAATATAACTCATATTGCATTACCACTTGCATCAAATTCAACTTGAAATACTTTGTTGAAATCAGATAAAGCCAATATAGGTAATTCAACAAAATTTTATTTCAAAGTCTCTAAACTCTTATCAGCTCCATGTGTCCACTTGAATTCCTTTTTATCTCCTCTCATTGTCTTAGTCATATCATTACAAAAAGAACTAAAATTCTTGACTTTTAGTGTGGATGCACACTTTTTCTTGGTGAATCAATCTTTGTGTATTTAATGGGTTATAGAGGACCTAGATTAATAACTATAGTTTAAAGCATGAGTCCTAATTCAGTTGGAACTATGAGATATCACATTTTTTTCTCAGATATCAATTTCTAGACATTTAATTGTTTTTATAGGCCAACTAGTGGCATTTAATTTATGTATTTGTATTTAATTTGTGTTCTGGGCTGACTTGTGGCTTAGATTGGTATAAGTATGGGTCTTTTGGAGTCTTTTAGGGATTTAGTAGAGAGTAGAGAGTTTAAGAGAGCTTTTAGAGAGGATTTAAGAGTGGAACTGGAAAGTGCAAATTTGCAAGGAGATCTTGGATTTGAATGTATTTGTAGCTAGGTGTAACCCAGAAGGCCTTATAGCTAGGCATTTATGATGATATTTTCATGAACCAATAAAGAAAATTGTTATCTCTCTTTGTGGTGTTCTTTTTTTTGTTTTCTTCCATTTTGTTAACTCCTACAAGGTGGCTTGGGTAGCTAGATGTTCATTTGGCCATTGTTTATTCATTCTTCCTTACATCAAGTAGTATTAGAGCTTGTCATTAATCGTTGTGGTGATTGGATCATGTAGAAATCTATTTCAAATTTGGTTGTAGGGTTGTAGATTTGTAGATTTGACCTATAACTTGTAGAGGGTTATGATCTTGCAGGAACCTAATTTGCAAAGGTGGTTCATCATAGAGGAAATGTTGATAATGCTATATTGGATCAATTGAGACAAATTGCAACCAAATTAGATGCTATGGAGATAGCCCGTAGGAGAGAAGCACATCTTGATGATGTAAGTGATGATGAAGCAGTAGCACCAAACCATAATCCTAAACCTGAAGAAGTTCAAGATGAGGAAATATTGTTGAGAGTGTTGTCTAGGGAACATTCAAAGCTTACTATAGGAGTTATTCCTTATGATGGAAAATTTGATACCAATGTTGTGTTACATTGAATCTCAGATATGGAGAAGTTCTTTGCATATGAAAACACACCTGATTATAAGAAAGTGAAGATTTCTATTACTAGGTTGAAAGGACATGCCTCACTATGGTGGGAACATTTGCAAACTAATAGATAAAGGAGAGGAAAGGAGAAGATTAGAACATGGCCAAAGATGGTGAACAAGGTAAAGAAAAAATTCCTTCTTATTGATTATCAAGTTGATTGTTGAGAAAGATGCAAAATTTGAGAAAAAAGGACATGATTATGAAAGAGTATACTGAGGAATTCTATACATTAGACATCAGATCTAGAGATGTGGATGATAATGTTGAGAAAATTTTAATGTACATAAATGGATTGAGATTTGAAAGTCAAGATGAAATATGTTTTGTGAAGTTGGAAAGTGTGGAAGAAGCATATTAATATGCCTTGAAAGCTAAGGAGATCTCAATAAAGAAGGATGAACAAAGACAAAGAGGTAGAGGTGGTAGATTCCAGAGAGGTAGAGGTAGATCTTATGGAGAAGGTGGTAGATCTGACAGTTATATGCAAGATAAAGGAAAATCTGAATGGAAGAATGATGAAAAAGTTAAGACCAAGTGGAAAGGTGGTGGTTCATACCAAGGAGGTACTAGATCTTACCAAGGAAGAGGTAATTCTTATACTAGAGGTGGTTTTTCTGGTAATTATTTTAGATGTGGCAAAAAAAGGCATAGATTTTTTGAATGTAGATCTTTTGAAATTGGGCAGAATAATAGAAATGATGTGATTCCAGAAGACATTAGAGTTTTCCAAGTGGACCCAAGGCTATAGAAAATATAATTATGAGAAGAACCTTATGTAATAAGGGAAGTGAGGAGGAACCTATCCTTAGAAGAAGTCTTTTCAAGACCAGATGTAAGATGGTTGGAAAATGTTGCAAGGTAATCATTGATAGTGGAAGTTCAACAAATTTTGCATCGGAAGAGTTGGTTACAAAGTTACAGTTGTAGAGGCTAAAACATCCCAAACCTTATCATGTTTCATGGATCAAAGATGAGCATAAGATATTGGTAAGTGAGAAATGCCTTGTGAAGTTCAAAATTGGACATTACTTTGATGAAGATTTGTGTGATATTATGCCTATGGATTGTTGTCATATTTTGTTGGGTAGACCTTAGCAATATGATAGATATGTTATGCATGATGGAAGATTGAATCAATATACTCTTTGGGTAAATAGGAAGAAAAAAATATTTCTGCCTTTGATTGAAAGTCCAGATGAGGTCAGTTTTATTGCAATAAAAGTTTGCATGGTTAACGGAAAGCAATTTGAAAAGGAAGTAAAGAAGAACCAAGTTTATTTTGCTATAGTTCCTAGAGGACTGAGTGTTGGTGGTAATGATAGAGTAATATAATAAATAATTGAATTGCTGAATGAGTATAAAGACATTGTTGCTAAGGATATTCTTAATAGTTTACCACCAATAAGAAGTATAAGTCATTGTATGGTTCTAATTCCTAGAGCTAGTTTTCCAAACAAAGCACCATATAGATTGATGCCTATAGAGAATGAAGAACTTAATAGACAAGTGCATGAGTTGCTTCAAAAGAGATTAATCAGAAAAATTTTGAGTCTATGTGTTGTACCTATTGTACTACACCCAAAAAGAATGGAGATCAGAGAATGTGTATGAATTCTAGAGCTATTAACAAAATCACAGTGAAATATAAGTTTCCAATGCTAAGGATGGATGACATAATGGATTGTTTGAGTGGAGAAAAGTATTTTACCAAGATTGATTTGAAGAGTGGCTATCATAAGATCAGAATCAGAGAAGGTGATGAATGGAAGACTACTTTCAAGACAAAAAATGGTTTGTATGAATGGTTGTTTATGGTTTGACTAATGCACCTAGTACTTTCATGACGTTGATGAATGGAGTTCTGAAAAGATTCTTGGGTAAGTTTGTGATTTTTTATTTAGATGACATTCTGATATTCGGTAAGACTAAGGAAGAACATCTTTAGCATATTAGACAAGTATTGCAAAGTTTGAAAGAGGAAAAGTTGCTAATTAATCTAAAAAAAGTGTTGTTTTATGCAAAAGGAGATTTTGTATTTGGGATTTATGATTTCAGTTGATGGTTTACAGATGGATCCTGAGAAGGTAAAAGTAATTTTGGAATGGCCTACACCTGAGAATGTGGGTGAGATAAGATCATTTCATGGTTTTTCTAGTTCAACAACCTTTTTTTTCAAAGTGTCTAAACTCTTATCAGCTCCATCTATCCACTTGAATTTCTTTTTATCTCTTCTCATTGTCTCAGTCATATCTCATAGTTCCAATTGAATTAGGACTCATGATTTAAAATATAGGTATTAATCTAGGTCCTCTATAACCCCTTAAATACACAAAGGCTAATTCACCAAGAAAAAGTGTGCATCCACACTAAAAGTCAAGCACATAAAATTGTCACACAAAACTGCCAAAAATTGATACTCCAAGAGAATTACAATATATCCTAACTCATGAGGAGTTAGAACTTGATCATTGGATGATAGATAGTAATCTAGGCCTTCTTGAATCCTAGAAGTGTGAAGCCTCTAAATCATTCTAGAAAATTATTTACACAACTCACAACAGGAACCCATAAACAAAAAAATGTAGTTTTAGCAAAACACAATTTCAATAGCAAAGTAAAAACTAAAAACATGCAGGATAGTAGTGCAACCCAGGATGCTCTTGCATCAAATCTTTTAGGGCCATACACATAGTTCTTAGAGAGTCTCATTGTACTAATGGCTAGAAAGCTATATTTTCTTGACAAAATAATCATAGTGAAGGAAGGTTTGGAGATAGTTAAGGAATTGATTGGTTTCTTCACTGGTAAATTATAGATTCTACAAGGAAAATTAAAAGTTTCATCTTAGGGAGTAGAAACTTGTATACCATCAATTTTGGATGCCACTAACACAATGATAGATTAGCAGGAATGGTCTAATTCCTTTGGTACCATTTTAACTCAGGAGGCCACAAGATCAATTTTTGAAGATACTTCTGATGTCCCTTACAATAAATTAATTGTTTCCCTTTACAAGGCAGAAATATATTTGAATAAATTTTCTATTGAATCTAAAGCAATTATGGATACCAGGTGGACTAGACCCACTCAGGATTTACAAGAGGTCAAAACTATAGAGTGACCCACAAAAATAGAAATTTATGTTTAGGAGGTAGTAGTAGAAATTAAAGTGTTGCTAACAAGAAGTAGTTGAGATATTTCTCACTAAGGATAATGAAGGACAAATAAAATAAAAATAAAAAGGCATGACATAAATGTTTACTTACTATCTCAACTACTTTTCTTTTTCTGATCAATCTTTTGAAGAATGTTCTAAATATCTTTTAGTTCTCATCTTTCCACATTTTGTATCCATTTTTGTTTTGACATGTTTCCTCCTCTCTTATGTAGCTTGTTATAGTCCTACATATGGATTTCCAAGATGAGGAGTAGAGGTCAGTGATCTGTAGAATTTTCTCATCTATCATGTTTTGTTTGAAAGTCCATCCATTTGTTCTATAATTATGTGAATGAATTTAGTTCTTGCATACTTGAATATAATGTTGATCAAATAAGTAAGATTGAAAAATGAGTGTCAACACACTTAACCATCTTCACTATACATGCCAAGTATACAATGAAAGTTGAGCCAGAAGTCTAACACATGCCAAGTTACAGATAATGCCAAGTAGATCAAAAGATGGTATGTGCTGAGCAAATCAGAAGTCCAATGTGTGCTGAACATAGGAAGTTAATAGGTGCCGAGTAACATAGGAAGTTAATAGGTGCCAAGAGAAACAATAATTCTATAGGAGCTGAGTAACTAGGAAACACAGTGGATGTTGAGCAATCTAGAATAGATGGTGTCGAGTATCAGTATTACTTTATGTGTCAAGAAATGCAAGATTAGCATGAAAGTTTGTGCAATTGCAAGACAAGATGTAAAATGGTTATGCATTACTCATTACTTAATAAGGAGATAAGATCAAATCCTCTCAACCACCTATGTAATCTTTATGCAGCCAATCAGAAAATTGGAGACTGCATGCAACCAATCAAAAAATTGGAGACAACATGTAGCCAATGGGTGAATTTTTAGGATTTGAGTGGGAACACTTGAATCTAGGATCCATAATGAACCACTAATATTTATAAGAGAGTCTTGACGCCATTGACTAGTGAGTCAAGTAGTTTTGGAAAGAAGAAGGAAAAGTAGAGCCTATTATTAAGGTCATTGCAGAACATTTTGTGTAAAAGATTTAGTGGAAAGGACAACATTTACACATCTAGTTGATTAGAATAGAATAAGGAACATAATCAGTAGATTAGATCTAGCAGAGATTAGTTATAGAAGAGTAGATCAAGTACCTAAGATTAGCATCAGAGATTGCATTAGATCAGGTGTATTATTCTAATACTCTCTCACAATTGTAATAGGAATTTGGAAATCCTATTGAGTTAGGTGGGTTTAGCAGCCTTATGAAATCCTTAAACAGGGTGGCATTCTAAGTTGAATGTTCTTAAGTCCTCTAACACTGCACACTCTTAGCAGGGTGTAGAAATCATTTAATAGGGTCACATTTAATAGTCTATTTTAGCCTTTAACAAGGCAGGCCTTTAACAGGGCAAACCATCACAAGTGGTTGAAATCAACTGCTGCAGTAATTTTGTGGGTATCATCTCCACCCCAATTTTACCTTCTTATTCCTGAAGGGTTTCTAGGTCACCAAAATCTCAAGAATTATGTGGTGATGTATGTTTTCTTCTCATGATTTTTTGCATGTATATTAATTTCAGTTATTTTTTATTAAGGATTTAAAACAAGTCAAAAGGCCAATACTTCTGATTCACCCCCCCTCTCAGAAGCACTCTTCCCATTAAGACATTCCAAAAATTGGTATAAGAGCCAAGTTCTCTCAAGAAGAAGCCTAACAGCTTGGAGGAAAAGATCTGAAGATGGAAGTCTTCAAACTTAGGAAGATCATTGAGAACCAGGTGATAGATGTGCATCTTGCTCTACACAAGGTAGAGGAAGCTAGAGAGGAATTAAGAAAATCCTTAAAAAGAAGGAAGGAAATAGCTATAGCCAAAAATGATATTCACTACAAGGAGATTGACACCACACAAGTATTTTCTAAAGGAGATTCCAAAGAATTTGATGTAGCAATAATAGAACTGATGGAAAAAAATAGAGTTCAAGTAGACGAGATAAGAACTCTTAAGATGGAGCATGAATCACAGGCCATGATGCTATGTGAAATCACTAAGCAAAAGAAAAGAGTAGTTGAGGATAGAGTCATGATGGAAGATAACAAAAGAAATCTTACAAATAGACTTGAAGGAAAATGTATAGAATTAACAAGGATCTCAAACATGAAGATGGATACACTTGCCCAACTGATGAATCTTCATCATGAACTCAATATGAAAGATATTGAGATCTCTACTTTGAGGATGCAGAATGAAGAATTGTAGAATGAATTGAAGAGAGAAAAAGAAACTACAAAGAATCTCAACAAGTCAAGTGAAGCTATCAAGTACTTTGAACAGTTGCTGGAATCCCTAAGATTAGCCCATGATACATCAGGACTTAGATACACTAGCACTGAAGTTGGTGAATCATCAAAGAGTGCTGAGAAAAGGAGTGACAAAGGTAAGGATCCTAAAACCACTTGTCATTACTATAATAAAAGGGGACATACTGCTAATGTTTGCAGGAGTAGAAGAATCAATCAACCAAACACACCCAAAAGGAAGGGTTACTGTCACAAGTGTAATAAGCAAGGATACATAACACAAGACTACAAGTCTAAAGTCATAAGGACACAAAGATTTTATGGACACTACCATAATTGCAAGAAGTATGGACATAGAGCCTTTTAATGAAAATCAAAGCCTATGTGGACACCAAATTAGCATGTAAGGAGGAACAAATATGTACATCATTACAATTGGGACTACAATACAAGGCAAAGCTATCACTATTGTCAAGAGTATGGACATGTACCCTAGAACTACATAAGAACACACTTCAAGGGGAACTATAAAAGATGGTTGAACCAAACTACTTGCTTCAGTTGCTTGAAAATTGAACATGTTAGTAGGAATTGTCCAACAAAGGCCAAGGCACCCAAGACTGAAGTAAATAAGGGCAAAGAAATGGCTGATGAGGCACACATCAAAAAAAATGTAAAGAAGACATGGCAGAAAAAAGATGGACCAAGTACATCCAATGGAAGGGTCACTTCACCTAAGAGGTCAAGTGATCATATCTCATCCAACTAATCACACGATGAGCCTATGGGGCTGATACATATAAGGAAGTATCATACATTATCCCTCAACCATGATGAAGCACTGCAAAGTATAAATTTGCATGAGTTAAGATGCTAAGATAAAGCTTGAAGGATGATGCCGAGATGTATTTGGTTGCTAAGTAAAATAGAATAGATGCCTAGTTGAAAACCTTTGGAAGCTGAGTGACAAGTGAAGGTACAAGAATGCATTAAATGTAAGGTTTTTGATTTGCTTAAAGGTGAAAATCAATTCATTTTGAGCCATTCAAATGAAGAGTGATTACCAGGAGCATGACTGAGCAATTTTTGAGTATTCAACTAGTGATTTGCAATGATTCGGCATCAACCCAAGTGATTTCAAGCATTTAACCAGGTATTTTCTTCAGGTGCTGAGTTGTATAGTTTGTGAAGTTTACTTTAAACATTAAACCTTACTTCAGTTAAAAATGGAATCTAGTTCAAAATCCACCAAAGGGAAAGAGAGCCATGAAATTCAACTTGTCAGCAACAAGGTTAAACAACCTAAATTTAGGCCCATACCAGAGGTAGCATACAAAAATGATCACGCAGGTGCATTGTCTATGATTCTAGAAAAAGTTGTTATGATCCAGGATGTGTGTAAGTTTTACAACTATAAGATTAGAGCCATAGGATACTTAGAAATCTTCAACACCTATGATAAACTCTATGATAATGGTATATTAAAAGATGAGTTTTCAATCATAGAGAAGAAGGGTTTAACCAAAGCCCTAGTTTTTCCAATCGTATTCAAAACTGAGTGGATATTCATAGTACTTAGCAAAATCCATGATGAATAATTCTGGATAGAGTAAGGACTAGTCAAGATTACCAATAAAATGGTTCATAGGGTCACAGGTTTTCCAACCCTAGATCGGCCAAAGACATTAAGAAGTGACAAAAAGGAAACAATAGAGAAGAACACAGGTGCAAAATAGAATAATAGAGGCATGACCATAGACACCATTTCTAATCCCCTTCTAGATTTTTCTATAAGGATCATATCACATAAGTTTTATCAATCTAGTAGGTTGAATAGTGTACCCTTCATAGCAGCAGATGTGGCATATACGCTTGTAAAGAAAGACCACACCTATGACCTTGCAAGGCTCATGTTGTAGTAGATAAATGAAAATCTTGGAGTAGTTAGAAAGTCTAATGGAGCACAATGAAAATTTGGATCAGTGTTGGTATGCATATTCTTTTGGCAAAGTCAATTGGAGTCAGAACAAAACAATTGTTGATCAAATAAATGATTTTATTGCACAAATGGGAGATAGCTTTGATGATCAAATGACTATCTATTTCGATGATTTCAAGAATGCAATAAAGAAAATAATGAGGATACTGGTCACATTGGTGAATCAACATGAGAATGACATATGCTTTCTAGTTGATATTGATTACACCTATATACAAGTAGTCATTCCAAGAGTAAGATGGCTCAAACCATTGGGATATAAGCTTGATGTTGACCAAGCTTTAGTAGCCATCACAACACTACTTGCAAAGGAAATGGACAAAACTACCAAGGCATTTGGAACTTATGACATTGTTAGATCAAGAGTTGTTATAGAACTCAAAAAAGCCATAGTAGTGAAAAAGAACGAGAAGCTAGGAAGAAGATAAAGAAGAAATTTGGTGTTGAAGAAACAAGTGCATTAGGAGAAGAAGAAGAAATTAGTGAAGATGAAGAAGAAGGTGATGATGAGAAAGATGACGATGAAGACAAAGATGAGGATGCCGAGGAAGAATAAGCCAAGGAAGCACCCATCAAAGGAAAAGTCATCAAAAGGAAGGCAAAGAAACCTCCTAGTCCTCAGCCTACATCAAAGAAAGCTACCATTCCAACCCCTAAGAAGCCAAAAACTAGAGCTACAACAAGGGCCTCCACACAAAAAGCCAAAGAGGAAGCTACAAATAAGAAGAAGAAGACTAACAAGAAGGCATAGGAAGCGCCAAGAAAAAGGAAAAGATATGTGGCTCAACTTGATACTGATGAGGAAAATCAATCTAAAAAGGTAAGTCATCCTCCTAAGTCTTCAGTTGATATATTATGTGAAAAGATTGATTTCAATAAATTCACTAAAGAGGAACAAAATAGGATAGAAGAACCAATCTATGCAATGATGGCATAGTTCAAGTATACACCTCTTGAATTAGGTGGACAATTGCCAAAAGAATTGTCTAAAATTGTAGAAGACATATGACATTTCTATTTGAAAATGGAGAAGGAGATGAGAGAATCAACCCTAGCAAGCATACTACCTAATTTGGCAAGGGAAAAAATAACGAAAGCAGTCAAAAGGAATACCACTAGGTTTACACCTAAGTATACGGCATTCTCCATTCTCCAAAATAAAATAGAAGAAGTTGTACAAAGAACCACAAGATCATGGAAGAATTTATACAAAAAGGTTGAAAATTTCCTTGAACAGGAATACAAAGAAGAGGCTACTACTAAGCCAGAAGAGAGAAGAAAGAGGAGAGAAGAGAAGACAAAAGTAGAGAAAAAGGTTGAAGAAGAGGAAAACAAGGAGGGAAAAGAGGAGGAAAGAAAAGATGAAGACAAGGATACTAATGAGCAGCAAAGTGTGCAAGACACACAACTACCACCTCCTAGCCGTCCTCACTCTTTAACACACTTGTAGAAATCATAAAGATTAAGGATGTTACTGACACCATGAATCAAAAAATCAACCCATTAATTGTAGAGGATCTCACTAAGATCCTTGAACAAAAAACTCTTCAAGCACAATTGTGTACAAGTCCCATATTGGTCAGTGTAGATGAACTACAAAATTTAGTAGATAAATTCAAAGAAGCCAAGGTGTCACCACAAGAACCACCTCAAATCACTCAAATTACTGGAATTTCATTTCTACTACCTCCATCACAACCAAGAATAGCCATGCAAGCTCATTAAGAGCTGAGTACAATAGTAGGGAAAGTCACAAGTACACTAGTACAGCTAACAAGTACACCCCCACTAGCAGTGGCACAAGAAGAGGATAAGGAAGAAACATAGGATAAGGAGTCTACAATACAAACATTGATTGAACTACCTAAAAATAGTACTCCTACCAAATCTATTCAGCAGTCGAGTACTGACATGATGACCTTACAAGTTAGTACACCAAGCTCAAGTTCTACTAGGGTAGCTAGGACCATTCATTATGGTATTCCTAAGCTTGATGAATAAATTAAAATACTCTATTATGAGTCAAGAATTTAAATGAGGAAAAGATGAATGAAATACAGAGTGCATTGGACAAGAGAAGGTGGCAAGAGGCATTAAGGAAAGACTACAAATACAAGTAGGAAATGAATGAGATCAAGGATATATTCATGGATGCCTTCAGCATACAATCTCCAGATTCAAGCAAGCCAATCCTTGAGCACTATCTGATATAGTTGACCAAGTGAATAATGAAGACCATGATACAAATGTAAATCTCATGGAATGGTTAGAGAATAAGTTTCTAGGCAAGGTCAACCAAAAGATAGCTAATAACATTATTTTAGGACAGGTTGACCTACCCAAGAAATTGGATAAGGTAAAGATTGTATTAGGGGACATCTTTTCCCTTTATAGCAAATTGTGTGATTTTTCCAGTTTCACACAAGAAATAAATCCAAAAATTCTGAACCTTGAGAGCAACCTAAAGCTCTCTAGTATGCAACTACCCTCAAATCTTGCACACTGTGAGAAGCATTTTACTCAAACGCTTCACACTTAGAGGGAATTAGCTGCATTATTATCAGAAGAGGCCACTACTAAAGAAAAGCTGATGCAGATTCAAGCCTCAATTACTCATCATTTGGAAGTCTTACACAAGGAGAAAATGTATGTAGAAATAGTCCTAAAGAGGATCCAAACATTTCTACACATGAAGGACTTGTTGATCTTGTAGCAGATCTTGTTATCCAACACAAGCCATTGGACATTGCATTGAATAACTGGGATGCAACTCTCAAAAGTCTCCTTGAGGTTAATAAAACCTTTTTGGTCAAGCATGGCATTACTATTTAGAACCCTTTGACATTAGTGTCAAAAAGGGGGAGATAATGTAGGAGATAATATTCTAAGGGGGAGATATATTAAAGGAGGAGAATTGCATATAGCAAGAAGATAAGGAGATAACAGGATCAGAAGGCAAGAATAAGACAAAAACAGAGAACATCATGCACAATGGGACAAGAAATTAGAATTCATGACATGACAAGGCATAAACAACTTAGGGGGAGTCATAAGGTATATTTTTTTTCACAATATCTTTTTGAAATTTTGTAAGTGAAGAATGGATACACAAGGATTGGATCATGAATGATCAGTTAAGTGTTTTTGATACTCATGTCAAAGGGGGAGATTGTTGATCAAATAAGTAAGATTGACAAATAAGTGTCAATACACTTAACCATCTTCACTATACATGTCGAGTATGCAATAGAAGCTGAGCCAAAACTATAACTCATGTCGATTTATAGATAGTGCCGAGTAGATCAAAAGACAGTATGTGTCGAGCAAAGCAGAAGTCTAATGTGTGCCAAACATAGGAAGTTAATAGGTGTTGAGTAACACAAGAAGTTAATAGGTTTCAAGTAACACAGGAAGTTAATAGGTGCCAAGTAACACAAGAAATTAATAGATGTTGAGTGACACAGTAATTATATAGGAGCCGAGTAACCAGGAAACACAGTGGATGCCGAGCAATCTAGAATAGATGGTGCCGAGCATCAATATTACTTCATGTGCTAAGCAATGCAGGATTAGCATGAAAGTTTGTGCAATCACAAGACAAGATTTAAAATAGTTATGCATGACTAATTACTTAATAAGGAGATAAGATCAAATCCTCTCAACCACCTATGCAATCTTCATGTAGCCAATCAAAAAATTGGAGATTGCATGTAGCTAATGGGTAAATTTTTTGGATTTGAGTAGGAACACTTGAATCAAGGATGCATAACGAACCACTAATCTTTATAAGGGAGTCTTGATGCCATTGAATAGTGAGTCGAGTAGTGTTAGAAAGAAGAAGGAAAAGTAGAGACTATTATTAAGGTCATTGCAAAAAATTTGGTGTCAAAAGATTTAGTGGAAAGGAAGACATTTACATATCTATTTGATTAGAACAGAATAAGGAACACAATCAATAGATCAGATCTAGTAGAGATTAGTTATAGAAGAGCAGATCAAGTACCTGAGATCAGCATTAGAGATTGCATTAGATTAGGTGTAATATTCTAATACTCTCTCACAATTGTATTAGGAATTTGGAAATCCTATTGAGTTAGGTGGGTTTAAAAGCCCTATGAAATCCTTTAACAAGGTGGCATTCTAAGTTGAATGTTCTTAAGTCCTCTAACAGGGTGTAGAAATCCTTTAACAAGGTCACATTTAATAGTGTGTTGTAGCCTTTAATAGGGCAAACCATCAAAAGTGGTCAAAATAAATTGCTATAGTAATTTTGTGGGTATCATCCCCACCCCAGTTTTACCTTGTTATTCTTGGAGAGGTTTTGGGTCACCAAAATCTCAAGTGTTATGTGGTGATGTATGTTTGCTTCTCAAGATTGTTTGTGATGCAGGCAAGGGATGAATAACCAAAGCCAAAGGCTCACCTAGCTATCCAAACCACCCTGCAAGAGTAAAAAAAATAGAAGCAAATGCAAGTGGACAGAAACCAAAGGAGGAGAAGAGGGAAATACTTCTATTGATTCATCAAAATATCTTCATACATGCCCAATTGTGAGGCCTTCTGGGTTACGGCCAATTACAATACATTCACATTCAAAGATCCAACAAAAAATTTGCACTTTCCATTCTGCTCCCTCAAAACTTTCCTTCTTCTAATAAATTGCTTAGCTATAAGCCTAAACTCTCTATTTATACTTGCCAAAATGGCTTATAGATCATTCTAGAATCATTACATAAGAGGAAGGCCGACCCAACAATGGTCTGGACTCATCCCAAGAAAAGATCTTAAATTAAATGTCACAAATGAAATAATTCTTGCAAGTCAGCTTGCATAAATCACATCCAAATACTGGCACTCGACATACACTAGGTAATTCGACACCTGAAGGAATGCTATAGTAACTCAACACCTGAAGAGTGCTACAGTAACTCGGCACCTGAAGAGTGTGACAGGAACTCAGAACCTGAAGAGTGCTACAGTAACTCAGCACCTAAGGAATGCGATAGGAACTCGGCACCTAAAGAGTGTGATAGGAACTCGGCACCCGAAGAGTGCTACAGTAACTCGGCACCTGAAGAGTGTGACAGGAACTTAGCACCTAAAGAGTGCTACAGTAACGTGGCACCTAAAGAGCGACATGAACTCAGCACCTGAAGAGTGTGACAAGAACTCGGCACCTGAAGAGTGCTACAGTAACTAGGCACCTGAAGAGTGCTATAGTAACTTGGCACTTGAACTTGGCACCAACTGCAAAAGAAGCAAAAAAGAGAAAGATAACAAGGCAACCCAAGATGCTCCTGCATCAATTTGCATGCATGTTAATTTCAATTATTTGTTATTAAGGATTTAAAACAAGTCAAAAGGCTAGTACTTCTAATTCACCCCTCCCCCCCCCCCCCCCCCTTCTCAGAAGCACTCTTCCCATAAAGACATTCCAACATATAAAATATGAACATTTGATACCAATTGCTTGTTTCTGAGTTGTATTATGAGTCTCTATTAGTATTACAACCATTTCCAAAAGAAGGAATTTCCCTTAAATATCATTTTCTTTGAGTTTTTTCTCCTTTCTCATATATTTATAATCTTGAGATTGATATGATTAAGTTTCACTCAGTTTAATGCAATTCACACAAATTGTATATCTTGTATTGATTGTTGCTAATTTAAAGAATTAGGTAATTGCTTTCTATAATTTGTAAGGTTTAGGGTTTGTGAAAAGGATGTGGTAAGAATGAAATTTAGAGTTTAATGTTGACAATTTTAATCGCAAGTTGATTAAAAATGTCCAAATCTACTGAGCTTTAACTCTGTATGCCAATGGATAAGACATTGGTCTATCATAAGTTCAAGAACAAGTTGATGATTCATTTTATTAATGGAAATAAATAACAAAAAAAATCAATTTACCATTTTATGTGCTAAGAACTAAAAGTGGTGGTCATTACTTATTTGCATCTAGTTTTTGGTTATAGTTAGTTACTATATTCAAGAATTTTATTAAGAAAATCATAAAAGAATATTGACCATTTCTACTGTAGGGAACAATATTTGAAGGACAAGAATACCAAATTAGCAAGATTAATCCCTAAGGTTTACCTGCCTTGGCCTTGCAGAGCCTAAAGTCAAGTGAGTCCTAATGACTCTATTAATGTTGGTCTAGAACTAAGATTTAGCCTTCCTAAATATAGGATTTAGTTGATCCTTATGCTTGTCATTGTCTTATTATTTCTTGATATTCGGTTTAAACCTACTTGATATATTCCTTACTAGTAAGAACTTTGACACATATTGCATATTAGAAAAAGATACTCTTGTCCCCAACCTTATGGAGAACAAAGAGGACACTAATGGTCTATGGAGCATGTACTTTGATGGATCAAGGAATAAAAAAGGATCAAGGGCTAGTGTTTCATTTATTTCTCCTACACTAGAAAGGTACTACTTCTTCTTTAGTCTCCAATTCAGTTGTACCAATAATGTGCCCAAGTATGAATCCTTGATTTAGGGTCTTTTGCTTGCCCAAAAAAGAGGAATTCAAGCCTTAAGTGTATATGGAGATAGTGAGTTGGTGGTTAATCAAGTGAGAAATTAGAACACCACTAAGAATAGTCTGTTCAAGTCTTATAAACATATAGTATGGGATTTTGTTGAAAGTTTCAATGCATTTAATATTCAAGGCATCCCTAGGAAAGAGAATAGACATGTTGATAGGCTTGCAATAGTGGGTGTGTCTTATGATGTGCCAGGGAGCCTTTAAGATGAAAATAAGTAGTAGATTAGAGTGGTGGTTAGACCTTTAATTCCAAACAACAACACTAATTGGAAAGTGTTTGAATTTGATGAAAAAATTGTAAGTTTCCTTCATAACGAGGTAGCATTTTCAGAGAGAAATTGGTCAAGGTTGCATGGCTAGTATGGTGATCACATCATCAATCTCAATTCCAACAAGTTGCCTAAGGGTCTTATTACCTTAGAGAGTACCTTCTCTTTTGATGACCAAGTAAGAGAGAGGCATGAAGCTTGTTGCAAGCAAGGATGATCACATACTAGGCATGGTTGCTAATGGAAAGACCTTGAACATGGGGAAGGTATGTTCTAAAACTGAGCAAGCAAGTTTTGTTCATATATGTCAAGAATTTACTGATATATTTGGTTGGACATATGATTATTTAAAGGATTTTCACCCAAGTTTGTTTCAAAATACCATAGATTTAGTTGATAATGTCAAACTTGTTAGGGAAAATTAGAGGCTAGTGAGTCCCAAGATTGAGCCATTAATGAGAAAGGAGCTATCTAAGTTGATTGAGGCTAATATCATCTATCCTATCAAGCATTTCTCTTGGGTAGAAAACCTTATCCTTATTATGAAGAAGAATGGAGAAATCAACCCATTTCTTGACTTCAAGGGTCTTAACCAAGCCTCCCTTAAGGATCATCACCCCCTCCCTTCCATGGAACAAATATTGTCTAAAGTTAGGGGTTTCTAGAGATTCTCTTTCTTAGATGGATTCTCTGGTTACATTTAGGTGTTAGTGAAAGAGGTTGATAGATACAAGATAATCTTCACCACAAAATGGGGCACCTATGCTTATAGTAAAACTCCATTTGGGCTAACAAATGTAGGTGCAACTTTTTAGAAGGCAATGGAGATGGCCTTCGAGAACATGATTGAAAAAATTGTATGGGTTTATCTTGATGATATTGCAGTATATTCTAAGAGTGTGATAGAACACTTTGGCCATCTTAGATAGGTCTTCCTAAGATGTAGAGAGTTTGGTGTATCCTTAAATCCAAGAAAGTGTGTGTTTTCCACTAATCAAGGGGACTTTTTAGGACACATCGTATCTAAGGATGGTCTAACCATTGATCCAGAGAGAACAAAGGCAATACTTGCTCTCTCTCTCTCTCTCTCTCTCTCTCTCTCTCTCTCTCTCTCTCTCTCTCTCTCTAGTCACAAGAAAGGGCTGCAAAGTTTACTTGATAGGATAAATTTTGTAAGAAGATTTATTCCTAATCTTTCTACCATGGTGAAACCCCTTACAGCTATGCTTAAGAAGAATATGATATTTTTATGGACTAAGGAAGGGAAAGAAAGTTTTGAAGAGATCAAGACAACCATAGAGTTAGCTCCTACTCTCATTAATCCAAATTTTGAAAAAGATTTTATCCTTTATACATTAGGTGGTGAGTCAAGCATTTCTACTATCTTGACTAAATCAAATGACAAGAATGAAGAACAACCTATTGCTTTCTTTAGTAAAGAGCTTAAGGAATATGAAGATAACTATAGCTATGTGGAGAAGAAAGCCCTTTCTATCATAAGATCTTTGAAGAATTTCAGATACCTTCTATCCCACAACAAGATTCATTTATCAATCCCTCATGAAAGTGTTAAATATTTCCTTTTGAGCAAGGATATTAGTGAGAAAAGAGTAGGTTGGATAAGTAAGGTGATGGAGTATGATGTGGACATCTAGATCACCAAGCTAGTAAGAGGGAAAGGATTGTGCAAGTAGATGGTCTCATCTTCAAAATCAAATGAGGAAGTTGCTATGGTATTGGCATAACGACAAGAAGTAGGAAATGAGAATCCAAGGGATTGGATAGATGACATGATGACCTTCTTGTCAAGAAATGGATACCCTCAGGGATTGGATAGGGAAAAAAGAAGATAGTTTAGATTGTGGTCCATTCCTTAGGTTTTAGTTGATGGTATCTAATTAGGAAGGACTTAAATGGAGCCTTGTTAAGATGCATTAATACAGATCAAGCTAATAGATTAATTAAGGAGCTTCATGATGGTCATGATGGTGGCCACTTTTGAGAAAGAACAACTTCCATGAAGATAATGAGGGTAAGATATTACTGGCCATCCTTAATCAATGATTACCATAGGTATGTTAGAAAATGTGAAAAATGTGCTTTCTTTTTAGGTAGGCAAAGGCTTTCAGCCCTTCCACTTCATCCTATTTGAATTGATCAACCTTTTTCTTAGCGAGGATTATATTTCATAGGCCCCATAAAACCTCCTTCTAGCTTTGGTCATAAATGGATCCTAGCTGCTATAGATTACTTTCCTAGGTGGACAAAAGCAACTACATTAAAAGATGCCATTGAGAATTTAGTTGTTGAGTTCTTAGATGGAGTCATCACAAGGTTTGGTACTCCTTCCACCATTATTACAAATAATGCCAAATCATTTGTAGGAGCCCAGATTTATGCATAGGTAGTTGATCATAGTATATAATTGAGAACTTCTTCTAATTACTATCCCCAAGGTAATGTCTTGGCTGAGTCCTCCAAAAAACATTTGATCAGAATCATGAGGAGGACTATTGAAGATAATCAAAGATGTTGGCACAAGAAATTGAGAACTACCCTTTGGGATGATAGAATAACACCTAAAAGGGCTATTGGATACTCACCTTTGGTGTTAGTATATTGAAGGGAAGCAAGGCTTCCTATCTCATTGGAGTTTCCATCCCTAGAATTGGCCTATTAGTTAGAACTAATTGTGAATGATGCTATGATAGTGAGAATAGCAGAGTTGATGGAGTTGGAATAAAAGAGAAACAAAGATATGTAGACCTTGGAGACACATCAACAAAAAATAATGAAAACCTTTGATAAGAAAGCTAAGGTCAGGATTTTCAAAGAGGGTGATCTTGTACTGAAGTGGGATGTAAATAGGGAAATACTAGGGAGGCACTTAAAATTTGATGTAATATGGAGTGGTACCTATGTGATAATAATTGCAAGTAGGCCATTGCTTTCCAGTTAAGTAGACCTGATGGTGAGATCTTGCCTATTCCAGTCAATGGAATATATCTTAAGCCCTATTTCTGATATGGTTAGGGTTTTCATGTATATAGTTAGAGTAGTTTTTTCTTCAGTTATTTTTCTATTTTCTAGGAAGTGCAGAGTGCACACATGGCTATCTCTATGGAGATGGAAGTTTTGAAATGTTGCAAATTGCAGTGGCAAAATTTCCTTATTTTTTTGTAGTTTCAAAGGTCACAATTCTTCAATGTTCTAGTTTTTGGTAGGGTAGCGTTTCATGTTTTTGACTCCATAACCCAATCAATGCTTCAAGTCACTGGTCATATGCATAGAAGTATTGCATCCCATCTAAGTCACCATAATTGTTAGCCATATTTGGCCTCCAGCCAAAATTTGAATTTTTTCTTGTCAAACATGTTTAATGGTTATAAACTCAAATATTTGAATAACATTCAAGGACACATTAAACCTTAGGTTATCTATTCTATCCTATATCTTAAATCTTCATGTACATCCCTATAAGGTTTTCAAGTCATGACTATCTGACTACTCTTTGGTCACATAGTCAGAGGCATTTGATGGTAGTTGAAGGTTGGGCTACAAAACTATGACCACAAGCAAGTCAAAGGTACAGACTATGTCAGATTTTCTCTTGCACTTTCCCAGCCATCCAATCTTAGATAGATATATGGTTGGTGCTTCCCCACTTTTTCAAGATTCAAGAAAGTTAGAAATGTCACATATCTAGAGGTGTCAAAATCTTAGAGGGCCCCTCCTACTGGTGTCATTGCATGGTAGTAATTTGCATCCTATGAAGTCTTTTTCATTCAACCAAAATCTTCTTTCAAGGACTTCAAGGGTTTCCATGATGGTCAACATGGTCAATTCTCATAGGATCAGGACTATCTTTTGTTTTGATGGAAATGATATGACAAGGGGTTCTTGTAGGATTGTAGAACCCAAAAAACATAGTTCATAATGCCACGATACTATGATAAAAGATTTATTGTATGAGCACAATGCCAATTATTCAAGCTTCCAATGCTATGAGGAGGGTGTGTATCGTAAGGTCATGATATCATAACATTGCAAGGGTAGATGATGAGAATTTCCATAGTTTGATCTCAGTTGTCCATTTTCAAATGATCTACAATTGGTACTTCCCCTCCTTTTGAAGATGCAAAAAGGTTAAACAATATCGGGAAGCCTCGTGAGGAGACATGTGCATGGAGGGACAAGTTTAGAAGGTAATGAGATAGTTAACAATCATGGTTAAGGCAGAGCAATCAGATGAAGTGTTCTAATCTTATGATGAAGCCATGTTGTAGGATTACAAGTACAAATGAGGAAGCCACTAAGGTCATGAAAATTACAGGATAAACATGATCATAGGATCACATAGGTTTGAATACAAGTCACTGATGCTACCCCAAAGAATGTTAGTTGACAATTGTAGGTTTCTTAGTACCTAGAAAATGGGTTAAATGGATAACATATTATGAGAAATCACAAACTCAATCAGAATACATTAGCACCCACTAGTCTACCATGAAACCCAAACTAATAAAGAAAGCAATAGAAAACCCCTCTTTCGTTTGTAGCTGCCATGTCCTTCTTTCTTCTCCAAATGATATAGCTCCAAAGTTGTTTGTAGTGCACCAAAAATTGAAGCAAAAGCCTATGATATGGATAATGCTATGAGAATACTTGAATTTGTGATTTTACATGAGAGATGTAGTGAAAATACTAAAAGCTAAGGACTGGAAATGAGAGGAAGAATGCTCATCTTATAAGTGGCATGGAGGATGAGAGCATTGGATTTGTCACCCTTAGATATGTGATGTGGCAAGATATTCCTTTGAGAATCCATGACACGTATGACAAAAGATGCCAAATGTAAGATTCTATGATGCATGGAAGTCAAACTTGGCTAAATGCATAAGAGAATTTATGACACATCATAAGACACCTCAACCCACTTAAAGCCAATAATCTATGACAAATAAGCCAAATATGGACATGCGTAAGAGAATAAGAATATTTTATTATGACATCTCTTAGCCAAGTGTAAAAGGAGAATCCACAAGGTGTCATATCCAAGTGTCATGATGATGTCAATATTCTATGGAATATTTGAATTAAAAATCATTTTATTCAAAAAAATAAGAATTAGTAAAAATGGAATTAATGATGGAAAATATGACTTAGAAAACTGTGAATTTCCATGGTTTGCGAATGATAAATCAATTAATTAATAAAATTAATTAATTGAGGGTGACAATTAGGAAGAATAATTAGTAAGAATGGTAGGATTAAATTATGGGTTATTTAAACCTATAGAGAAAATTAGTAAATGATTGGCCAGATTGATTAAATAAATGTGATAGTATCCTTTGATGAGAATGTGATGATGATATGGATTGAATAAGATGATGATAGGTAGACCAAAGCCATGGTAAAAATTGATTGATTGATCAAAATTGATAACATTCCAAGCACACATGACATCAATTGATTGATACGTAACATTTAACCGACATTGTAAATGCTATAGAATTGTAATTGATTGAAAAGGTTTGATCATAATAACATTGACAAACACTGTCAATATTATTAAAATGGTTGATAATTCCATGACCTAACATTGAAACCTCAAAAATGTAAAAGATTGGATGACATGAATGATAGTTTGACCAAGCACTAAGAGCCACAATAGTACTAAGGTCAGATTGATAAGATTGATAGATTGATAGGTTTCCAAGGCACTGAAAGCCACAACAATGCCTAGGAATGGACAAATAATGATTGATTTGAGATGTTTGATATGTTCCAGGTTGATTAGGACTGATTTTGAGTGATTCCTAGTTGATTTGTGGTGATTTGAAATGATTTCAAAATGGTATGAAGTTGATGTGAAAAAGGATACAAATGACAAAATATTGTCAATCTTGCCAAAAGATCAGAGTAAGTAGAATGAGAAAATGGGAAAAATTAGTATGAAGAAGTGATGAAACCATAGATGCAAACCATTTTTGAGCATCTACATTTTGCCCCTCTTTGATATAATGTGATTTAGAGCATTGTGTCAAAGAATGCTAATAAAAAAGCCATAAAAGCATACCCTAGCAATGTGGTATATATTTATTCCCCCTCAATAAATTGACCAACATAGGCATATGATAGGTCAATTTCATTGACAATAAGAAAAAAAATCCATAGCAATTGACGGATAAAAAATTGGAGTTAAAATGTGAAAGTTATGGGCTCTAGAGTGAAAAAGGCCATTGCGACCAACGCAGAAAGGACCTCATGCACATCCATCTAGGCATAAGAAAGTTATAAAATGGATTTGAGAGGTTTTTGAAGGTCATTTTTAGTCTCTCATTTTGAAGAAAAGAGCTTTGGAGAAAGGAGAATGGACCAACTATCGAGGAAGCAACACCATCGTGAATGGGTGCAGACCTTTTGATGACTGGCAGATGCTGGATCTCTGGTGAGAACATGAAGGCCATATTTGTACTTTTTATGCTTTTTCATGTTTTATACTACTTTTTATTTCTTTTCCATGCTTTTTAGACACTTAGGAATTTGTCTGGGGGGAATGGGGGTCAAACAGGGTCAAACAAGGGTTGTAGGCCCAGGTAGGGCATCCAAATGCCCCAACTATGCCCAAAATGAATCCAAGTGCATCTTAGATGTAGTTGGAATTCCCAAGTTCATCTTGGACATAGTTTCCATGACCAAGTGTGTCCATAATGTAACCGAGAACCCCAACTGTGCCCTAGGATGCCCTAGGGCTCTGATCAAAGTCTGGATGGTCTCGAATCGAGATGATACTTGGTGGAGGCTAGCATAACCATAGAGGGATGTTAGAAAAATTATAAAATATAGTCAAATTTGGTCTAATTGATCAAAATGTGGTCAAACTTAGGGTAGATGTAGGCCAAACTTGGGTAAATGCTGACAGCGAACAATGCAAAGGGCCAAAGAGGGTGCAAATGGATTTAGAATGACTCAAAATTTGGAGGACATGTTCAAAACCCTAGGAAGAGTTGAAAAAATAGATTAACTAAGGCTAGGATAGTCAAAAAAAAGTCAAACTTGGTCAAACTTAACTCTGATGAAGGAAAAAGGCTGACGGATGGGTAGGGATAGGGTCAAAATGATGCAAATGAGCTTGAAAGGACCTAAAACTTGGTAAACATGTTCAAAACACTAGGAAGAGTTCAAAACATAAGTCAACTTAGTCAAACATGCTAAAAAAAAGTCAAAATTAGTCAAACTAAAGTCAAACTAAGTCAAACTTAGGTTAAGAGTAGGGTAAACTAGATGCAAAACCATAGGAGGTTGGCATAGGTTGTATGATTTATTAGGAGGACCTGCCCCTATTATAGATAAGGGGACATAGGCCATAGAGCCTTGAACTATGCCATTAGATGACACTAGGTGAATGTGGGATACTAGTTGGGTTGGGATTATATCATGTTACTTTTATGCCAAAGGTGAGGGGGAACAAGGATTTGCTGACAGCTTGATGGAGAGGTGGCATTCAGAGACTAGTTCATTCCACCTGCTGACTAGGGAGGTGACTTTGACAATAGAGGATGTATGGCACATCCTTAGGATCCCTATTCATGGAGAGTTAGTAGCATATGACCCAACTATGAGACAAGCAAATCTACACCAGTTATTTGGATGCGAAGATGTAGAGCTAGGGATTCGAGACTATTAGATCAGATGGGACCTATTAGTGGCACACCATGAGTGGCTGATGGTTGTGATTTACTGGGTGATTAGTGCATTGTTGATACTAGATAGATAGGGGCATGGATTCTCAGTTAGATGGGGCCGAGTACTTGAGAAGATGATCATGGAGGGTACTATGTTTTCTTGGGGCCCATGCATGTTGGGGATGTTATATTATTATCTACATTAGGTAGCACATAGAGGGGGATTATCCTTCAAAACTGGTGGGACATTGCTACAGATCTAGGGGTATGAGCACATTGTTGTATTGAGGCCTCTAGTAGAGAAAGAGTTGGTGGATTATATTCCATATGCTTATAGCTATAGAGGTGTACTAGCCCAAGGACCATTGGGATATGTGAGATACTTCTACCATCAGATAGACATGATGATGTAGTTCATTTGGATACCATATAGAGATTTCCTTGGATGGGATGATGATGACATTCACTTACCATACTACAGACAAGAGTGCTATCTCATAGGGCACACAGTGACTGGTCATTTGGTCATAGAGATGTACCTACCAGAGTGGGTATGGAGATAGTTTGGGGAGACATAGGATGTATTGACTGGTCTGGCATTTTTTGTCTAATCTAGAGCATAGGTTTGAGAGTGGGGACCACCCATGAGGACACAAGTAGCATATGCACAGTTAGTAGAGTTATAGTTGAGACTATGGGGGCAGCAACAAACATAGTTGATGTAGGCATGACAATAGCATATGATAGGTGGTTTGCACAACATCGGCTGAAACCTTTGATAGATCCAGCAATTTTAGTACCATGACAAAGGCCATAGGTAGGGTAGGATGAGGAGGATAATGAGGGCGACAGGGATGGGGGAGAGGATGAAGAGGGATTTGATGATGGCTATGATGAGGAGGGGGAGGATGAGGAGGGAGATGATACTAAGGACACTGAGGGGGGAGATGAGGATGATGAGGATGATGCAGGGGATGATGAGGGTGATGATGAGAATGAGGATGAGGAGGATTATGAGGGAGAGGATGAGAGAGATGTCAATGAGGATGGTGGAGGGAGTGGGGGTGGGGATGGGGATGACTATTGGGAGGATACAGATGTAGCTGTGATATATATGGAGGGGGATCCTATGGAATATGCTAATAGGGTACTAGTACCAGTACAGGAAGGACCTAGCTAGTTAGATCTCTTGGAGATGATTAGAGGGCTAAAAATTTAGTTGGATCGGGTTGTGGTAGAGTGGGATGTCGTGCCAGGAGAGAGGGATGCAATTATAGTACAGAGAGATCAGGGGATGGCTGAGAGAGACCAGGATAGGGCTAAGAGAGATGCAGCTATGCATAGGGCAAAGATGGTAAGGTAGGAGTCTTGTAAGAAAAAGTGATTGAAATGATAAAATATAATAAAATGAAATAGCATGAAATAATAGATTTAATCCAAGAGAGCAAGAAGAGTTTTACCATACAAATGATACAAGATCAATGGAGCAATACCAAAGAAGAAGCAACACAATAGACAAAGATTTGATAAGGGGAAAGAAAATAAAACCCCTTGTGAGTATTATGAATGAGGCAAAAGCCTAAGAATGAGAGAGAGAGAGAGAGAAGAAATGGAGTGAAATAACTCATTTACAATAGCATCAAAAACTTGATGTGAATAATAGAGACTAGATGAAAATGAGAGAGAGAAGCACCTCTTTTAAATAGATGAGAAACAAGTTGCATGTCTTTGCATGTGTAACTCCCATTTCTATGAATTCCACATTCATAAAAGGTGTGTGCAAAGTGTCAAGTTCTTCTTAAGGAGGAATATCTATTTTCCTTATTAAAGGAAATACAAAAAAGAGTTGTCCTCACAAGTGGACAATAGGACAAGAATGACATGTCCTTTACATGTGGACTAGAGAACAAATAAATAATACATAAGGGATACCTTGGTTTATCCCATTTAATAAATAAATACAACCAAGAAAAGATTATTACTTCTAACATCCCCCTTTAATCTTTACTTGGGGAGATTTTATCAAAGGGTGTCAAACCCAATTTACAATATTACAACTTGATTTTTTTGAAATATCTTCATTGTGTAAGAGGTCTCTTATTATTGTGGGTACATTGTTGGAGAGCCAAGAGAAGTGGATAGTCCTTCAAGTGTGTTACATTTTCAAGTGGATTCATGTAGCATAGGATCTGTACAACAAATAATGATGTCTTGTATATGCCTTGATGGATTACCTGAAACATAGACACAAGAAAAAAGGCAACTATCCACAAGGATAATTTCATCTTATATTCAAGTTAGAAACTTTTTATGTATAAGTAAACTCTCATAGAGTAAATATAACTATAACTTGGTACCACAAAGAAATCAAGATAAATCATATCCTGCAAAGAACAAATATGTTATCAAAACTTTCAAGAAAAAAATCATAGAAAAGGCTAGCTAATGAATCCATCATCAAAAATTCTTCAATCACGTGGATATAGACAGTCCACTAATAAGTCATTTTACTGCAAATTAATGGGTGATCAATCCATAACCTGCATGACTCATGATTTAAGAAAAGAAGTATACATAACATTATATGACATATTTTCAAAGATGTCAAAGGGAAGAAGTATGAGTATTAACAATTGACTGCCTTCAAGATGGGTCAATTTAATTAAAATTGGAAGGAAACTCCAATAATAAATGGTATTAACCATAAAGTGCCAATATGGCAATAGAATGATGCTAAAAAAGCATAAACTGCACTTATGTGCCAATAAGTAGAACAAAATAAATGTTGAAGGCAATAATGTATAATAACTCATAATCTTAAGGAATAAGAAAAATAAATAAAATAAATTTACTTATGTGAAATAAAGAATGCACTCATATTTGATAAGTCAGAAGAGACACAATAAGGATATATATGTGGGCCCCCATATATACACATGAATAAATATACCTAAACTATCATGGTATGAAATCATGCAAATAGAATTAAGATCATATATAGAACATAATTTTTAGGCAACATACTAAAGAGAAATGCCAAAGATGATGAAAGAGAATTATTAATATCAAACAATATTTGCAGTAATTAATCCTCCTAGGTTGAAGTCCACCCATTCTAAAAATTGATCTCTTTTACTAAGTACTTTTTGAAATCATTTATTTTTTTTCTTAACAAATTTATCACTAGAGGAAGATTCATGATGTATGAATGCATCATTTGTTTCAATATTAGCATTATTACCATTATCAATATTAGCATTATTAGCATGATCTATAAATGCATCATTGCCATTACCATTGTAACAAAAAATAGGAGGAATAAAGGTAGATATGTGAGGAGAAGGGTTTAGAGAAGGAGGTTGGTCCTCCACTAACACAATTCTGCTTCCATGAACTTGTTCATTTTGAGAATTAGAAGAATCATGCACACCATTTCCTGCAAGACAAACATTTCGTGCTATGTGCACTTTGTTAGTAATAGGATTATAAGCTTGATAACCTTTGGTATTTTGCATGTTTTCACTCATACATTTTGTACATGCCATCTTATATGAAGCAATACGAGGTAAATTTTTAACTGTATTAGATGAGATATGCTCATTTTTCAAATGAGCAAGCCTTTCATGCTTCATATTAAAAGTAATATCTTTGTGCAAAGAGTGTCTAGAAGAGGTGAACTCAAAAAATTTAAATAAGTTATCATAGTTTTACTTAGCATTAGCAACAACTTCATTAGTGTTAGGATCAATAATAGAGCACATGTCCTTATGAAACTCAACTTTGTAATTTTGACATAATTTTATAACAGAAAGAAGATTGTATTTCAACTCAGGAACATAAAGGACATCATGTAATTTTCCATTTGAAATACTAACATTACCAAATCCTTCAACTTTGCAACTATGATTATTAACTAATTGAATTGGAATATTAGAAGGATCGGGTTTTAAATAATCAAACACTTCTTTATGAAAAGTAACATGTTGAGACGCACCAGTATCAATAATCCATTCTAAATTTTTAGGAACATTGTAACTAATAGTAAAAGCATGATGAGATGGATGAGAGTTTTCATTATTGTTATTAATAGGTTGCTTATCTTTTTATTTTTAAAAACAATTATTAGTTACATGACCATCTTTTCCACAATAAGTATAGTGGAGTTTTTTATTAGATTGATTAGAATGAGTATTATTACGGTGAGTGTTTGAATGATTATTGTGATTATTATTATTATAAGTATTGGAAGAATCATTATTAGAAGATTTGAAATTTTGATTTTGACTTTTAGACACAAAAGCATGTTCATTTGATCTAAGAGTACCAAATTGTAACAACTTAGCTTCCTCTTGACGTAACAAATTTTGAAAAATACTATAAGTTAATTGAATAGACAAAGTAGGAATAGCAAGTTGAGAATGAACATTAGTAATAAATTGTTGAAATTGTCTAGGAAGACATTTCTTTAAAATAATGGTAATTAATCTAATATCAGTGAGAGTAACACCTAATCCAATTAGTTGACTTTTAATATAATCAAATTTAAGTAAAAATTTATCCATAGATTTGAAATCAATATACCTTAAGTCTTCCAAATTGTCTTGCAATTGAATCTTGTGTGATTCAGATGGCCTATCATATGTTTGCTTTAAAATATCTCAAGCTTCATGGGCATTAGTGCAATGAGAAATTGGAACATTTAAATCTGGGTTAAGAGATATACCAATAAGGCCAAGGGCTTCCTCATTTTTAGTATTCCATGCATTTTGTTCATCTTATGTAGCTGAGGTACCAAGAACTACAAAAGGGTTAGTAGCAACATTTAAAATATGCTTAAAATGGAATATAAACGAAATATGAGTTTTCTAAGCATGATAGTTTGAATTATTTAACTTGATTTCTGGAGTTAAAGTCGACATGATTTAAAAAATTACGTTTAAAATTTAAATAGTAGATTTGAAATAAAAAGGTGAGACTTATTATCCACAAGAATGTTAAATAATTATTAAGAGATTTAGAGAGTCAAAATTAAAAACTAAAATGTTCCCTGCAAAACCACTGGTCAGATTGAAGAAACAGGAAAAATAAAAATTTTTAAAAACTGAAAAAAAGTGTTACACACAGAGAGCGATAACTTTTTTAATTTAACTCTATTTTCAATAAAATTTAAATTTTTTTTTTCATTTTTATGTCTTCTAAATTCTTTTCAAATTTCAGCCAAATCAAGATCACGGATTGAGAGATATCATAAAAATACGAACTATTGTCTTAAAACTTGAAAAATAAATAATACTGCACATATAGTACAATAACTTTTGCAATACTATTCTGATACAAATGAAATTTAAAGGGTTTTTTCATTTTTATGTTTTCAAAATGTTGTTAAAATTTCAACCAAACCCAAATCATAGATTATGAGATATAAAAAAAATACGAACTGCTGTATTTTCCATTCTAAAACAAAAACAGAAAAAAAATTTAAATTTCAAAAACTTAAAAAACTTACAAATGAAATAAGGTTAGATATAATAAAAAAATTAAAAATAAAGAATCCTTTGGTGGCAAGCCTTCCAAAGGAGGTTAGAAAAAATAAAAAATGAAGAACTCTTTGGCGGTAAACCTTCCAAAAAGGGTTAGAAAAAATAATTTGAAGATTGAATAGAAAACCTGCAAAAAAAATAAGAATCAATTTTTTTTTCTTCACTTCTCCTCTCAAAAAAGTTCTCCAATATGGTAACCTTCACAAAAGCTCAAAACAAGGATTAGAAAGCTTTGATACCATGTAAGAAAAAGTGATTGAAATGATAAAATATAATAAATTGAAATAGCATGAAATAATAGATTTAATCTAAGAGAGCAAGAAGAGTTTTACCATACAAATGATACAAGATCAATGGAGCAATACCAAAGAGGAAGCAACACAAGAGACAAGGATTTGATAAGGGGAAAGCAAAGAAAACCCCTTGTGAGTATTATGAATGAGGCAAAAGCCTAAGAATGAGAGAGAGAGAGAGAGAGAGAGAGAGAGAGAGAGAGAGAGAAGAAATGGAGCAAAATAACTCATTTACAATAGCACCAAAAACTTAATGTGAATAATGGAGACTAGATGAAAATGAGAGAGAGAAGCACCTCTTTTAAAGAGATGAGAAAGGAGTTGCATGTATTTTCATGTATAACTCCAATTTCTATGAATGCCACATTCATAAAAGGTGTGTCCAAAGTGTCAAGTTCCTCTTAAGGAGGAATATCTATTTTCTTTATTAAAGAAAATACAAAAAAGAGTTGTCCTCACAAGTGGACAATAGGACAAGAATGACATGTCCTTTACATGTGGACTAGAGGAAAAATAAAAAATACCTAAGGGATACCTTGGTTTATCCCATTTAATAAATAAATACAACCAAGGAAAGATTACTACTTCTAACAAGTCTCAGGAGTTCATCAGTAGCATCAGAGATGCAAACTTTCAAGATCTAGTGATGATGATGAGTAGGGCTCACATGGAGGCACAATATTGGTGAGATCAATATGAGAGAGTGTTGCCACCAGGGCAAAGTAGACAGATTTTGTGCATTGAGATCTCATTCCCACAAGACACAGAGGACATAGACTAGTGCGGGGGTGATGGGGCCTATGAGGCCACCATAGAGAGTAGAGGGATCCTCCTTGAGGCCAAATAGAGGCTATGAGGCTAGGGACAACACAAGATGACATTTGCATATTCATGTATAGAGGGGCTTTTCTATTTTGCTCTTTGGTTTCTATTATGTTCTTTCATTGTTCATGCCTATGGGCTATTAGTATTGATGTAAACCATGGTCATGTACTCTGATACTTTTGTGAGACATTTATGAGATGCACTTATGTTATGATGAATATATGAGATGGATTATGCATATGCTATATATGTTTTATATGGATGCATTTATGCTTTTTATTATGTGGGCTTCTACATTATGACATCATGCATTGATTTGTCACATGTTATGCATAGGCAATGCCATCTTTTATTTTTGCCACATGTTTTTCTCATGAATGAATGCCTAATGCAATGTAAATGATATGGAATGAATGTAAATGAAATGCAAAATGATATGGAATGAATGCTCATGAAATGTGAAGATAATTTAAATGCCATGTTTATGTAAAGATTTATTGCTTTGGATTGTTTTGCACTTTTTGACATATGCAGGACAACAATGCTTTTGGTGTATCAGAGTATGAGACCAAGGTAGTGGAAGAAGGAGATGTGGAAGAAAAAGGAGATGAGACAAGAAGTAGTTAGTATGATGGGAAGACTTTTGCTTTTGTAAAGTGCACTATATGTCAAATGGAATGCAATGCATCATGGCATAAAGGGCCAGAATGCAAATGCAAGCCTTTTGCATAAACAAGCATTATGCAGAAAAAAATTGACCTTGTGTTTCCTAAGGCATATGTACATGCCCCAAACTCTCAAAGGTACATTGTAAGAAAATGAAATAGAAAATGATGACCATGAACCATCCTGGCCACTCTCATAGATCAGATTATATCATTGAGTTACATAGGAACATGATAAAAAAGAAAACAAAGAAAAAAATTTAAATCACTCACTAAATAGTGTGAGCCAACAGCTATTCTTATCCATTATTACTTGCTTTTTAGTTTTTGAGGTGTTCAGATAGTGTTTGACATGTTGACGGTGTGACAATTATGGTTGTGGATTTAGTTGATAGGTTCATAGTAACATGTTGGTTTGACTATTGGTTGACATTGCTCAGATAGTGTGATTGTCATTAAAAGTGTAGTGCTTTGAGTTTTAGTATGCAAAGTGCAAGTGTTCATGCAAAAGGTGTGGTTATCCACAATGAATACTTACAAGGTTTATTGCAGATTTTTGATGGGTTTTGTAATTTTTAGGGTTCTTGGGGATATTCGATGTTTTTGTGTGACTAGTTTCTTCAGGACATTTTATAATTTTTAGGTTTTACTTCAGGATATTTTCAAAATTTTAGTGATTCTTTTAAGACATTGTATGATTTTTGGTGATTTTTTTAGGACATTTTATGATTTTTGGTGATTTTTTAAGGACATTTTATGACTTTTAGAGATTTATTCAAGACATTTTATGATTTTTAGGGCCTTTTTCAAGATCGTAAAATCATATACAAGTGTTAGCTCCAATCCATTATGCAATAAGTCCCATGGATAAAATGTGCTTAGGGATATGCCCCCAGTTCAAATTCAAACTCATGCACTATGTAGGTGATATGCCCCTAGACAAAATGCAAACTATGTACAAAGGCCAATGATAGAGTATGTACAAACTGGTGATGTGTTAAGTAGGATGAAAATGGATATTATCCAGCTCATGAGCCATGGTCAAGGAGCCAAGGATGTCTTACAATAGGAAAGATATGATCAAGGAATAATAGAGGGGGAAAAGACCAAATTGAATCTCGATAGTTGGAGGAGCAACAACTGATTACACATGGCACCTATTTACTAGGTTTTCACCATGGTACTTGCCAAAAAGTGCCTATTTACCAAGTTTTCACTTTTGGATAGGATTTTTCTCTTGACTCAAAATTTCATGCCAAGATGCCTGTTTGCCAGATTTTCACCAAGGCATCCAAATTTTTTCATGACTTTTTCCATTAAAATTTTTTTTTTTAAAAGACTTTTTGGTTTTTTTTCTTTTTTTTTCAGGACTTTTAGACAGAATCAAGTGTAGTACTTATGAAGATGCATTTTTTTGATGGACATGGGCAATGGTTCACCCTCTGGGGTTGCAAGCTGATATACTCTGGACTCAAATAATGTAGTAACTACATAAGGTCCTTCCCAATTTGGCTCAAATTTGCCTTGTTTTTCTATGCTACTGAGTCTTGTAGTTCATCTTTAGGACCAGATCACTGACCTCAAAATGATGACCTCAAACTTTCTTATTATAGCTCTATTTGAGTTAATTTTGGTAAGCTTGCAAATGTGTCAAGGCAGCTCATCTCTATTCATCAAGTATTTCTAGCTCATGGAGTCTAGATATTCGGTAGTTTTCATCCTCAAAAACATCTTGTAGGGATACTCTCAATGATAGAATTTCAACTTCAATAAGAAGTATGGCCTCAGTACCATAGACAAGAGAGTGTTTTTTTGCACCAGTAGGAGCACACACAGTTATTTGGTATGCTCAAAGAGATGGATTTAGTTGTAGGTGCCAGTCTTGACCTGAATCATTGACAATCTTTTGGAGAATCTTAACAATGGTCTTGTTAGATGCTTTAGCTTGGCCATTTCCTCATGGATTGTAAATACTAGAATATCCATGGTATATGTTGTACTTCTCATAGAGCTTGTCTACATATTTTTTTTGAAATGGACTACCATAGTTAGTAATAATAGCCAAGGGGACTCCATACCGACATATGATATAGTTTAGAATAAACCTTGAGATCTGCTTGCCAGTGATGAAGGTCAAAGGGAAATCTTCAACCTACTTGGTAAAATATTGTGTTTCTATGATAACAAACTTATGACCATTAGAGGATGGAGGAGAAATAGCTCCAATAAGATCAAATGCCCATTGTGAAAAGGGCCATGGTGATATGATTGGCTACAATTCTTGTGCTAGTGCATGGATTAGATTGCTATGTATCTAACACTTATGACATGTTTTGGCAAAGTCATGGGCATCCTATTCCATGGTAGGCCAATAATACCCAATTCTCACAAGTTTCTTGGCTAGAATCAGACCATTGAAATGGCCTCCACATATACTTTCATGAACCTCATGCAAGGTAGTTTCAACTTCTTGTGAGTCAATGCATCTAAAAAGAGTTTGGTCAAAGGATCTCTTGTAAAGGGTGTCACCGATGATGATATATCTAGTAGCTTGATAGATAAAGGCTCGAAGGTCATTTTTGGATAAGTTGGTGGTAGGATTTGGGCATGTAGGTAATTGTAAATATCTTGATACCAAGGAGAATTGGGACCAACAAGTTCACACACAAACTTAGATTGAGGGAGGTCGAATTCCAAAATCAAGAGTTGCTCAACAAGGAATTTGTAGCATTCCACATTTTGAGGCATATCAATCATAGAAGCAATGGTGTCCATAGCATCAGCTTGCTTGTTGTGTATTCTTGGTAGCTAACAAAAAGAGATAGTGACAAATTTAGACTTATGGAAGTCTTCCATCTACTTTAAGGGCATTAGTTTATCATCTTTGGTTTCATAGTCATCATTGAATTGGTGCATGACCAACTGGGAATCCCCAAGGACTTGTAAATTTTGAATGTTCCATTTGATAGCTATCTTGAGTCCTGTGATTAGTGCCTCATATTCTGCTATGTTTTTTGTACAATGAAATGTTATCCTGTATGACTTGGGGATTATGTCTCCATGAGGAGTGATAAACATAATGCTAGCTCCTAAACCATTTTGTTTATGTGATCCATCAAAATAAAGCTTCCATTCATTAGCTACATCCATGTGAAATATGGCTTCATCTAGAAAGTCTATCAACATGGGATGATAATCTTACATAGGTGCTTCTGCTAATTGATTTCCTTTCTATCTACATATTCTATGTCAAATTCACTAAGGATCATGACCCATTTGGCTAGTCATCCTATGAGAGTAGTCCTGCATAGGAGATACTTTAGTGGGTCAATCTTAGAGATGAGCATTGTTTTCTAATGGAGCCTGTAATGTCTAAGCTTTTGGGCTGCAATGACAATAGCAAGACAAGCTTGTTCAATTAGGGAATAATTTATCTCATATCCCACAAGTGTTCTACTAATGTAATATATGGCTCGCTCACTTCCTTGGTAATCATTTTATGCTAAGAGAGCTCCTAATGTTGTATCTATAGCAAATATGTATAGGATGAATGACTTGCCTAGAATAGGACCCATTAAAACTGGTGGATGTAGAAGATAATCCTTGAGCTGTTGGAAAGATTCTTGGCACTACTTATTCCATTGAAAGGATACTCCCTTACATAAGAGGTGTTGAAAGGAGTGACACTTATCTACCAGTTGTGCAAAGAATCTACAGGTGGACTATAATCTTCCTTGTAGTCCTCTTAAGGTTTTTAGATTTGTTTGGAGGAGGCATGTCAAGCATTGCTTTTACTTTCGTAGGATCCACTTCAATGCCTCATTGAGAAACAATGTAGCCTAGGAGCTTTCTAGAGACAACTCCAAATACACACTTTTTTGGATTTAGACGAAGTTTATAGCTTTCCATTTTGGTGAATATTTGATCTAGGATGCCCAAATGATCTTTTCTTTTATAGGATTTGCAAAGTAAGTCATCAACATAGTCTTCCATGAGGATGTGCATGAAATCATGGAAGATGGTGGTCATTTCTCTTTGATATGTTTCCCTAGCATTTTTAAGACCAAATGGCATGACATTCCAATAGTATGTTCGGCAAGGGCATGTAAAAGCTAACTTGTGTTGATCTTTAGGGGCTATTCTTATCTAATTATAGTCAGAAAAGCCATCCATTAGTGATAACATCTCATACCTAGCTGTCATGTCTACAACGATATCTATGTTTGGTAAAGGAAAATCATCCTTGGGACATGCCTTGTTAAGATCATGGAAGTCAGTGCATATTCGGATGCCCCTAGAGTGTTTTCTTACTTGTACAAGATTAGATATCCACTCTGCATAATCAATGGGTCTTATGAAGCCAGCATCCAATTGTTTCTTCAATTTAGCTTTGACAAGGAGGACAACTTGAGGATGCATTTTTCTAAACTTTTTCTTTACTAGTTTCATTCCTAGTTTGAGGGGTAAGTGATGAAGGACTAGTTCAGGATCTAATCCAGGCATGTCTGCATAAGACCATGTAGAGTTGATCTACCTCTCTAGAAAGAATCTGACAAATTCATCCTTTTCCTCTAGTGATAATGAGGGTGCAAAGTGTATGCCCTTGGGGTTACTAGGAGTGCCCAAATTAATTTCTTTTGTCATTTCCACTAGTAATGCTCATTTTTCCTTTAATGGGGATGTGTCCAATTTTCCATCCTTGGGCACCTCAGAGAGGTTTTCACCCTTTGATACGTCCTTTATTTTGACTTTCTCATGGTCTAATGCAACCTTTTGGTTTTCACCAAGAGACCTACTTATGTCTTTTTTTGTTATTATCTCAATTTTGCAATTGGAAGATGGAGTTGACTCCTTGAAATATGCCATGATGTTGAGATCAATGGAGAATCTAGACTTGTGATCACCTTGTGGTACATCTTCATGGAGCTCAAAGAATTCTGTGATGGCATCATCACTTTCAAACTAGTTAAACATTGGTAGTCCTTGTTGGTCCCAATGAATAAGTTCAACAAAAACTAAGGAAATGCCATCATCGGTGTTGAATAAGCTTTGGTCAAAGGCATATATATGGAAATTCACTTTATTGATGTCATAGGGATCATGTTCAAAAGTAGGAGGGCTTGGAGCCCAAAATGTTTCAATCCAAGGTGAAGAATTGGTTTAAGTGATAGGTGGATTGACATGTTTATCTTCCATAGGTAGGCTATCTAGGTCTGCAAACATATGATCAAGACCAAGGGAGGTATCAAGATCATCAATGTTAGATATAAATTAGGTGGGTTCGAGTTGGTTGTTCTTAGATGCCTTGTCATTATTTGAAGCATTCACCTCCTTAGATGAGGATGACTTAGTATTAGGAAGACCCAAAAAAAATGGTTTGAATCCAAGTCCCAAGCTATGAGATCATCTTGATGTAGTGATGGGTTAAACAATGCCCTACTTTCAAAATCCCAGGCCACTAAATCTATCATATCCCTTTTTCTACATGATGGTGAATCCAGGTCCATACTTGTCAGAGGATATAGGAGTAATTTCTTGCTTTTCTTTAGCCTTTTCAATCCATGTAGAGGTATTTTCATAGAAATTTTCTTCATGTAGTCCACCTCCACTAGTAAAAGCCACAAAAGGTTTCTTTTGAAGTGCAAACTTAGGCTTGTTTTGTATAAGTTGAGGTTTACCATATGACTTGGGGGATAAAGGAAGTTTCCCAATGTGAAAGGCATGAGACATGGAGTACTCACCACAAGCTTGGTCATGGATTTTGAGCTTTCCTTTGGATGCGGATGTAAGTGTGGAAGGGTCAACATACTTGGAGGACTCTAGGGGATTTGTTGCATGGTTTGTCAGGACCTGGTATGTAGTGGTTCCTCTAAGATTGGCACAGAACTACAAGGGATCTGGATCACCTAGGATGGTTACCTCTACATTATTATAGGAGAATTTTAGGCACTGGTGATATGTAGAAGGAACTACTTTCATAGCATGGATACATGGGCGGCCTAATATCATGTTGCAGTTCATTTCTATATCTAGGACCTAGAATAAAGTGTTCTCAGTAGTTGGCCCAACTCTGATAGGTAAGATGATGACCCCTATAGAGAAATATTAACCATCATCATAGACTTTGATTGTGATCCTTCGAGAGGGATCCAAATCATTTTTAGAATAACCCAAACCGTTGTCTACTTTAAGTGTATAGTTATTTAGCCCTACCCCTCTATCTATCAAGACACATCTAACTTTAACATTGTGGACAAAGACTTCAAGGTGAAAAGGATCATTGTGGTTGGGTTTGTCTTTAGGGATATCTCAAGGGGAAAAGGTGATATGTTGTGATGCAAAAAGGTTCCCAACCATGGCTTGGAACTGGGCAACATCAATGTTATCTAGGACTACTCACTCCTTAAGGGCTTGATCCAAGATATTTTGATGCTGGGGAGATGCATGCAGTAGGTCCAAAATGGATATTTGTGCAGGTGTCTTGTCAAGCTATTCAACAAGGCTATAATCAAATGAAGTAGGAGTAGATGGTCTACTAGGGGGTACAAGTCTAGTCAAATTAGTAGGTCTAGATGGGGCTCTAGGTAAGGTGATATTGGTATGATGTGTAGTGAGCACAATATCTTTAGCCTTCAATGTGAATGTGGATATGCGAGAATCGGACTCATTAAAGCAATTGATGGTGTAGTCATATTCGGTGCACGTGTAATTCACATTACCTTGTGAGTTTGAGTTTGAATTGGAGGGCTTTTCTTTGTCAAGATTACCCAAAGGATCTTTGAAGATATTGTGATCAGAGTTGGATGCTAATAGTAATAGATCAACTATGATTACACCATCATCAATAAGGTCTAGTATTGCATGTTTCAATTGGAAGCATGATGCAGTCTTGTGTCCTTTGGTGCGATGGTAATCATAGTACTTTTTTTCATCCCACCAATCAACTTTAGTCAATAGTTCATGTTTGATCAGGGGTAATTGTAGGAAGTTATTACTCAATAACTGTTGTAGTATAGTCTCAAGAGGTATCCCCGATGGCATGAATTTCTTGTCCTTAGTTCTAAGATGTCTTTGAGGTTTGTCCTGTGTGGAGGTCTCAATTTTTTGTTTTTGGGATGATGTTTTATTAGGAGTTTGTGAATTTGTAGGATTTTCCCATTTCAATGTTAATTGAGGTTGTGTTGTGCTAATTGTGCAGACATCCACAATGCCATCATTGGTTACATTCTTGTTTTTGGAGAAATTTTTTTCCTTGTCATTAGAGGAATTGGTGTTTGTGTTTTCCTTGTTTATCTTGAGGATTCCCTTATGGATAAGAGCATCTTCAATACTAACCCCTTTTTTCATTAGTTTAAAAATAGTGCTTGCCCTCTTGATTTTGAGTTCGTACATTAAGTCTAGGACTAAGTTTTCAATGCACAAGTTAACTTTTTGTTCTTTAGGGATGTCTAGTGAACATTGATTGACTAGGCTTCTCCAACATAGCAATAATGTGATAAATGGTTCTCCCATCTTCTATTTAGTTGAACACAAATCAGAAAGTGTCACCTCATTTGTAATGTTAAAGGCAAAGTGGGAGATGAACTTGTCCATGAGTTCCAACCAAGATTTGATATTACCGAGAAGTTTGGAGTACCATTCAAGTGCAGGCCCACCTAAAGAATGAGGGAATAACCTCCCGAGGTAAGTGGGCTCATCACTAAGTTTGGTACATGAGGCACAAAATTATATAATATGATCAACTAGATTTCTTTTTCCTCAATATTTTTCAAATCTTGGAGCCTCAAATTGTTTTGGGAATGGAGGCATATACAAACTTTTATCAAATGGATTAGGACGTAGGTCCCTTTCTGTATATATAGCCTATTTCTTCTAGACTCCCAATGCCTCAACTTGTTTGGAAAGTTGTTTGAATTATTGTAATAGTTCTTCATTGGGGTTTTGCATGATAGTTTTTCCTTCAAGTCTTTTGTGTCTATGAGTAGACTGTTTGCTATGGCGAGAACTATGTCTACTCAGTTCTAACATTTCTATGTTTGATGAGTCTGGTGATGTGTCAATTGGTGGTGGAAGTATGTTGGAACCTCAAAGACAAAAGAATCCTTATTGTGACACATGTTGGGGTACTTGTTGTGGTATTTGATGTGGCACTTGTTGTGGTATTGACTGTGATTGATGTACCATGTGTTGTTGTTGTGCCATTTTTTGTGGTTGTTTTTGGGATACCTCTATGGTTGTATGTGAGACCATGTATGTGATTGTTGTTGTAGAGGTATCTATTGAGGTTGTTGTGGCATATATTTTTGTTGCAATAAATGTTGTTGGTATGAAATTTGTTGCTCAAGTCATCTTTGATATTCCAACTATTTCTTGAGTTGCTCTTGTTGTTCAGGAAAGATGGCTTATTGTTGTTGATACATTGCATAGAATTCAAGTGGGTTTACATTGGGTTGTGTATTAGGGATGTTGGATGTCTACACCACTTGAGATTGTTTTTTTTCTAGTCAAATTTGCTATTGATATGTGGGATGTACGTTAAGTGGATGTAGACTTGGTTGAGGGTTGGAAGTGTCAAGTCCTTGTACCACAATAGGTTGATGTTTTTGTGGAAGTTGACTAAGTCCTTGCAAATTGACCACCATGTTGGTATTTTTACTTTGGCAACTTTCTGTGTTAGAGGTTTCTCGTTGGGACATCATGTTGAGTTTATAATTAGGTGCATTCCTTTTGGGAATAGGTGTAATTTTAATAAGACTTCTCCTTTGAGCATCAATAGGGATTGTTGTATTTGATGTTTCACATAGTGGACTTGTGGGAGGCTCCATAACATTTGATATAATAACATTTGGTAGAGTTAGGAGCAAAGGTGCACTTTGTTGATTTGTCTCCAAAGGAGGTATGTTTGGCATCCCTAGAGCACAAGTCCCTTTAGGTGCATCTTGTTGTTGCATCATGTGACTAAAATCAAGTCTTAATGTCCTCTTGGGATATTTAGGGAGAGTCTTGTTTAATTTCATTGGTTGTGGTTCATCAAACAAGGGATTAATGTTGATGTGTTCAAACATACTTTGAAGGATTTCTATTGTTGGTTCTTGATGAGGCCTTATAAGTACCATTATTGTGTTTGAAAAATCCAAAGATTGTTTTGCCTTATCTAAGTCATTATTGATCATGGGTTGTGTGTTTTAAATTGTTGTGGTTGTTTGATGTTTGGACTTAGGTCCCTCTACATTTGGGTTGAATTTGACAATTTCTTGGGTTGCCAAAAGTTTAAAGTTCTTGCAAAAAAATTTGTCATGACATGCCCTAGCCATTTCTTCATTAGTGATGCCATAATTAGTGTCAAAGTCATCACTTAGGTGTAAAGTACCTTGTTGTATGTTTTAGGTGTTATAGTTGAAGGTACTTGCATTGGGTTTGCTAAATTCAAAGGAATGTGTTTGTTCATCCTCAGGTGTGGTTGGTAAACTTCCACCTCTGAGTGGTATCAGCACAAATATAGGTTCAAAGTTAGTACTCCATTGAACCATCCCATGTGTGGGGGAATTTTTTGGAGGAAATATCACCATAGGTGCATTGTTTAAGGTTTGTTGTGTCATAGCTTGATTATGGTGCCATTGTGGATACATGTTCAAGGGGTCTGCAAGTAAAGGTTGTGATGCCTCGATTTTTTCTTTGTCAATGGTTTGTTGGGTTTTCTTTCTCTTCTTTTTTCTTGGATGAGCCTTTGGTTGTGTTGATGCCTCAAAAATTAGGGGTTGATAAATTTCTTCGGGTCTTTAAGCTGATTATGTCCTACTAAGTGCTGGCATGATTCCTAAGAATGCAGATGCAATGGAGGGAAACCTAAATGGACTTTCTACCTCCCAAGTGTGCACCTAAATTGCCAAGTGCACTCAAATAGTGCCAAGTGAACCCATGATGTAGTTGGGTGTCTGAAGGTAAGCAATTGGTATGTTAGAGGCATGCAATGGGTAAACAGAGGTGTTAGGGTGCCTAAAAATGCAAATTTTGAGTGTTTTGAGTGATTTAGAGTGATTTGCAAGGTTTAGGGATGTAATGCAAGGTGTGGAAGTGTAGAATAGGGTTCTAAAACCTAGAATGAAACACCTAATTACCAAGTGCATCCTAAAAACACCAACTATGCACTTGTGGTGTGCAATTGGTAAAAGAGGGTTGCAGTTGGTAAAAGAGGTCAAAACTTGATAACTAAGATGTGGGTATGCAAGATATGAGTGTTTTTGGGATTTTTAAGTGTTTTGGGAGTTTATGCAATGTGAGGAAATGCTAAATGAGCTAGGTTTTTGATGTACAAAGTGTAAATGTCCTAGGGATGTTATGAAAATGCAAATGCAAGGTGATGTCTTGAAGGTATGCAAAATGAAGATTATGGTATGCAAAATGAAGGTTAGGGTTATGTTGTGGACTTGTTAAGGATGCTAAAGGTTGATCTATGTAAGGTAGACTATGAAAGGGATAGTGTTAAAGGGTTGATAATGACATTTAGGCTATACAAAAATGATGATAAGTGATCAAAAGGACAATTTGGTTGATGGACACTTGGATAGGGTTTGGTAGTGAAAATGATGCTAGGATTTTGATCAATACAAGATGAAGGGGATATACCACTCGGGTAAGTCAAAATGACATTTAAGAATATGATTATGCTAATGATAGAGGTGTATGCAAGGTTTTGAACTTAGGTGAAATCTTTACAAGGTATTAACCTAAGAGTTTAACATTATGACAATAGACTTTGGATCTTTACCAAAAAAAGGACAAAAAATGATAAGATCAAAATGAAAAAGCCAAATCTACCTTGAAATAGGTAGAATTAGACCAAAGAAAATGATAAAATGACCATGGTCAAGATCCATTATCCGTTGACACAATGTAATACTCTAGAGTTCATACTTATGTTTAGATTTTTGACTAAATTGAAAGGTTTTGGGGTTCAAAATGATGTTTAGGGGACCCAAAATGGTGATGATGCTGATTGGATATGCAATATGGACAATTTATATGATGAAAAATAGGATTTTGGGTGCAAGATGTAGTTTTGGGTCAACTGCAAAATGGGGAGGTACAGAGGCTCCTAGATGAGGTTTTAGGGTTCCAAAGTGTAGTTTGGAGGCCCAAAATGGTCATGCAAGTGCCCAAGTGCACCCTGATAGTGCCAAGTATGCTCCAATAGTACCAACTATGCCTCTGATGTAGTTGAGGCTAGTTTGGGTGTAGTTGGTAGATTCTAGGTGTAGTTGGGAAGCTAGGATAAATCTTTGCTGATTCTAAGTGATGTGGTTGCCAAATTGATATGCCAAGAAGCTAAGATGTTGGGGTTGATGTTAGGATGGCTTGGGAGATGTAGAACAGAGGTTATGACCAAAGTAATGGTGTCCTAAGTGAAGGCAATGAAGACTAGGAAATGCAAGATGCAAATTAGGGTATGCTAATGCAACAGGTGCTAACCTGGTACCTAAAGACACAAGAGAAGCCTCAAAATGTTATTGAGTATCCAAAACTAGGTCCTTAGACCACCAAGTGAACTTGATAGTACCAAATATGTTATGATCTAGTTGGGTCCAATTTGGGTACAGTTGGTAGTTTCAGGACGCAGTTGGTAAATTGGGCTAAAACTAAGGCAATATTGAGAGCTATGTTTTCCAGATTGATGCCACAGTGAGGTAAATAATAGAGCACAATGTTAAGACTAGAATGGAGGTTCAAGATTCTGCTTAGGACACTCAAAATGATGGCTATAGTGGTCAAGATGAGGATTGGGTATGCAAAGATGTAAGATGGGAAATGCAAAGTGTTGATTTTGAGATGGGAATGCAAAAACTAAGGGAGGTAAACTAAACCCAAATGGATGCAATATGAAAGGTAATGGATACCAAATGAGGACTAAAAGGTGCAATATAAAGTCTATATGATGCAAGAATGAGGCCTAGACTAGGGTGAATGCAAGTGCAGTTTATGCAAGAATGAAATCTATGTTTTGCCAAGCACATTTAGGATCACAAGTTGCCATGTTTTCTAAGGTTTGAATGTGTTGAAGCAAAGTTTGCAACATTTGGATAAATGTTGAAAATGTGCTATGTTTTGACAAGTGTTTGAAAGTTTCCAAGGTGTAAATTTGAATGTTGGCTTTTATCTTGATTGTGTTTTACACACATGCAAGACACATTAAGACAAGAATAGCTATTGTTAAAAGTGAACAAACACACCACAACCTAGGCTTTTAGGATAGTATCCACTGAATTCCTACTTGAACTGAAGTTTAGTTGTGCTTATCTAAAGTGGACAACCTAGGATCTTGGCACCATAGGCTCCCCCTTACAATGCACTCACTTCTCAGGACTACCAAGATCCACTTCCCAAGGGGCATGACTTCCCAAGGGACTGTTGGCTCTACTAAGGACCACAAGAATGTAGGATGTCTTCATGGGGCTAACCCCTTGAGCCAATGGATAGAAGGGATTTTGGTCACTAAAACATGATTTTTAGTAAGGGCATTCCATTCAACAAGTGAATGATAAACTTCTACAGAAGGTCTCCCAGCCCCGAGAACTAGGGTTTGATGCACCAGAGGGGCACTGGAGGATAGCTATTGTAGACACCTAAAAATCCTTTAAAAAATAAAGTATTTTTATTTTTTGAAAAAAGTCTTGATGACATCATAATTTATTAATTAATTAATTATTTAATTAATTAATTAATTTTTATGCCATTAAATCCCTTTATCTTAATTAAAAATATTTAATTAAGGAATCCCTCCCAAAAATGTTTAAATCTTATTTAAACATTATTTCCTTATTTATTAATTATTTAATTAATAAATTGACCAAAACCCCTAAAATAAATAAAAATTTTATTTTTTGCTCAAAAGTTGGCCAATTTCCTTAAAACCACTAACCTCTTCCAAAATCTTCTAATCCTTCTTTAATTTCGATTAAAGGCTAATCCCATCATTTCCTACCCCTAATCCCAACTCAAAATATTTAATTAAGATTAAATATTAATCCTCATGTTTATTAAAAAAGTTTTAATAAATATCTCCTCAACCCAAACCCTTGAAATAAATAAAACTTTATTTATTTCCTAAAAATCTAATTTATCCTCATCCTAAGAAGTTCTAGACTCTTCTAGAAAGTCTTCATCCTCATACTAGGAAATTCTAGACTATTCTAGAAAGTCTTTATCCTCATCCAAAGTCTAGACTCTTCTAGAAGATGTCTTTAAACCTAATCCTAATCCCCTCCTAACCTTGTCACATTCCCTAAACATGGGTTAAAACTTACTAACCCAAGCCAAAGTTAACAAATATCTCCTCCTTCACCCACCCTCATTAAATGCCATCCACTTGCCTATCCCTAAGCTAATCCTAAACCATCCTAATCCATCCTCTAATCATTTGCACAAGCCTAAACAAGCTTAAAACATTTCTAATCAACTCCAAGTCGAAATTGCTCTCATCACCCTCAAAATATCTCAACCATAAAACTTTATGAAGTCCACTAGGTCATAAATGACTCTTACAAGCCCTTTTATTGCTCTTACAAATCATTATGAGGGTCTTTATGAAGATTTTATCCCTTGAGCCTCCTTTTTTGACTCATCCTTCCCCTTTCCTCCATCCTCTCACCATGTGACATGTGTCACTCCTTGATTGGCTATAAGGAAGCACAATCCATGTGCTCTCTTCTCATGCAATCTAAGCCCTCCATGAGCTTTTTCCCATCCTTGCATCTTAGCCCTCAATCCCTCAAGCCTCTTGCCTATAAATTGGATCCTTCCCCTTTGCAAAATAACACAATCCATGAAGTAAAGTTATAATACTATTTTGAGAGCCAAATCCATACTAAAGCCATCTATCCACACCAAAAATCCACAATCATCCATTGAAGCCTTTGGAAGCATATTGAGCATACATCCTATCCATTTAGACAAAGCCACTCAACAAGAGAGCTTCTTATTGAGAGAGTCCATTAATGGCTCATATTCTCAATTGAGAGCTCATATTAGTCTATCTTGATGTTTATGAATTTTATTTAGTTTGTAGAAGCTTTATTTAAATTTGGTTTCTATTAGCATACTAACATTGCTCATATACATTTTGGCACGCTCGGTGGGACCCCGCATGGGTCATCTTCATTAGCTTTTTTAGTCAAGTTTTGTATGTTATTTGCTGATTTTGGCTAATTTTTCTTGTTTTTGTGATTGGTAGGATTGTATAAATTGGTTTTTTAGGTCCACATGAGCATGAAGAAGACAAAGGAACTCATAATCTATCTCATAGTGTTCGCAGATTTTTCAAGCTTATAGATGGACAAAGAACTTGAAATTCTTCTTCCTCTTCTTGTCTATATTCTTCTTATTCCATCTACTTCTTCTTCTTCTTCTTGTGGGAGATCTTGGCCATTTTTTTTAAGGAAGAAAAATCATACACACTTCTTTTTAGTGCTTAAAATGAACCCCCAAATCATACTTAAATCCATTGAAAAATTACAAATTTGCAAAAAAGAAAAAATCTTTTAACAAGTGAAACTAAACCAATCTAATCATTTGCATCCTTGCAACATCAAGGTTTTAGATACATTCATGCAAAATTAGGAACACTTCATTTTTGGGAATTTAAAAAGAACTTCAAGTTTCCATTTCAAAAGGTTCAAAATCAACACTAAGTGCACACTAAAGTTCTTTTAAAAAAATCTCATGAAAACTAAGAGTCCTAAATGGTTGGCAAAAATTGTCCTAAAAGCTTTGTTATTTGTTCCAAAAAAATGTCTTGTTGCAAAATCTTGAATGTTTCTTAGGTTTTTCATGCATCAAAACAATCTAGGAATATCTTTTTTGGGCTTAAAATATGCAAACTAGAACACAAAATCTTGAATGAAAACCAAAGTCTAAAGAGTCATTTTCACTTTTGAGTCCAAAAACAATCTTGAATGATCTAAGGTTAAAACAAAGCACTTCAAAGTTCTTAAAACAACACACAAAATCTCAATCTTGAATGTTTAATCACTTGTCTTTGAATGCATGTTGCTAAACACAATCTTGAATGCCTAACAATCAATGAACATTGCATGGTTTTGATGCATTTTAATGATGCTCGCATTTCTTATGCTGACGAATTCTTGATTTTCATTATATTGACGACACTGTCAAGTTGGAATGAACATTGTATGTCCTAATCACGAGTGTCTTCAATCATAGCTTACAAAATCTAAATCATCAATTGGAAAAGAACAAGCGTGTTTTTTAGCCCAAGATCATCCAAGTCTTCTCTCCCCTTGTCGTCTTTCGAGGCCATCTTGGGTGCATAAGATTAGGATCCAAAATCTTGTCTTAGCTTTTTAGGAGGCATGCTTGGGGATTTCATCACCCCTTGGGACGACCTCAACTCCAGTGTTTCGGCGGAGTATAAAGATCGGGAGGTGAATCCAAAGACACCTCTCTTGGGATCAAAATTTTGTCACTCAGGCTAAGCCTCAAGGAACTTTATACCCTTGAGAAGTGAAAGAGGAGAAGTGGGTTACCGCTCCTCTCGGTTGTGTGACATCTTTTTGGTTTCATCTACAAATTTGGGCCTCACGTACCTTGCGTATATCGAGGACTCCCTAGCTATAACAAATTTCATCCTTGTAGAAAGCTTCCTAGGATGTTGGTGTGTTTGACGTGCTTGCTCAAAACTTTTGTCTTCTTATTTGTTCATAGCTTTTGAATGAATGTTTTCCAACTTTGGTCAAAATCCCAAAAGAGCAAAAATCTCCCAGCTCAAGGCATACTTAGCGTAGTCATTGCCTCATCAGAAAATCATCCAAGCTCCCCCACCGCAACCAAATCTATCTAGTTCCTTGCTTTAGAACAATCCCAAATCCAAAGTCTCTCCAAATCATCCCCCCCCCAGCCAGCTAGCAACCCAATCCAAAATCACCCAAGCCTTTAAAGATTTGTTGTCACTTTGCTAGATTTTGCTATCCAATCAATCCTACCAATCAACCAATCTCACCAAGGTTATCCCTTTGACAGAGCATTGTCTAGGGTAATCTAGCTTTGTCACTTGTTATCCCTCATCACCTTGAGCTAAAGGTTGGGATCCACAAGTGATCAATCTCGTGTCATGCCCATAGGATCATTAGTTTATTCTTAGGTTGACACAATCTCCACCAATCCAATGCATAGGAAAGCAAAACTCTCACTTTTTGACAGCATGCCCTTGAAGTCTTCCATCCACATGAAAGCCAAAAATCTCTAGCCAATCCTCCTTAGGTCTGTTATATAGCTTTGACTCTCCCTAGGAAATCTTTCATCAGCCAATCCAAAATCTGTGCTTAATCCAAATCCAACCATGAGCTTCTGTGTTCATCCATATGCAAGACCCCATCCCCATCAAACTCATCATCAAAGCATGAAGTACCAATCCTATCATGATGTGTTTGGTCGCATTGTCCTTGCTCCTGCCACCTCCTATTCCAATGATGATGAAAATCTTGTTGACTATGACGGGTATATTGAAAGCCTTAGAAACATTCCCCCAAGCATCCCCCAAAATCCAAGAGTTATTCCAAACTATCTAGTCATGCCATCTGATATTCCAGCTTCCCCTCCATCACCCCATCAACCAAGCTTCCAATCTTCCACCCCCATCACACTAGCTATTCCTATAAATCCACCTCCACCTTCGACACATGAGTCTCCAAGGAATCTCCTAGAGGAAATACAGGAAAAGTTGCCTCCAATAGTCAATAAGCCATGTCATCTAATCCAACCATGTGAAGTAGTTAGTGATGAAGCTTCCCCATCTATAATATTACCTCCATCTCCCATAGCTATCATCCCCATACCATCCATCAAATTGCTTAAAATCCTTCCACTTCCCGCAAGCATCAAAATCCCACCACCTATCAAATCCCTCCAAATCCTATCCACATTGCCTCCAAGCATTTCCCAAATCTCTCGTAATGACCCTTATGCATCCATCTTCTTCTCACCCATCTCCACTACTGAATCTCCCATTTATCCATCTGTTGCCTTTGAAGAATCCATCCCTTCACCTCCTATCGCACCATCCACTCCAAACATTTCCTATCAAGATCCTGCCCAAAAGCATGTTGAAATCCCCCAAAGCATAAATGAAGATATCATCGTACCATGTCTTCCATCCATAGTGCAGTCACCATCTCCTCCATCTCCAAAACCTCAAGCCATATCTCCTCCACTACAAGATATCTTGTCATCCCACCAGCTACATCAAGATCCTATCCTTCCATCTCCCCCGCTCCATGCTTCCATCTTACCACCTATCCAAGCTATTCCACCATCTATAATCTACCCTCTTGGTTCACTTACATTCATCCATGGTGGCCCTCTCTCAGCAGAAGAATTAAGAACAGTATCTCCCCATTGCAATACACCTAATAAATCACTTCTACCATTTTTTGCAAGCAAAAAGTTTCCTCAGCTTGTTCAAATGCTCAATCGATGGCATTATCAAGGTCAAGGTTTAGGACCACAAGAGCAAGGAATTAGAGAGCCTATTATTGCACAAAAAAATCTAGGATTTCATGGTCTTGGATATGTATCCAAAGGCTCACCATCTAAAGGTGTTGGTACACCACACCCCCAAACCAAGCCTATCTCCAAGCCCACCATGCTAGCCTCCCATCACTCCTTCAAGAAATCTTATGTCATCCCCCCTCCACCATCTTTGCAACCCAAAACAACCTACCATATCCCCCCTTCATCCGCTAAATCCATTTTGGGTCCCTATGTCCCAAAATCTACCATCCTCCATCCTCCTATTAGCCATCATAAAAATCCTATTCCATCCATTTCTATGCAAGATCAACAAAGGCACATATCAGGGCACATCATCCATCATCATCCCCCTACATGCTCTTTCATATCCTCTCCATCTCACAAATCTTCTCCTAACCATCTTCCCAAAGCTTACCACAGCAATGTGAATGCCAACTTCAAAATGCATAAAGCTAAAAATCCACATCCTAGGCAATCATATGTCTATTCTAAAAGACATACTCCAAAAAGGAAAAATCCAATCAAAGAATGCAAAACAATGCAAAAGCCTATGAAAAGAAAATCCAAAACCATGTGGATCCCCAAGAAAAAAGTTGAAACCCAATGCATAATGGCATCCACCATTGCTAATCCCCCATCTAGTGACTCATGTCCCCCACCTCCTAACTCCATCTTGGGTGCCTATATCCCCAAGCACACTTCCACAAATCCTCCATCACGCCCACATCTACCATCTATCCCCCATATGCTCTTTTCACACCCGTTCCAACATGTGCCAATGTTGCTCTTGCAAGCATCCCCATCTCATGCTCCTTTCCAGAATTTTCATCCCTCCATCTCCTACCATCAATCCCATCTAATCCGATCTATTGCATAAATCACACATCCGGTGTACCAACAGCTAGCAACAAAATTGAACATTCCAACAGCCAGTGAAAAATCTCAAAAAAGCCAAAATAGCTGAAGAAAGCCAAAATCATTCCAGCTAAGTCCAAAAGTCAAAAAGTTTTAAAAAAAAAGCGTCCACTGGTGAAAACTTGGCAATTCAAGCGCCTTGGACAAGTACCATGATGAAAACTTGGCAAACAAGCGTCATGCGTAATCCCGCCATCCCCAGCTTAGCCTATCACCCTCATGCTTTTGGTCATCTCTTGACATCCAACTCCATCTTCCAATCTATCCACCTATCCTCCATCCTCCAGCTTCCATCTCACACCATCCACTAATCTTATGCAGCTTCAGCCAATCATCTCAGCTATCATCCATCTCCCTAGCCCCTTCAGCTTTTTCCATCCTAGCTTCAATCCTATTACATCCATCATAAGACCTCCTTCTGCATGTTATCTTCTGATTGGGGGCACTATATTCCTTGGAGATCTCGTCTTGTCCATCCTCCCTTGTCATTGGTATCTAGCTCTAGGCTATCCTCATGCAAACCCAATGTCATCTCTTTATATCCATCATAATCCTAGCTATCTACCATCCTATCCAACCATCTCATCTTGCTCCTCTAGCTATCCTTGGTCACAAAATCTCTCATCATCATTGGATGCATCCTGCCAAATCCATATCTTTCGCTATCACCCCACCCTTAGCTTTCGCATCTTGCACAACATCGAACCATCCCGCTATCCTATCATCCTGAGCTTTTGCCTACTTGTAACTATCTTGGTCAGCTTCAGCTTGTAAATATCTTGGTCCGTCAGCTTGTACATCCTCTTTAGCTTAGTACCATTGTATCTATCCAGTGTTCGCGTCAGTTTTTCCTTGATCAGCATCTTGCACCCATCGCACATCTTGGTTAGCTATTCCAATGCATCCTTTAGCTAGATTTCCTATCACCAAAGTGTTATCTTTCTTAGTTCAGCTTGCCAGACGCATCACTCATCCAAATCCACCAGCTTAGGTGCTCTCCGATAGGTCCTTCCAGGATATAGCTTTCCTCATGTCTGATCTTGGTCCGTTAGTGCCTCATCCTACCCATCTCGTTGGCAAACGGTTCTCTTTTGGATTTTCACTTTCTTTTGATTTGGGATCTTCCCTTTTGGGTCTTGAAGTATCTTTTCCAAGCAATCTCCTTGTTCCCTCCTCAAGGTTGCCAAGATCTTCCATATCATGGTATGCTGCGAATGGGGCAATTAGAGCGTAAGGTCTTGATCAGGTCTTTCGATTGTTTTTCTTTTCTGCTTGTGGGTTCTCCAGTGTCGTTTCCACGCTGCTTCCTCTAGGATTCATGTGTGATGCTGGGGCAATCCTTGCGTGTTTGTTTTGAGTTAGTTTGTTAGTCCTTTGGACGGTTGGTGAAAAGGCCTTGATGTTCTTGGTAACCTTGGCAATTAACCAACAGTCCTATAGAAAATCTAGTGCTCAACTACATGGTGGTACTTCTCTTTGAAGTATCCCCCCGCTCAAAAAGCTTCAATGCTTTTCCTTCATCTCCATTATCCCCCATCCATATCTAGCATCCATCTCTCCTACCCCAGCTTATGCATCAGTATCTCTTTTAATCACTCATCACTCTTAGCTTTAGGGATCCACAATCCTAGTCTCAGGGATCCACCAATCCAAATCAATCCACCAAGCCTCATCTTTCGAGATCCACAATCCTAGTCCTAGGGATCTCTGAAACCCATCTTCCACCAATCTGACTCTTTGAAATCCTGTTGCATCAGCTTTTATAATCCCCTCATCCATCTCCCTATTCTGGATTCCTTTTTATAGCGCTCTGCTCCTTCATCCTCCACCTTCCCTAAAGTCTTAAGCTTGCTTCCTCTTGTGCATCTGATTCTCCTTTATCATTCTCCCACAGTGAGAGTTTGAGCTAATTTAGCCCCTTCTCTTTGCCAATCTGAGTTTCCTTGCTCATCCGAGATTCTTGTACATTTCAAGAAGCCATCGAGCCTCGCTTTCTCTCCCCGCTGCCTTCTTGAGGGGGCATCTCACAGTCCATTCTCTTCTATTCTACTCTAGCCTTGGGCATCTTATTTTCTTATCTTTGATGCCATGCCACTTGCGGCATCACATCAAAGAGGGGAAAAATGTAGACACCTAAAAATCCTTTAAAAAATAAAGTATTTTTATTTTTTGAAAAAAGTCTTGATGACATCATCATTTATTAATTAATTAATTTTTATGCCATTAAATCCCTTTATCTTAATTAAAAATATTTAATTAAGGAATCCCTCCCAAAAATGTTTAAATCTTATTTAAACATTATTTCCTTATTTATTAATTATTTAATTAATAAATTGACCAAAACCCCTAAAATAAATAAAAAATTTATTTTTTGCTCAAAAGTTGGCCAATTTCCTTAAAACCACTAAACTCTTCCAAAATCTTCTAATCCTTCTTTAATTTCGATTAAAGGCTAATCCCATCATTTCCTACCCCTAATCCCAACTCAAAATATTTAATTAAGATTAAATATTAATCCTCATGTTTATTAAAAAAGTTTTAATAAATATCTCCTCAACCCAAACCCTTGAAATAAATAAAACTTTATTTATTTCCTAAAAATCTAATTTATCCTCATCCTAAGAAGTTCTAGACTCTTCTAGAAAGTCTTCATCCTCATCCTAGGAAATTCTAGACTATTCTAGAAAGTCTTTATCCTCATCCAAAGTCTAGACTCTTCTAGAAGATGTCTTTAAACCTAATCCTAATCCCCTCCTAACCTTGTCACATTCCCTAAACATGGGTTAAAACTTACTAACCCAAGCCAAAGTTAACAAATATCTCCTCCTTCACCCACCCTCATTAAATGCCATCCACTTGCCTATCCCTAAGCTAATCCTAAACCATCCTAATCCATCCTCTAATCATTTGCACAAGCCTAAACAAGCTTAAAACATTTCTAATCAACTCCAAGTCGAAATTGCTCTCATCACCCTCAAAATATCTCAACCATAAAACTTTATGAAGTCCACTAGGTCATAAATGACTCTTACAAGCCCTTTTATTGCTCTTACAAATCATTATGAGGGTCTTTATGAAGATTTTATCCCTTGAGCCTCCTTTGTTGACTCATCCTTCCCCTTTCCTCCATCCTCTCACCATGTGACATGTGTCACTCCTTGATTGGCTATAAGGAAGCACAATCCATGTGCTCTCTTCTCATGCAATCTAAGCCCTCCATGAGCTTTTTCCCATCCTTGCATCTTAGCCCTCAATCCCTCAAGCCTCTTGCCTATAAATTGGATCCTTCCCCTTTGCAAAATAACACAATCCATGAAGTAAAGTTATAATGCTATTTTGAGAGCCAAATCCATACTAAAGCCATCTATCCACACCAAAAATCCACAATCATCCATTGAAGCCTTTGGAAGCATATTGAGCATACATCCTATCCATTTAGACAAAGCCACTCAACAAGAGAGCTTCTTATTGAGAGAGTCCATTAATGGCTCATATTCTCAATTGAGAGCTCATCTTAGTCTATCTTGAAGTTTATGAATTTTGTTTAGTTTGTAGAAGCTTTATTTAAATTTGGTTTCTATTAGCATACTAACATTGCTCATATACAGCTATCACGTAGCAATACCACCGACATGGATTTCACCATGATTGAATTTTATAGAGTGGCTAGAACATTGACCTAGATTTTGGCCCATTACCAATCTGAGGTCATCCCCTAGCATACCAAATATCAAGTATCTTGGTCCAAGGCAGGCCTCCTATAGAAGTTACATGGATTTCTCTTACACCCAAGATCCATAGATACGTCCAATGTAACTCCTAGGGATTTAAACACTGTAGACACGCCAGGAAAAAAAGAAAAAGTTCATCTTAAGCACCAAATGAAGTGTTATCTAATCTAGGAAATCCACACACATTATTTTGACAAACACACAATGGTCTTCAACAATGTCCTGCAAAGCAAGCATTAGTAGTTTTTTATGATCATGTCTTCATCCCATGATTTCCACATGCTGCAAGTAGACCATTAGTAACAAAAAATCATCTAATCTATGTTCTAGAAGCAAATGGAAACCTTACATGCAGATTTTGATTGATGTGTGTGTTTTTTGTGAACTAGGTGTGCTCTGACAGAGTAGATTGCACCCCAGAAGGCCAAAATGGCTTAGAACACCCCCAAATGTACCTAAATAGTGCTAAATACATCCATGATGTATTTGGGGCCTATTTGGGTGCTGTTGATAGTTTCTAGGTGTAGTTGGGAGCCTAGGTGCAAGTTGTGGGGAATTGTGCCCTAAACGAGACCTAAAAACTGAAAATTTTGAAAGCTACACTCCCAAGTGTGCCCAAATAATGTAGAGTATGTCAATGACCCATTTGGTAATTTCTAGACATAGTTGGTAAGTCAAAAATAGAAAAAAGAGGTTTTTGTGGCTCCTAGACTTCTAAAACTACTCCTAGGGGTCTCAAGTGCACCCTGATAGAGCAGAGTGCACCCTAGCATAGCAAGCTAACAAAATGCATGAAATGAGAGGATGCAAGCATTTTAATGGACCCCCTAATTAACCTTAGTGTGAAAAGAAAGAGAAGATAGTCGTTATACCCTTCCAAGTGAGCTCCTTCCTTGCACCTACAAGAACAAAACAAGAAAAGCCAAGTTAGATATGCATGTTCATGTCAGGTTCACCAATTTTAGTACCTAGAAAATGGGTTATAAATGAATAACATATTATGAGAAATCAAAAACTCAATCAACATATGTAGCACCCACTAGTCTACCATGAAAGCCAAACTAATAAAGAAAGCAATATAAACCCCCTCTTTCGTTTGTAGCACCCATGTCCTTCTTTTTGCTCCAAATGATGTAGCTCCAAAGTTGCCTATAGTGCACAAAATTGAAGCAGAAGCCTATGATATGGATAATGCTACGAGAATAATTGAAGTTGTGATTTTATGTGAGAGATGGAGTGAAAATAATAAAATGCTAAGGAACAAAAATGAGAGGAAGAATACTCATCTTATAAGTGGCATGGAGGATGAGAGCATTGGATTTGTCACCCTTAGATATGTGATGTGGCAAGAGATTCCTTTGAGAATCCATGATGCATATGAAAAAAGATGCCAAATGTAGGATTCTATGATGCATGGAAGTCAAACTTGGCTAAATGTGGAAGAGAATCTATGACACATCATAAGACACCTCAATCCACTTAAATCCACGAATCTATGAAAAATAAGCCAAATATGGATGTGCGTAAGAGAATAAGAATATTTGATTATGAAATCTCTTAGACAAGTGCCAAAGGAGAATCTATGAGGTGTCATATCCAAGTGTCATGATGATGTCAATATTCTATGGAATATTTAAATTAAAAATCCTTTTATTCCACAAAATAAGAATTAGTAAAAATGGAATTAATGATGGAAAATATGACTAAGGAAATTGTGAATTTCCATTGTTTGCAAATGATAAATCAATTAATTAATAAAATTAATTAATTGAGGATGACAATTAGGAAGAATAATTAGTAAGAATGGTAGGATTAAATTATGGGTTATTTAATCCTATAGAGAAAATTAGTAAATGATTGGCTAGATTGATTAAATAAATGTGATAATATTCTTTGATGAGAATGTGATGATAATATGGATTGAATAGGATGATGATAGGTAGACCAAAGCCATGGTCAAATTGATTGATTGATCAAAATCGATAGCATGCCAAGGACACATGACATGAATTGATTCATACGTAACATTTTACCAACATTGTAAATGCTATAGGATCGCAATTGATTGAAAAGGTTTGATCATAATAACATCGATGGACACTGTCAATATTATTGAAATGGTTGATAATGCCATGAACCAACATTAAAAGCCTCAAAAATTTCAAAGATTAGATGACATGAATGATATTTTGACCTAGCACTGAGAGCCATGAAAGTACTAAGGTCAGAATGATAAGATTGATAGATTGATAGGTTTCCAAGGCATAAAAGCAACAAAAATGCCTAGGAATGGACAAACCATGATTGATTTGAGATGTTTGATATGTTCTGGGTTGATTAGGATTGATTTTGAGTTTATTTGGGGTGATTTTGAGTTGATTTGAAATAATATGAAGTTGATGTGAAAGAGGATACAAATGACAAAATATAGTCAATCTAGCCAAAATGTCAAAATTAGTAGAATGAGAAAATGGGACAAATTAGTATGATGAAGTGATGAAACCATAGATGTGAACCATTTTTGAGTGTCTACATTATATTTAAGCTATTTTATGATCGTAAGATTGTAAGAATGGTAAAAGGAAGGCTTGATGTTAAGATAGGTTGACGATCATAAGATCATAGAGATTATAAAGGGCATCTTGCACTATGAGATATAGTGGTAGTTGTAAGATTGTAAGGGTCAGCTTCTATCCTAAAGATGTTATGAGGGTTTTTACCTCGATTTATGATCATAGGATCATAGGACCTTAAGTTGAAAATGAAGGTTTTCACTTGTCTAAGCTAGAAAATAAAAGGGTCTTCGACTGATGAAATTGAAAGAAGGTATAGAATGAAGGTTGAATATGTTTGACCTATTGATATATATGATTTATCAAGCATCAAGAACAATGAAGATGGCTCTTAATGATTAGATCAATCTTTTGATCATCTACAACTACTATTTTGTGTTCTCCATGCCTAGTGATTAAATATTCTATCTTCTTGCCACTTTGGGTTTTCCATCTAACCAATCTTTAGTTATGGCCACTTTCTATCCCTTCCAGAGTTGAATACATGTATAGAAATCATATTTCTACATATGGATGTGAACTTTAGAAAATCCTTATGTATGAACATTAATTTCTTCCTACAACTTGATGATAGTGGTTGATTTCCTAGCTTCTAGTAGAAGTTACTTAGTTATGCTTGAACTATAAAAGCAAGTTTTGTACCCTTTCAAAGGGTTAATCTTTCTCTGATTCTTTAGTATTTCTTCCATGCATACTATTATAATTTCTTCTACCTCTGAGCCATTATAATTCTCTCATGTGTCTCTTTTAGCCATTAACACATTGTGCAAGACTTCTTTACCTCTTGTTAATGTTCTTGTCTATATTTTGCAACTACATGATTGTATCTATTTTTGGCATTTGAATGATATTGAGTGAAGTTTCTTCCTATAGCATTTTTTTTTTTCTAATCTACACGTGGTTGTTGGATTAAGTAAGGTCTGAGTCTATATTCTTTGAGATTATAACTAGTTGACTGTGCATTTATAGGAAGAGATAAGACCAAACACTCAATTTTGATGTATCACCCCCTTAGGTTAGATTAGGTAGATTTTATTTCATGCATTCCTCCTCCCTTTTCCTGTCCAAGATTAGTTAGGTGCATCCTAATAGAAAAGGAATCTAACCTTCTCTAGAAACTCAATCTTATAGTTCAAGTCCCACAACTTGGAGGTTTTTTCCATGTTTTACAAGGTTTTCCTTATGTAAAAACTTTGGACAATGGTGCATTTTTTTGTGACAAAAGCTATTAAACCCATTTTTCAGTTGGTATTCCAATAGTCACATCAATTACATTTTATTATCTCAAGAATGGAAAATAAAATAGGTTAGAATACGAAAAGATCCAATTTGCATAATGACATTAACCTGTGGCATTTTTCCCACTAGTGATCTTGATCTCATGGCACCCCTGAGAACACCTATCAACATTTATCTTCATGAGACTTCAAAAACCCTAAGAAAATATCTATTTTCATTTGTATTCTAATCTTGGCACCAAATTCATATGATTTGTATTCCAACAGTTAGGGTGAGCTTAAATCTATATATTCGATGTTGGATTTGATGCCTATAATTAAATTCTAGAGGCTACATTTATTTTTTTCCTTTTAATGAGATCAAATCCACATGGGAAAATCACACTTTTGCATGGGTCACTGGTGTCAGATTCATGATGAAGTGCGTACCTTAGATCTTTTAATCCCCTAAAGAGTCCCTTTGTGGGTCCACTTTATACTTTCTAACACCTAACACGTAGTGCCTTTTTGGAAAATTTCCTTAAATGAGCTTGTGCTATCAAGAAAGGCTCCAAAAAGAAAATGCATCATTCATCTTGTGCTTGATTAATGATCATGATCATGTGGGCTCAACTGAAAAGTAAGCAGTTGACTTTTCAATTGACCAATGGCATGCAATCCTTTTTTAATTGACTCTTCCACTCATCAATGTAGCTACTAAGATCACATTTGGACTGTCCATTCACTAAATCAGTGACACACATTCTCTTACATTTACATTTTTGAATATTAAAGGGATTTAGTTTCTTTCTGTAGAACAAATTGGTTTCTTTGCATTTTGAATGTGATCAGTTGTGACATCTTCCATTGAAATACAAACCAGTACAGATATTTGTCCTCAAAATCTTTCTAAATATTTAGATGATGAATCATTGGAGTTTGCAAACCTTCTCCTCATCAAGGAAACACTTATAACTAACCCACAAAGTCCTAAATTACCTAGCCCTTGAACAATGTAATCCTTACATGATTTCCCACATAGGTTAGCTTGAAAGGGGATGATGAGGAGAGAGGTCATCCTAGGGGCACTCTAGACATAGACTCAAACCATTGAAACATTGACTTGACTCTAACCTAAAGCAAAAAGGAATGTACCAAAAATTGGGCAAGAGCTAGCTTTGTCTGGGGATTTGAGCATGACAATGCTTGAAAAGGACCCTAGAAATCTTTGGTTCTACAAAACAAGGTGGAAACCTTGGCAATAAAAAGAATAGTCTATTCTAGGAAAGCAACAATAACTAACTAAGAAAGAGAGCAACTAAGATAAAGAAAACTACGTAAAAGAAAAAAACCTACTTAACTAGCTACTATGAAGGGGTTACCTGCATCAATTTTGCATTTGATATAACTTCAAATTCTACCCATTATAAGAACATGGTAGGGAGTCTCGAGTGGGATATGCCAACTTGAAAGAGTTGTTTTGGTTCACTTGCATGATTTGAAATGGCCCTTTCGATACAAATTAAAACTTGGAGTGCATCCCTCTTGGTTAATGCCTCTTATCCCACAACAAGACCAAATCACCTTCCATGAATTTCCTTGCTCTTTCCCTTTTATCAAATAAATTCTTGACTCTTCCTTAGTTGTTCAGTGATTCTATCTCCCATCTCAGAATATGCCATTTTCAATCATAATCTTCAACTAACAAGTGACAACCTCTAGAGGTAATGGCAAGCTAGCTTCTACTCCATAAACTAACTCAAAAGGTGAGATACCAATGGTCCTTTTAAGTGTAGTTCTATTTTTCCATAAAGCATCATGTATCTTCTTTTTCCAACTTTTTTGATTATCTGAGACCAATTTCTTCAAGATATTAATAAAATTCTTATTGCTAGATTTATCCTACCCATTTCCTTAAGGAAAATAGTTAGATGAATGACCAACTTGGATACCATTTTCATAACAAAACTCAAAAATCTCCAAGGAAAAAAATAATATGCATTTTCCATTATCAATTTCACAAGAACTCCAAATTTGACCAATATATGTTCTTTGAGAGACTCACATACCACCTCTATTGAAGTCTTCTTCATATGTTTGGCTTCCACCCATTTACTAAAATAATTTGTGGTAGCCAATATGTAAGAGTGTACTTGGATCAAAGGGGTATTAATTGGGCCTATGAAATCCAACCCCCATTAGTGAAAATGAGATTCAATCACCATTGGCCTAAGTGTCAAGGCAGATAGATGAGGTTTGCAAGTAAACATCCTACATTTCTCATAATTAGCAACCCACTTATATGCCTCCTTAAACATCTCAGGCCAATAGTAGTTTCCTTACAATTTTGAATGTAGTGATAGTAGAAGAGAAGTGTCTTCCACATGCTTCATTATGAGAAGACTTTATGAGCCTCTCTTGCTGCTCCTTATCAACACATCTTAGAAATGTACCATCAATAGCTATATTATACAAAACATCATCATGAATTACATACTTTAATGCCTTTGTTTTTAGATCTCTCCTTTTCTTAGCACTTAATCCATCAAGACACTCACCATAGGCCATAAAGTATGCAATATTTGAAAACCAAATATCTTGAAGACTTTTCATAAGAAATTTTGGAGTACCTTCATCTTTAAATTTGTGATCTTCTACCAAGTATTTACAAAGTGCATTTCATCTCACAAGTTTGGTTGGCTTGATCTCTATGTCATACTCTTGGACCTTTTCTATCCAAGCCCCTCTATTATTGCAACCAACATCTCGTTGTGTCAAAATTCTTTTCACAGAAGGATCTGACACATGTATCACTAAGTGAGAATGAAAAATATAAAACCTAAAATTCTTTAGAGCTCCCACCACTGCGTATGCATGTTTCTCCATTTGTGATTATCTCATTTCTTGATTCTTAAATGGCATACACATGAAAACAATTGGGGTTGGAATTCCTTCTTTTTTTTCCTACATCAATATGGATGACATGGTATACTCTAATGCATAAAAATATATGATGAACTCCTTAGTATAGTCTAGATAAACAAGGACAAGGCCTTTGGAAATAACACCTTTGATGTCTTCAAAATCTATTTTTTCAATATCACTCCATTTGAAAGCTTTATTAACCTTCATGATATCTATAGTACACGTAACTATCTCAAAGAAATTAGGCACAAACTTTCTTAATAAATTCACCTGGTCAAAGAAAGACTTTACTCCACTTTTTCTCAATGGAAGACTTAATTACTAAATGGCTTTAACTCTATCTAGATTAATCTTCACACCTTTTTGAGACACAATGTGACCAAGTAATTTACTTTTTGTTACATAAAATATTGATTTCTTAGGATTCAATGAGACACCATTATCTCTACACCTTTGTAACACTCTTTCTAAGTCCTTGATTTGATATTCTCTTTTCTTGGAGAAGACTATCAAATCATCTAGGTACAAAAAAATTATTTTATCCTTTAAATCACCAAAAGCCAAATTTATTTCATGTTGAAATGTTGCACCTACATTAATCAAACCAAAAGGCATCTTGTTATATGAAAAAGTACCCCACAGTGTGGTGAATGCTATTTGAACTAATCCACCTTATCTACTCAAATTTGATTATACCCTAAAAAGCCATCTAACATAGACATCATCTTTGACCTTGCAATAGTTTGCAAGAGGTGATCCATGTTGGGAAGTGCAAAGTTATCTTTAAAGAAGTCTAATTTATATTTCTAAATCCACACAAATTCTTATCTCTCCATTTTTCTTCTTCACTATCACAATGTTAGCTACCCAAGTAGAGTGATGAATAGGAGATATGATCCTAGCCTTCAACATTTTATCAATCTCCTTAAATATTTCTCCTTCAACTATAGGGTTTTAGTTCCTTTTTTTTTTGTCTAAATGGTGTTTCTCTTGGCTTAATGGGATTTCATGTTTGAATTTCCCATCCGTGATTTTTTTTTAAATCTTCATAGCTCCAAAGAAATACATCTTGATATTCAATGAGTAATTTCTTGATTTCTACCCTCTCCTTTTGTGTGCAACACTTCCCTATGTTTATCATTTTTTGACTAATTTCTATCCCTATATTTATTCCATCATACTCACCACAATATTTTCCTTTGCTATCTCTTTCTCTCTTAATGTATGCATCATGTCTATCAAAATATTTTCTAAAGAAATGAGATGAGATGGGATCTTGTTGACTTTCAATTTGATCATATTTGTCTTTAGTTTCCTCTTGTCATCTGTCGATGGATAACTACTTGAATTATTGCTTCCTTTAAACTAAAAACCTATGAAAGGTTCCACTCCTTCAATGAATTATTGTATTTTTTTGTCATCATCAAACACCTGCCAAGAAGCTTCATTATCATGAACATTGGACTTGAAAATAACTTTTACTTTATAGATTTGATCTTTGAAGTCAAGATGTGGTAGAAGAAAATATGTAGAGACCACCAAAGAATTATTTCTTGAATTCAATTCCCTTGGTACTGCTATAACTCAAAAAAGTGTCCAAACTTTCAATCTCATCCCACACCTTATTATCGTAGTTTTTCAATCTTTGGCTCTTTACTGCATATTGGTTCTTCACTTGCCTTACTACCAATTTTGCATCTCCTTGAGCTTTGATTATCTTGATCCCTTTCTTTTGCTATAATTATGCCAAGGATAAGTGCTTCATACTTTGCAGTATTGTTGGTATTCTTGAAATCTAACTTGTATGCAAAAAAAGTTGTTTTTACACTAGGTGATGTCAAAACCACTCTTACACCTAAACCAACATTGGCACAACTACGATCAAATTCTAAAGTCCACAACTATTCATCATTAATCTTCTTTGATTCTTCTTGAATATTAGGGGTATCAGAAAATAGCATATAGCTACCAAACTACATTTCTTGATATAGGATTTGAGACCTAGGATCATCTGATTTCAGAATAATGAACTTTGCTTTTTCTTTTGGTTCTAATTTCAATTTTTTGTCTCCAAATTGGATGATGGCATAGGGCCAATCCAATTTTATTTCCCCCCATATCCTTGCAAAAAAATTCTATTTCAGATTATTTTATAACTTGCAGTGATATTTGCTACTAGGATGGTGAGTTTAAGTCTCTTGGAAGGATAGGCATCTAGGACACCTTGACAATCCTTTATCTATCCAAGCAAGGGTACTTTTTTCGAATCCATTGAGTAAAAATGGCCAAAATTTTTAGTTAGGGGTAGACTTAAAGAGTTAGCTATAGAGGAAAAAATCACATTATCAGAAGCCCGTAAGTCTATGATGCAATTACTCAACCTATTTCCATTAATAAACAGGGAAATGTAAAAAGGATCTATTTTTTTATTAGGAGAAGTAGCTAAGACAATAGACTGTTCTTCTTGAAAAAACTTAGGTAGTGCAAGATCTTCATCAGTGAGAGAGGTTCCACTATTGCTAGCTTTGTTGTGATCATCAACATTAACATTCATCACCTCCATCTCTATTATTATAGTGCTCAACAAGTCTTTGGAGTTAATTAGGGTTAGACTTCAAATAATCTAGTGGATATATATGAATTCTCACCTCTTCATAGTATTGTATTATATCAAAGGAATTAGATAACTTACCTTTGTGTTATTTTTGTGAAGTTGAAGGTACCATACCACTATCTCTAGCTATTTTGTTTGATGATGCATGAATTTTGGTAGGAACTAAATTGGATGTTTGATTCTTATTCTTTTGACCCCTAGCCATGACATTCAACTGAGGTCCATCTAGAGCTACAAAATAGTCCCCTCTAGTCTCTAAATCTAATTCATATTCCAAATAAAAGTTTTCAAATTTTCCAGGGAGTATGATCATCTTCACCTTCTAGATATTCCACTGTTTGTTCTCTATTGTCTAGCATATGCTTATACTTGATCATGTTAGCACGTATATCCCTATCATGATCTACCCTTAAGTGGAAATCACACATGGTTTATCTCTTTGAAGCAACATGTGGTGCTAACCTCTGTTAAGTAGATGGTATTTGCAAAGTCTTACCTCCATTTGGATGTCTAGAATCTTCTTGATAATTTTGGTGAAAATAATGAATAGGCCTATTGATTTGTTTATTCAATGAAATAACCTCATTAGAAATTTTTTGGACCATCAGATCTATATTATTTGAAGTGCTAGCTACATTACTTATGGTTCTAGATTGAAGTTCTCTTTTCTACTTACCAGAGGCTATCATGCCATTGTCCATCTCTATAGCTAGCATTTGGGAAGTTTGTAAATTTTCTACATTTACTCTTCTAATTTGATATCCTAGATTAGGAGGCATAGAGCTGATGTAAAAAGGTCTTCTTATTATCTTTTTTTGGTGCACTTGCAAAAGGTATTCTCTTGATGAGTTTGTTAAACCTTGCATTAAAATCCCTCATAGAAATGGATAATTCTTTCTTCATTTGTGCCAGTTATAGAAACAACACTTATGCATCTTCTATAATTTTATAGTGTTCTTCAACCTTTAGTTCATGTATTCCAATCTATGATGCACCTAGTAGGTAAATATTGGAACCAATTAGAAACATTATATACAAGAGTTTCCATAAACATCTTGACTACCATATCTTCATGTTGAGGATTCACCACACCACAAGCTTTATGAAAAGCATTTTGGTGTTATTTTGTAGAGATTGTGCCATCACCATTGAATCTTGGGAAATTTTTTCTTTATGCTCTTGGCAAGTCATTATTAGCTCCAAGGTTGAGAGGACCAATTGAATTTCTCCAAGGGACTACCATAGCTATTGGTACAATGATATGATTTGTTCAGAAAGTGACTAAAATAGGGAGTGTTACACCATATAACACCAAATGGTTACAGATAGGAGGAATATAAGTTCTAGCAATGGGAGGGGAAGAAGATAGACTTCTCCTTGTTCTACTAGAAACAACTACACACAAGTAAGTTTCTTGGAGTTTCTTAGCCATAAATTCCCTTATATGTTCTCTTCCCTTTCTAAAAATATCTTCTAGAATAGGAAAGTTGGCATTTTTTATTTCTTCTATATACTAGGTCAATCCTTCCTCTTTCCTCAACACTCTTGCTATATTTGGGATCCAGGATGAATCAACTACTTAGATGATGGTGTTTTGAGTTTACCTTAACCCTAGTGATCAACGAAACTTTACCAATCTTCAACTTTGAGGTAACTTCTCCTTTTCTACTAGGTTGAGGCTATAAAAATGGTATTAGGTTCTTATGGAAAACACCTCACCTCCACAAGACCTATCTTGCAACTCAAAATATATAAGAAATTAGAGTGAAAACTAATTATGAAGGGAAATTATTTAGAGCTCTTTCATTTGGAATTCTCCCTAGTGGAGTCACAAAAAAATGTTGGTTAATAGTTTGTTCTCATGTTAGGGTTTATAACCTAACTCTTTTTAATGGCCAATGCTTGGAGAAACAAAAGGATGTCAGCAAAAAATGCGTCATTGTATGTGTTATATCACTACCCTCTAAATTACAAGGTACAAATCCATTTAGTTTGAAACAATATATAATGAATTGATGTCTTTATTTGATCATGATTTTAAAGGATAAGCTTTTGACCTAAGAGCAGAAGAGGCTACTAACCAAATTTCTCATAGACACAAACAATTCAAACTAAATTGGATTTGGATAACTCAGAACCCCCAATGGAATGTTTTTTATAAGTTATCTTAAAGCTTTAACATCTAACTTCTAATTAGGGATTTTAACTTCTACAACTATGACTATCGATTCTAATGATGCAGATACAATACAGAGATGTAGAAAAAGAAGCACACATGGAAGATAAATGGAATTACTTGTGTTGCAATCACCATAATGGAATTGAATCCAAGAGAAAATCATAGTACCAAATGTAATTTTTTTTAGCCCTCAATGAAAACCTAATCTAACTTATGATTGAAACAACAAACATGAAAGCCAAATCAAGGTAAATGGAATTACCAACTCTCCATTGTCAATTTTTCTAACCTCAACATTATTAGAAGAAATTAAATTTATAGTATTGGTTGTTAAACCCATTTTTCACTTGGTAATCCAACCATCACCTGAATAACATTTTATTATTTTAGGAATGGGAAAGAAAATAGGCTAAAATATGAAAATATCCAATCTACAAAATGGCATTGACTTGTGGCATCTTTCCTAGGAGTGATCCTGATCTCGTGACACCCCTAAGAAAACCTATCAACCATTTATGTTCATGTTGCTTCAAAAACCCTATGAAAATATCCATGTTCCTTTGTATTTCACTGTTGGCACCAAAATCATATGATTTTTATTCTTTATCCTTTACAAAGTCCTTTCATGGGTTCATTTTATACTGTTTGACATCTGACACATGGCACCTTTTCAGGAGATTCCTAAAATGAGCTTGTACTTTCAAGAAAAGCTCCCAAAAGAAAATGTATCCTTGATCTCATGCTTGATCGATGATCATGATCATGTGGGCCCAACTAAAATGTAAGAAATTGACTTTTCTATGACTAATGGTGTGCATTCCTTTGTTAATTGAATCTTCCACCCATCTATGTAGCTGCTGAGATCACATTTGGACAATCAATACACTGAATCAATGATGCACATTCTCTCACCTTTACATTTTTTAAAATTAAAGGGTTTTAACTACTTTCTATTGAACAAATTGGTTTCTCTGTATTCTAAGATTGATCACCTATGATATCTTCCATTGAAATGAAAACCACTACAAATATTTTTCCTTCGAATATTTTAGAATATTTAGATAATGAATCATTGGAGTTTGCAGATCTTCTTCTCATCAAGGGAACACTTATAACTAACCCACTAAATCCTAAATTGCCTGTCCCTTGAATAATGTAATGCTTACAATATTTCTCAAATAGGTTAGCCTAAAAGAGGGTGATGAGAAGAGAGGTCATCCTAGGGGAGATCTAGACATAGAATCAAAACATTGACACATTCACTTGACTCCAACCTAAAGAAAAAAGGAACGCATTGAAAATTGGGTTTTTCATTAGAAAAAAGGAACCCAATAGATTAGGTTTTTCATGTATAAATTTTCTTCCTTAGACATCACAACTATAGAAAATCCAAATCACTCTTCTTGTTTAAGGTCATTTAATAAATCTTCCCACTCATTAGAATCATACTTGGATCCACTAATGTATCTTCTCCTTCTTCAACAAGAGACTAAATTTTGTAACTAACCCCATCCTTTTTTAAGGTATACATTTTCTTCTTTCCATGGTGCATTACATCTCTATCATATTTCCATGTTCTACCTAAAAGTAGATGGAAATCATCCATGAGTAATACATCACAAAAAATCTTATCCTAGAATCTTCCTATAACAAATCCTACTCACACTTGTTCATTAACAAGAAGATTTATTTAACCAAATAACCTTATATGGATGTGCATTAGGGATATTTCTGAATTTCAACTTCTAAAGAACCTCTTATGATATTATATTATTAGTTAAACACGAGTCTATGATGACTCTACATAATTTACCAATTATCTTACATTTCACCCTAAGGAGTGCACTTCTTTGTTTGGGTTCTTCTTTACTAGGTTCTTTGATCAAAACCCTTGTAAATATAATATTTTCATACTATCTAAATCAAGAATTATTTATTAATTTCTTATGCTAATGACCTCTTCTTGAGAATATACAACATTCCTTTCACCTTGTGAAGATGGTTCCTTATTAGGACATCTATATGTAGGGTGACTTGATTGACCACAATTGTAGCACTTCATACTTGCAAAGTTTAAACCTCTTCCAAATAATACAAATCTACCTCTTCCACCACTATTAGACCATCTACCTCTACCACTTGATTCATTTCTTTATTTGGTCAACTTGAATTATAATTGGTTCTTGTTTTCAGTACTTCTTCCACCAAATCCATCTCTATGACTTTCTCTAGAGTCTCTCCCTCTTTTTCTATCCCTCGAGCAAGTATCTTGTTTCTTCTTATTCTTCTACTCTACCTTAAATTTTAGTTGATAACACCTATGGACAATAGTAGGGGTTAAAATATTGATTTCATCTTGTATGCTCCATCTAAGGCTACTTAACTACCTTGCTACCTCGATTCTCTCTTCTTCTTGAACTTTGGATCTAAGGCATAATTTTGAAATTCTTCTATCTAGGTAATCTTCTTACTCTTTTCATCTTACTCATTCTTACCAAATTATTACCATTCACTATCACTATACTCATACTTTCCTTTCTTCTTCTTAAATGTATGTAGAATCAACTATGACTTGAAAGAAGATTCAATAGTAGGGACAATAAAGTTATCAAAATTTGACAATTCCAAAGTAGTAAGCCTCCCAATTAGACTATCCAAGGTCAGATCATTACCAATAGTACATCTAGATTATTGTATTAAAAAAACTCTAATTGCATAAATAGGAATTAGGGTTCTTAGTATCTTGCTGCCTATAGTTTCAACGGTAATTTTTTCTTCAGCTTCTCTAATTTCTTTCACAACTTCTTTGATTTAGACACAGTATTGTGCAATTTTATCTATTGACATTAAGGTCAAATCATTTTCCAATTGGTTATTTAACACTTAGTGAGTTAATTACATTTCTACCAAGGTCCATATGTAGAAAGAAAAGTCTCCTAAGCTTAGTAGAGTCTGTTGAACTCTAGAAGTAGATATCAGTTACTACCAAGTTCATCAGTATAATCAATGAAGGTTTTAGTGTTAAACAAGCTTTTTATTGTCTACTAAGTCTATCAATGACTACTAAGCTATAGTGTGTTAACCAAGAAAAATGAAGGTAGTGTTGACTAAGCTTTAGTGTCAACCAAGTCTACTGAGTTCTTCAATATTTGCCAAATCACCCAATGCTAACCAAGTTCTTTCTACTACAAAGTGATCAATGTGGACTGACCATCAGTTTCAAATGAATGCTAAAATTTTCTAAGTTGACAACATTATTGAGTGTCAAAATATCACCCGAGTGGTCTTTAAAACCTAAGTTACAATAGTAAGCTGACTTAGTGAAGATTATTTGAATTAGGTGTTGTAGCTAACTCTAGAAGGTAACTTATTGGATTGGTATATATGTAATACATCTTATCATATCCATTATAAAATTGACATGAATTAAGAAAGAAACAATATAAGTGCAAATTAAGAAGTCTACAAGAAGTATAAGGAAAAGTAGAGTCTTATCTATCACAACAGGGTGATTTTTGTATTTTAAATGAATCTCATTGAGAAGATTGAGTTGCAAATCAGAGATCAGCCACTAATTCATCCTAACAGGTGCATCATTCAAATCCTCTAACAAGGTGGACTTAATAGTATTTTATAAATCTCCTAATAAAGTGTATACTTCATTGTATGTTGTAAATCCTTTCACAGGGTGGACCTAATAGTCCTTATTGATCCTAACAAGGCAGATCACAAAAAGTGATCAATTGTAAGCTTTAATAGGCTAACTTTATACTATAGTAATAAAGCTTGTGGGTATCATCCCCACAATAGTTTTACTTTCTATTTAGAAGGTTTTTTAGTTACCAAATATTATGTCAAGTATTATGAATGTTATATTTCTTTAAGTCTTTCATGCATCCAATTAGATCAATTTATATTGTGAAGGTTTAATTGGTGAATTAACATACAAGTTTTATTGGTTCTTGATTCACCCTCCCCCCCGCCCCCCCCCAAGTCACCTAGTCTGTACTACATTTCCAATATTTAGTACCAGAGCATTGGTTTTGACATCAAAAGTTTAGTAGCTTGAGAAAAGATCAAAGGCAATAGAAGTATATAGACTAGAGAAAGCTATTGAAAATGAAAAGTTGGATCTACAAGTGGTCATAAAACAAGTCAAGAAAATGAAGGATAAACTCTCTCAATTGCTAAAAATAAGAAAATATTTTACAATAAAAATGAATGAAAATCTCTACATTGAAGAAAAAATTGATGATATTTTCAAGACAGAAGTTTAGATGAAGCTAATGCAACAATCACAGATCTACTTGAAAAGAATCTTACTCTTCATGAAGAAGTTGGAAAGCTAAAAAGAGAACAAGAAATTCAATCAGTTATAATGTGTAAAGTCATGGAACAAAAGGACAAAGCCAAAGAAGAAATAGAAGAAAAGGAAAATGAAATTCATCAACTATCTCTTCAACAAATAGATCTGATTAATTGACTCAATGATGCAAATCAAGACCTTATCAACTTGAGGATAGAGAATGAAAGATTGCATAATTATCTCAACATAGAGAAGCAAACCAATGAGATGATGATGAAATCTTAAGAAATCATGAATAAATTGAATGAGAAAAGTCAATTTAGACACAAAGGAAAAGTTGGATTATGATACACAGAAAAAGGTGATTCATCTCAGCAAGGGGCTCTAATGTGTTAAACAACTACATGTAATCATTTTGGAAAGATAGGACATACATTAAACAAATGTTGGACCAATGGTAAATCAAAGTTGAGTGGAAAGTTTTATAGTTGAAACAAACCAAGACATAGAGCAAGTGAATGCATAGAGAAACCTAAGTTTGAAAGAAAGTCTTTCAATTGCAACAAACAAGGGCACAAATCCTCAGAATGCAAGATCAAGAAATGGAACCCAACATAACAATTTGTTAAAGCTATATTTTGTTGGGATTACAACACATGGTATAGATATCAAAAATATTTGATGATCAGACCCAAGGAAAGAGAAGCCCTACAATAAGAAGAATTAAACCCATTTCAATGCACTGGTAGACTCCTATGAGTCTACACTCTCAACGTAGAGCTCGTCTCTTGGTATGACACAACCAAGGCCCTATTCCTTGATCTGTAGGAATAATGAAAAGAAAAGTTGAGTCCTTGACCCTGCTAAGCACTTTCCTACACAACTAAACTTCTACACCTATTGCCTCCCTAGGAGCACAAGCGAGCATATAAATGCACAACACACCCCAACCCTTTGGCTAGCCCCTAACCTATCCATCACCTAGAAAATGACCCATGAGTGACAAATTACATATCTACAAAGTAAGGCCAAGAGTGGCATGGGTTAAGCCTCTTGGATATGAGGTTAACATTGATGATACAAGGGATATAATTAAGGCTCTTGTGAATGTGCTAGGTGACCCCAAGGCACCATATTTTGGTACCTTTGAAGAAGCCAAGGCTAGTTTTTCATTGGAGATCAAGCTTCCTCAAGCCTTGAAGAGAGGAAGAAAGAAAGTTGAGAAAATATTGAAGAAAACCAAGAAGACTACCTGTCCTTTTTTTCTAATAGAAGATAAAGGAGATGACATTGAAGAAGAGGAAGGAGAGGAGGAACATGTAGAGAAAGAAGAAAATGAAGAGGAGGAGCCTCCAATGAAAAAGGGGAAGACCATCATAACCAAACTTGTCAAAACCTCACCTACAGTCACAGGGAGACTTTCAAAATCTAGGAAGAAATTTAAATTATAGAATGAAGATGAAAAAGAGGAAGTATTCTTCAAGAGATCTGCCCCTACGTTTGAAGAAAGACTAGAAAGAATACAAAATGGAGGAGGCATGGTAGATTTTAAATCCCTCAAATATGGAACAATGGCCAAGGAGGAGCAGAAACTAGTTGAAGAAGGCTTAATGACTAAGATGGAAAAGTAGAAGTACTCTATAGAGGAACTAACCAAGAAAGTTCCTGATGTCTTACTAAAGGTAGTTGCACCACAATTGGATAATGCAGTAAATATTGCCAAGGAAATCAAAGATCAAACCTTGAGATAACTTATGCTAAGTCTATCTGATAAGGAATTGAAGGAATCATTGAAGAAGAATGGACAAAAGTTGATCCCTAAGTTTAATACATTCTTGATCCTATCAAAAGGCATTGAATTTTTTGTGAAATCTAACATAACTACATGGAAGAACATCTATGGTCTGTACAAGCCTAGTGAGGAGGTTGTGCAAATAGATGATGTTGAGAAAGATTATGAGGAGATAAATGATACAAAATTGATGAAATTGATAATATGGATGAAGAGGTCAATAATGAGGAGGATGAAGAGGATTAGAATACAAGTGGAGACCTTCCTAAAATTTAGAGTATTGAATGCTCAAATCTAGAGAAGATAGCAGAAAAGGTAATGGCCTCCCTTCCACTCTCTTTGAGAAAAGCCTTAGTGCAATCTAGCTTAGAGAAGGCCACTACCAAGTCAATTGTGGTAAAAACTATTACATAAATAACCCAATTGATAGTTGGAACCATCGTACCGAGTACAATGATGAGTACCATTTCTATCACTTCATCTACCAAGTAGTAGGTTCTAATTGTTACAATAATGGATCAATTCAATTCACAACCAACATTAGTAATTTTTTCTATTGTAACTGTTACTTCTTCATTAAGCAAATTGTTTTCTTTACCAAGTGTATCTACAATAAGTGAATGATAGTTAAGGTTAAGCCTTAACAAAGCATAGAGGAGTTGAGCAAAGGAAAACATATTATTCCTTTTCCTAAAAAGGGTAAAGAGGTAGAAGCCTCTATTGAGGAAACTAATCTAGAGGAAAATAGTTTAATACCAAATTATGATCTTCCAAATCTAACCCCTAATCAAATGGATACCTTGGGTGAGCTATGGAAGAAAAGAGCTAGACAAAAAAAGCTCAAAGAAGAGAAGAAAAAGAAAAATCAAGTTCTTGAAGATATCAAGGGCATATTTATTGATGGATTGAACATAGAGGTTGATGAAAAACAACCAATTTTAGATCAACTTGTTGACAATGTTCACAAGCATAATGAGGAAGTAAATGGACAAGACAAACTTCTATAGAGGGTAGAAAGGAAATTTGAAAATAAAGTTTTGGATGAAGTGGCTAAGAAAAAAACCATTGATCAAGTAGAATTATCTATCATTCTTGTTTCTTTTGAAAATTCTATAAATATCATTGTTACTTTATTTGTGAAGTTGAGTGACACATCAAATTTTACCAAGGAAATAAAGAATAATTTATCTTAGATGTTACAATGAAGGCAAGTGCACATCAGGAGTCACTTGATCTTGGTAGTAATTTTGCACATTTTGTTAAAATTAGATATTTGAAAAATCTATAGGCAGAATTATTGAGGGAAGAAGCTAGGATAAGGGCCACACTAGCAGAAATATAGGGGATGATACTTCCTAACATGGATGCAATGAAAAAACATATTTCACATGAAAAAACATTAATCCATGACAAAAATTTCTCTATAGCTGATCACATGATAGAACTATCAGCAGAGGTGCAGATAGCTTTCCACAATTCGAAAGTATTGCAAGAGAATTAGAACAAGACAATGTCCAATACTTTTAAAGGTACATAATGATTTCCTTTCATATTTTGGCATTTATGTCAAAATCAAGGGGGAATGTATATCATATGTATATCATCAAGGGGAATGCATATATACAAGAAGGAAATATATGTATTGTAAGAGAGATGTATACGCATAACATAAAATATCTTTAACATTTTTTTGGAAAACAAAAAAATAGAATTAGAGGTTACCAAAAAAAAACAATAAACAACAATCAAAATTGAGTTACAGACCCATACATGTTGATAGGGGGAGTTTTTACTTATATTTTGAGTATTCAATTTTTTGTTATGATAAGTGTTTTTTTCACTAATGCAAAAGGGGGAGATTGTTGACATTAAGGTCAAATCATTTGTAAATTAGTGACTTAACACTTAGTTAGTTGATTACATTGTTATTGAGCTCCATATGCAGAAAGAAGAGTCTCCCAAGCTTAGTAGAGTCTACCAAGCTGTCAAAGTAGTTATTAGTTACTACCAAGTTCATCAACATAATAGATGAAGGTTTTAGTGTTAACTAAGCTTTGTAGTGTCTACCGAGTCTATCAATAACTACCAAGCTATAGTGTGTTAACCTAGCAAAATGAAGGCAGTGTTGATCGAGCTTTAGTGTCAATTGAGTCTACTAAGTTCTTTAGTATTTGCTAAGTCACCAAATGCTAACTAATTTTATGCTACTCTAGAGTGATAAATGTGGAATGAGCACAAATTTTGAATGAATGCTAGAGTTTTTCAAGTTGACAATGTTGCCAAGTGTTAGAATATCACCTGAGTGGTCTTCAGAACTTGAGTTACAACAGTAAGCCAACTTAGCGAAGATTTTTTAAATTAGGTGTTGTAGCTAACTCTAGAAGGTAACTTATTGTATTGGTATATATGTAATAAATATTATTATATCTATTGTAACATCGAAGTGAATCAAGCAAGAAGCAGTCTTAGTGTGAATTAAAAAGGCTACAAGAAGTATAAGGAAAAGTAGAGTCTTATCTATCACAATAAGGTAATTTTTCTATTTCAAAGGAATCTCATTTAGAAAAATGAGTTGCACATTAGGGATCAGCCACTAATTCATCATAACAGGTGCATTAGTCAAATACTCTAACAAGGTGGACTTAATAGTCTTTTTTAAATCTCCTAACAAAGTGCATACTTCATTGTATGTTGTAAATCCTTTCACAAGGTTGACCTAATATTCCTTATTGCTCCTAATAGCGAAGATCACTAGAAGTGATCAATTGTAATATTTGATAGGCTAACTTTATACTACAATAACAAACCTTGTGGTTATCATCCCCACCCTAGTTTTACTTTCTATTTGGAAGGTTTTTGGATTACCAAATATTGTGTCAAGTGTTATGAATGTTATATTGCTTTAAGTCTTTCATGCATTCAATGAGATTAGATTATATTGTGAAGGTTTAATTGGTGAATTAATGTACAAGTTTTATTGGTTCCTAGTTCACCCCCCCAGTCAACTAGCCTATACTACATGTCAAACATTCTCACCATCTTTCATCTCCATATCATCAAACTTGCTTCTCAAACTTTCTAACTTAGCTCTTAGTACATTGTTGTCTTCACCATGGATCTTTTCTAGTTTTCCCCTTTTTTTTAAAATTTATTTATAGTAGTGCATTCTTTTACATCATCAAACTCTACATAACTTAGGGTAGATACAATCTCCCACATTGCATGATTGTGTTCTTATTTCTCCTTTATCTACTAGCTTGTCATAGGTGTTGATATTGCTATATAGTTATGCTATAGGTAGTATAATGTTGAGTCTCCAATTCTAGCAATGCATAATTTCATCAAAATTTTCCATGTAGGGAAGCTCTCCTTGTTCAACTTGGGTATGGCACAAGCTCTGATATTGATTGCTAGAATGATTTTAGAATAACTGGGGGGAGGGGTATGAATCAATTATCCTCAGGTCTAGATTTTTGAAATAAATTTTCAACCACTTTTAACAACTCAAATTTATTCATTAGTCCACTCAGTCTCTATATCATCTTAACAGTAACATAAACTTGTAGTTTATTGTACCAATAGTAACCTACTTGTAGAATGTAAAGAAATAAGAAATAACACACATCAAATACCATTCACATAAGTATAACACTAGGATTTAACATGGAAATCCAATTTGGGAAAAACCACCAGTAACATCCTACCAATTTTTCACTCTTCTCAAGTGAGCTTGTTTAAGAGCCAACCTTATTAAAGGTTGCAATACACACTAAAAGGTGTGAACTTGTTAAAGGATCTAATCACCCTATTAGGAGTTGCATTGGTAGAGGTCTTAAGAACATCCCATTAGAATGTCACCTAGATTAAATGATTTACAAATAATTATAAGGTCAACCTTGACTAAAGGATTTTAACTTATACAATCATTAAAAAGTAACAATAGGTTGATATGATAAACAAAACCCACTTTGCAAATATGTATCAAAATGTAGCTCATCTATTTTTATGAAGTAAAAATAAGTTTTAAGGGACCTAAAACCTTTAACAAAATATCAAGAATTAATAATAGTATAACAAGAGGAGTCTGAGATGAAACATAGGAAGTCAAACAACATAGAGCACAAACTAACAGGACTTGTAAAGATAAAATACCAACAAAAAGAAAGAGGCCAACCAAATACAAAGCTAAAATAAATAGCAAATAGATAGCACAAAACTAGCATCCAGATAGCTATGTAGTCTGTAGCAGGTCAATAGCTTGATCCAGTAGAATGTGCATGTTCTCTGCAGTAGCCTTTATTTCCTCCACCCTGCTCACATCCCCAACATTCTTAGAATGAGCCCTTGTGTGCTTACTTGGTCCCCGGTTGTCAATGATAGTAAGTGAATCCTGCCCTTTATCCTACTCCACCTTTTTTAGAAGACTACTAACATTGTCTGCCATTGTCTTTAATATGTTATTATTTTGCTTAGCCATCTTCTTAATATTTTTTTCAATATTACCCATTCTGGCCTCCAGACTCTCTACCCTCTTCTAAAAATCAGTGTTAGCCTTCTCCAAGACCCTATTTTTATCTTCAAACATAGGGACCTTTTTCATTAAATTTTTCACCTCTTCAACATTACCAATTACTTTTGATAACTGGTCAATATATTTATGCAATGTGTGTTCCCCTCTAGCTATCTTACTGATCTTCTCAAAATCCTTAAAAATAACCTGCATTTGTTGTTTTAGGTTCACAATTTTCTTTAGAATGGTCCCAAGATTTCCAATAATCCCTTTTGTAACACCCATCTCCCTCTTATTCTTGTTATTATTAGGGAATTGATCCTCCTCACCCAAAATCTCTTTTTCTAGAGCCATATCCTTGGAAAAATTCTCAACCCTCTTTTGAACCATAGTCATTTTTTATTTTCCTTTCCATTCTATGAATAAGAGTTTCCTCATGAGGGAACCAAAACCCTATCCTCATTATGATTCCTATTCCCCGATCCCTTACCTCCACTTCCTTTCTTTTGAGATCCCCTCCTCCATCCCTCATCAAAATAACTTAATTAGAATCACTCCCCTTAGCTTTCTTATTCTTCTTCTTAGAATTGCAACCAACACCCTCTTTCAAACTCATACTACCCCCTCCATGTCATCCTCGATATCCAAATCATAGCCTTTCGCTGAGATAATGCCCTTTGAATCATACTCAACTGCCTTCAAAATATGCCTAGGTTTGTTAGCCCTCTTTGATTTCAGCAAGTTCATTATGAGTACCATTAAACCCCCATGGCACACATGTTCCCCATCTAGATCTTTTTGAATTACTCAAATAGAATTATCCAGTGACTGTCTAAGATAGAAGAGAAAATTGAGCCTGATACTATGCCTAAAATGGTTGGCTAACATAAAATGATAATCATAGAGCTTCATGAAATGACCATTCAAATTAAGGTATTCAATTATCACAAAAAACACAAATCTCCAAGGTCATGAGATAGAGGCAAGATTATAGTAAGAGTTAACAATTTTCACCAGTCGATTATGTTCTTTGGTAGAGTCCACGAATTCATCAATTGTCCTATTTGAGAGCTTCTGTCATGGTAGAAATTGATGCCCTCCATGTCCAGTCCCATGGCTTCCACAATAATCTCTTCCAAAACCTCCATTCTCTAATTTCCAAAAAGGATTGACGCATTCTTCTAGGTCTTGATGAATTGTTCGGTGATAGCAGGGTTATTCCCTCTAAGCTTTTCCATAAAATCGGTGAAATTTCCATGCTTCATAATTTCCCACACCATTTTTTTCTACTTCCACTCCTTGCAACTGGCTGGTTCAACTCTCTTATTTTTTCCTCCCATATTCTTCTTACAAATGCTAAAACAATTATCTCTCAGAAAGACCCTATGCAAAAGAACAACCAAGTCGATATTACAATCGAGAGGCACAATGGTATCTCATAATCCATGTGGCAAAAAACACTCCATTCTAGAAATCAAAACCCACCACTTTAAGCATAAATGCTAATTACTAACATGATCATCATTAATGTAACATCTTTTCCTACTACCCATTTTATCATAATCCATAAATAGGTGACCTTCAACAAGTAAAAGATCATAATTATTCCATATGATCTTTTGTTCACTCATACAAGCCACATTAGTTGCCCAGTTAGCAACTCAATTTTCTTCCCTAAAGTTATGTGAAATAATTCATATTTCAAAAGAATTAATAATTTTAATGGCCTAAGAGATAATATTACAAATAGTCCATGAAGGTTTAGTTATTTTATTAAGGCAATTTATGATATTGAGAGAATCTCCTTCCACCTAGACCTTCCTCAAATTTAAACTTTTAGTAAAGATGAGACCATGCAAGGTGACACTAGCTTTGACAACATGATTGGTTTGTTTTCCAATAGGGATAGCAACAGAACCCACTTTCTCTCCATAAGAATCCCTAATAACAACACCACAACTAGCAATTCTTGGATTACCTTTGGAGGCCCCATCAAAGTTTATCTTATACTAGTCCACCAGTGGACGATCCCATCTTGCATTATCCCTTAGATTAGGACCCTTTTGGATCATACTCAAGACATGAAGGTTCCAATTTTGAATTACCTTCTCTTCCCAATCATTTTGATGTTGTTGTCCTGAACTATTGGTTTTGATATTCTCAATCATAAGAGCCCTAATTTTATAGAACACTTGATCAGAATTAGATTCAACACCTCTAAAAAACCTTTCATTACTCTCCTTCCATATGTCCCAACGAAGATACAGAAGAATAAAATCCCACAATATTAAAATCAAATAATTAATATAGGGAGGCTTCCAACTAGTGAAGAATAATTGAATAGTATCAGGGAAGACCCAATCGATGTTCATCAAACCACACACCCTTTCCAAAATCTTTTTGGTAAAAGAGCAATGTAGAGTTAAATGGTTGGCTGAATTGGGATCATTCTTGCAAAGGTAACATCTATTAACGATATTGAATGCTCTCTTCATTAAATTACAAATATTCAAGATCTTATCTTGCAATAGAATCCAAAAGAAAATATTAGTTTTAGGTGTCATACCTTTCACCCAAGCCTTGGCCCAACAAGGTTCAAAATGCATATCAAAAGAGTTGACATAGACCAAAGAAACAAAGTACATCCCACTAGGATCATGATTCCATATTAATTCAACCTCCTCTTGACTTAAAAAGACAACATTTAAAAACTTGTTAAGTTCAATCATGTTCTCATCCACCCTTTTGAGGTCCATCCAAGAATTATTCTCCCAGTAATCCACCATAAAAGTACCACAGATAACCTAACACTACTCCATATAACTATTCCATCTCTGATCAGTACAAAGTGGATGATCCATGATCAAAGGATCTTCCCAAAAATGAACAATCCTTCCATTTCCAACTTTCCATCTGGTCCCTTTCTTGATGATGTGTTTAAATTTTTGAGAGTTTTTCTAGATCATTGAACCCCATTGTAGCAAATCATTATTAAGAAAATGGTTAAAATATGGTTATATCTATTATATTTTTCATCCCAAATGTTCCTTCATTCCACTTCCTCCTTGTGCCATATCCATAATAAATTGGCTAGCAAAAATTCATTCATTGCAGTAACTCTTCTCAATCCCAGTCCACCCTTTTTGATAGGCATGCAAACTTTCTCCCAAGAAATCAAAGGCAATCTTTTCTTTTTCTCTCTAACAATCTATAAGCTGAACTTCTAAATTTTTTCAATAGCTTGAGAAAAATTTCTAGGAATCTTGAACACACTCAAAGCATAAATTGGAAAACTCTATAGGATAGAATTCAAGACAATAATATTCCCTGCCTAACTAAGGAAAGAACCTTTCCATCCTATGAGTTTCATGTGAATCTTATCAATCAATGAACTCCAAAATATTTGAGGAATGTCTAGACCAAGAGGTAACTCCGAATAAGAACCAGACAAGGACCCAATCTCAAAACCCATAATCATTTTAATTTGATTTATTCTAGAAACATTAACATTTATAAAATAAATCATGACTTGATTCCAATTAATAATTTGTCTTTAAGCTTGATCGTAATCCTCTAAGGCCCTTTTAATGTTTCTAGTATTTCTATCTGAAGCCTCTCCTATGAAAATGGAATCATCCAAAAATTGTTGATGCAAACTTATCAAAGTTCTAGAAGAAGGATTAAGGCACACAAAGTCCCCTATATTCATCATTTTTTCCACAAATATTCCCAAACATTTAGCAAGCAAAATTAAAAAAATGCGTGATAGCAGATCCCCCTATCTTAAGCCTTGTGATGCCCTAAAAAAGGAGTCAGGGAGCCATTAACAAGAACCAAAAAGTTGCAGAGGAGACCAGCCTAAGGACTAGCTCCCTAAACTTCTTGTTAAAACCAAAAACTTTGAGACCGCACTAAAGAAAAGCCCAATCCACTCTATCATGTGCCTTGGAAAGGTCCAGCTTAAGGAGAAACCCTTCTTTTTCGGACATCGTAAGAGAATGAATATTTTCATGAACTGAGATAATGGAATCCAAAATATGCGTACTAGGAACAAATCCATTTTTCTATCTTGAAATAACATTAGAGAGAAGAGGCAAAATTTTGAGGGTCAACACTTTAGAAATGATCTTATAAAAAGAGTTACATAGGCCAATAGGTTGGAATTGATCCATACTATCTACTCTTGGCTTCTTAAGAATAAGAGCAATGAAGGTCCCATTTAGTTCTTTAAGAATTTTCCTAGAACCAAAGAACTCCTTAACCCCATTACACACATTAGTACCAATGGTGTTCCAATACGTGTGAAAAAAGAAAAAAGGAAACCAATCTAGCCCAAGAACTTTATCTCCCTCAAAAGAAAAAAAAAGCCTTAAAAATCTCATCATTAGAAGGAATTGATGTAAGAAGTTTATTCTAATCTTCTTTGATACAGTTAAGAATGCATTCTGGAAACATATTCTGCTTAGCCACATCCAAATTGGGGTCACTTTGGAGTAGGTAAGAAATCCACTACTTCCCTTTTGATATCCTCCTCCTCCTTAGTAGTACCTTCTTCCATATTAAGTCTTGAAATTATATTAGCCATTCTATGCTTCAAGGTCATTATGTGAAAAAACTTTGTGTTCTAATACCCTTCCTTTAAAAAGGTTTTTCTAGAATGATGCCTCTAATACATCTCCACTTTGGTAATTATATCATGAATCTCAGCTAATTTAGCACCTTCTTCTTCCCTAGAAACAACCTCATTTCCATCAATCTGAATCCTATCCTAAATCTCTTTAAGCTCCTCCAAGATCTTCTTCTTATTCTCAAAAATTTTGGCAAAAGTTTATTTATTCCATTTGTTAATGTTTTTCTCAACATTTTTCAGTTTAGCAACAACTTTAAACATAGCAGTACCCTCCATAGTGATACCCCACCACTCCTTTATAAGATTCTCCAAATCTGGGTAAACAATCCACATTTTTTCGAACTTGAAAGGGATATAGGATAATGATCCGAACCCAAATAGACTTGACCATTGAGAGAATATTTATATCTTAAGAACCAATGATTAATTATAAGAGCTCTATCCAACTTGACCTAAATGTGGTCCTTTCCAACTCTTTTGTTAGTACAAGTAATTCAATCCCATGCAAGTCTAGGTCATGTAGAAGATGATTGTCTATAAAATCCATCAAATCTAATCTATTATCCAGATTAGTTTGGCTACCTCCCATTTTTTCAGCTTCTTTCAAAGGGGTATTAAAACCCCTCATAATAACCTGGTTCTCATTTGCAAAAAGCTTTCTTTGATTAGTGATATCTTCCCAAAGACCCTTTCTTCCCCACTTAGTATAGGGAGCATAGACATTAGTAATCACCAAGCGAAGCCATCATTTGAATTAGAAAATTTTATATTCATCATGTTTCTATTCTGAGAGATAAGCTCACCATGGATCCATTTATTATTTGAGTAAACGGCCATTCCCCCTAAAGCTCCCTCATAATCATTCCCAAAAACCTTACCTCCCCTAAAAATTGAAAGTCCTTCCACTTTATCCTTTAGCATCTTAGTTTCTTGTATAACAACAATATCCAGTTTGTTATCCCTAATCATATTTTTCAAAATGTCATGTTTATGAGGATTTTTTAATCCTTTGATATTCCAAGAAATGAACTTCATCTTTTATGGAAAATATTTGAGTCAAGGATAGTCCTTTGGCCACCATCAGCAATATTTCTATTAGTGTCAACATTTCTTTTCTGCATATTAGAAGGTCTACCCATAAAGGAAGGGGATAAAACAACATCTCTAGTCTTGAGATTAGATTTAGCATCCCCCTTTTTACTATCTTTTCTAAGAGAAGAACTAGACATCTCTCCTTTCTTATTACTCTTGGTTTTAATCATGACAGCCTCCATCTCCTTTTTGTGGTTAGGTCCCCCTTTATTTTTATTTTTTGATTTAGAAGGTTTAACTATTGGGATCCATGCAACACCAAAATTGTCCTCCTCCCAAGCATCCTCTTCCTCATGTGACATAGTTAAGAGGTCCTCAACATCCCCCTTAACAAAATTTCTATCTAAAGTTGTATCAAGAGCCAAGGGTTCATGCAAACTCTAATCACCTATGACATCATTATGCTACCCAATGGTAGTGTCCTTCCCAATAGTAGTATCATGTCTTTTTTGTGGTTCATGCAAGCTCTGATCATATGTAAGAACAATATGCTCCCCAACAATAGTGTCCTTTCGAATCGGCCCTCTTCCATTGTCATCCCCCTTCTTGGGAATACTCTCTTCCTTGACATGGGTCTACACATTTTCCTAAACTTTAGCACCAATACCCATCTCAATAAGCTTTTCCACACCTAGATAAGGTTGGGAAGCTACAACACCCAAAGTCTCACATCTAATCTACTTATGTTACAATCCTTCAGATCTTTTCTCATCCAAACTTTCTTAAACTTTTTAGGAGCTTCCTTCAAGGATGGACAAGTTTCGGCCTAGTGTCTAGATTTCTTACAATGAAAGTAGGCGAAGGGTATAGATTCATATTCACAATACCCTGAAACACATCCTCCACTCAAAACTCCAGAGGAAGTCCTATCAACCTAATCCATACCGACTCTTGGATCAGGGAAGCATCTAGGGAATATAAATTTGGAGTCCATTTATGAAGAACCAAAGTATGCTTTCCCAAAACCCATGGACAACAACAAAGGATATTATGTTTATCTTCATCATAGGAAAAGCTAAAAGAAAGGCACCCTTTGGCAAGCACAATAATGTCAGCATGACCTTTCAATGACCATTTTTTTCTAACATAAGCCCTACCATATTCAATGTTGGGCCTAGTACCTAAAAGCCTTCCGACCAAAGTCAAATCCATACAAAAAAATTTTTTATCAATAATTTGATCCATGATTTTGATAGAGTACATAGCTTTGTCCTTCAGAGAGGTATCTTTTACCAGCAAAAAGATAGACTTTCCAAATAATTGAATACCAAATAAGCTAGACCATTTTTAAATCTGCTTGCCCCCCCCCCCCCCCCCCGACCCCCAATTCCTCCAAAGTCTCACAATCATTAGGATCAATCTCCCCTGTGAAAGAATCTCTAACTTTGAACACACTCCAGAACTAGACAAAGCAGTGAAAAATCCATCTAAGAAATTCAAACCTTCTTTTCCACCCAAACCCTTTTCCTAGCTCTCACTCGCCATCACATAAATGTTGATGTTATAAAAAATTTATTAACCCTTGGTTGTAAGCACTATAGGCTAGAAGCCCCATTATTTCACCAAGGGTCAATAGAAACATTCTCAATTAAGATCCATCGTAGAGAATTGCCCTGTGGAGACTTGAACCTTGGTTGTAGGTCTTATAGGCAAGAAGCCACACCATTTCACCAAAGGGACCAACCCTTTAATTTAATATTAACCCTTGATTGTAAGCACTATAGGCTAGAAGCCCCAATATTTCACCAAGGGCCAATGGAAAACATTCTCAATTAAGATCCACAGTAGAGAATGGCCCTATGGGGACTTGAACCTTGGTTATAGGCCCTGTAGGAAAGAAGCCCCACCATTTCACCAAAGGGACCAACCCAATGTAGCTCATCTATTGGTCCACTAACTAACCCTCCACTAATATCTTCATCACTTATTTGCTTGAAAACCCTTAAAGAAATCACATTTTACCTCTACCCAGCTCTTCACATCCTTTTGCTCAAGTTTTCCAATCAACACAATCAACAAGTACTAACCTTTCTAGGTTAAACCTTATACCTCCTTAAATAGGTAGGTTTGATCTTTTGCCATTTAAACATTACTGTTGATCTTACGATTAGGTTATATTCATCAAATCATTGTATAATTTTTTTCTTCCTTCTCCTTCTAGATATTTCTCAAAAAAATTCTTTGAATCCATGCTTAGGAATGCTCAAACACAATTTATCATGCATTAAATTCTCCAACTTATCAATACTTATCCTTCTTTGACTAATCCAAAAATTCAACTATATCAGCTAGGAATCTAAATTCATTCAAAAAATTATTAAATGCTAACACTTGGTCAATACTATCTATCTTTTTGACATACTCTATCTTTTTTGATACTCAGTCGACACTATATTTTCTTACCTAGCATAACCCAAATTTAATTATAAGTTCCTTAATCTTCTACTGTCTTTATAAGATTAGCCTATGCATTTGGTCTTCCATTAATTATCTATAGTAGGATTCAATTCAACTAGTGTAATGATTAAATAGCACATTATCATGACAATGTGCCAACTAATCAAGTGCCTATTGTAGTTCCACATAACTAAATTTTTCCATTAGATTTTCTTGTTATCTCTTCTTTTCAAATCTTCTTCATCAATAAAATGATATGACACCCTACTTAAATAGAAATGGTTTGACCAATAACATTTGACATCAATGATAATAGAAAAATTATTCCAATTGTAGCTTCCAATAATATCCCTCTTTGGTACTAATGACAACTCCTCTAGTTACCTTGCAATCCAAAAAGTCATTTGAGTATCAACTTGATTTTCTTCTTTTAACTCCCTCTATGTTCAGTAATAGATCTTCATTAATATTCTTAGTTTTATTCTGATTCTCATCTCATGATCCAATAATCTCCCTAATTTCATCTTTTAGTTTCATTCTGATTCTCATATCTATGACTTTGATAAACAACACCTCTAGACTACAATTGTAGAAATAATTATAAAAATTCCTCTATCATATTAGAACATCACATCTCTTCCTCATACTCTCCCTCTTTCATGTATAACTTCTCCCTTTACTCATGATTCCTATGGTAACTATATAAACTCTCCCTCTTTGACAAAAATTCCAAAGACACCTTAATATATCTCATACATATTTATCGTTTAGATAACTCCATGTCACCTCATTGAACTAGATTCTCCCTCTATCATCTTTCTTATGACTAGTTCAAAATCTTGTGCTTATCTCTTCACAGCTTTATGCAGCTCCTAAAGTGTGGCCTCTTGTATAAAGTTCTAAGATATTTTAATCAAAACATGTGATGTTATGCTGCATCACTAGATTAGGTAGCCTCAATTAGGAGAATCACCCCTAGTTTATGTTGGATGCAACTAATTAATTATTTGTTATCCTTGATGTTACACAAATTTCATATTAGTTGTCAATCAGTGCATGCTGAGATCACTTGGATAGTAAAGACAGTTTTCTATATCTACCGAGTGTTCCTATGTAAGAGACAATATCTACCAAGTCCACTCAAGCATCGAAGGAATTCGTGCAGAAAAGGAGTGTTAACTGAGCTCACTCAATTAATGAAGGAAAGTTGGATGGTATCAATATTGACTGAGCTTACTCGATTACCAAAGGAATTTTGCAAGTTCATAGTGTTAATCAAGCTTCTCTTTGTTAACACAAGAAATTGCTTCTAAGTTAATTTCTACTGGGCTAGGTTGGCTAATGAAGGATTTTAATATTTTGGCATATTAAGATCAATTGCTTTATCTATTGATTCTAGGTGATTATGGTGATAAATATTAATTATTCTAAGTTGTATTTGAGCTCACTTGAAAATGTGGAAGATATATGTAAAAGGTCAAGTTGTGATTTCAAAGTATGAAAACTATAATAAATTAAGCATAAGTGATGAAGAAAGGAAGCAAACTTGAAGGATACACTGATTATCCTTGTGGAATAGAATAGATATATTCGATTAGAAAGGATTAAGTTTATGCCAGAATAGAGATCTATAATCAGAAAATTAGTTGCATTCAAATCAAGTCAATTCATTGTTACTCTCTAACCATTGTAGCACTGATATAAATTTATTAACAAAGTTGGTTTAACAACCATTTGTAAATCCTCCAACAAGTTGGCTATTCCATTGAATTGTCTAAAGACCTCTCATAAGGTCACTCCTAATAGGGTGATTAAATCCTCTAATAGGGTCACACAAAATAGTGTGTTTTGTAACCTTTAAAAGGGTTGGCTCCTAATAGGGCTCACTTTAGAAGAGTGAAAAATAGTAACTAGTTGCAATTGGTGATTTTCCCCAAATTGGGTTTCCACGTTAAATCTTGGTGTCATATTTGTTCATGTTATTTATCTCATGCTTAGAATTAGGATTAAGTATTTATAGACAATATCTTAGGATTTCCAAAATTGTTTGGTTACTAAGTACATTTAGCATTTATCGAGTTACAGTATATCATGTATGTTTACTGAGCATCAACAATACTTAGTTTTTAGATTGTAATTTGTACTAACATCTAAGTGTTATGGGATTTATTTTAGTAGTAACTAATTCACCCATCCCCTCTCAGTTACTCCTCTTATATTTTCAACAATTGGTATCAAAGATTTTTGTGCTTGCAGGGAAGGTTTCAAAGACCTAAGCTAAAGATCAGGATGTCTTACTAGAGAGAGATATTCCAAAACTCAACAGAGACAATTTTCCAGCATGGCAAGGACTTCCGAGACCACATCTAGCTACTGTCACAGATTCAGGTTGCAAGTATCTTGATGCTGAATAAAAAACTCCCACTGGAACATTATGAGTTCAAGATATTGCTAATAAAAAGAATCATAACATCATGATGATTGATATTGCATCTTCCCTTAGCTATGCTAAATTTGATGATACAAAAGACTGTAAAACTGCTCATGAAATGTGGACCAAACTAAAAGATATCTATGGAGGAGATGGCAATGTAAGAAGAGCCAAAGAAAAAATTCTTAGAGGACAATTTGACCAAATGAGAATGAGAGAAGATGGAAACATTGTAAAATATGTAGAAAGAATCAATGCTAGTGTAAGTGCAATCAAAGCATCTAGAGGAGACATCAAGGAAGAAACAATTGTAAGTAAGATACTTAGAACTCTTTTTCCCATCTATGTAACCAGAGTGTTTGGTATTCAAGAAAAGAGATGTGATTCAAATAAAAAATTAGGCTTGGATGCCCTAGTAGGAAGAGTGATAGCCTTTGAACTAGACAACTTTGACAACTATGTTCCTACTTCAAAGAATATTGAATATGCATTTGAAGCCAAGATCTCACTCAAGGAAAAGGTCAAGAAATTAAAAGAAAGTCAATCAAGAGTACGGAGGAAACTAGAGAAAGTTCTAACAATGATCTTGAAACTCTTGAAGCCCTACTTGCAAAGAAATATTCAAAAGGCAGAGGTCAATACAAAGGTAAAATCCCTCTAATCTACTTTTCTTGTGAAGAAGTTGGTCATATTACTGCTAGGTGTCCAAAAAAAGAGAGCAAGGATGAGAAGAAAAGCCACAGGCACAAAAGGAAGAAGGAATTCAAAAGTCACAAAGTCTACAAGGAAAAAGGTAAGAAAATTTTCTTTATAGCTAGAGACTCTGATAATAGTGAAGATGAAATGTGTACATTGATGTGAACGATGAATCTAATGATGAAGAGGATAAGATGGAATTCATCTCTCATGTTAGCAAAAATGATACATGGATCATAAACAATGGATGTCCACACCATATGATTGGAGATAAATACAAATCTAAACATTTTGAATACTATGATGGAAGTAGTGTAGGGTTTGGAAACAATGAACCTTGTTGCATAAAAGGAAAAGGTTGTATCTCATTAACCAATGAACTTATATGTGATAATTCCTATTGGGTTGAAGGACTAAAGCATAATCTACTAAGTGTGGCACAACTGAACAATATTGGATTCAAGGTAGAATTCATGAATGGCAAGGCAAAACTGCTAGATGACAAACAAAATTTGGTTGGATCAGGCAAGCAAACAAATGGTAATCTATTTTATCTCGATCATGGTGAATACTTATGCTTTATTGCTCAAGTAGAAGAAAGTTGGTTATGGAACAGAAGATTATGTCATGTAAACTTTGATAATATGGTCAAGATGAGAAAACTTAAAAGAGTAAGAGGTATTCCTAGTTTGAAGAAACTTGATGTTGGCTTGTGCAAAAATTGCCAAATTGGTAAAATGGGAAAGACTAGTTTGAAGAGAAAAAATTATTAGTCAAAGGAAGTCTTCAAAATTGTGCATACTGACTTATGTGGACCCACTAGAATAGAAAGTTATAGTGGAGAAAAAATCTTCATGATCTGTGTTGATGATTACTCTATAATGATGGCTTTAATGTATTTGAAGGAGAAATCAAAAGCTTTTGAGAAATTCAAATGGTATCTAGCACAAGTAGAAAAAGAAATAGGAAAGAGTCTAAAATGTTTGAGATTAGACAAAGGTGGTGAATTCATCTCAAATGAATTCAATAACTTTTACATTGAAAGAGGAATCAAAAGACAAGTATTAGCTCCTGGTACACCTCAGCAGAATGGTATAGCTAAAAGAAGAAATAGACCCATCATAGATTGTGTATGAACACTAATGATTGAAAAGAATGTTGCTATCAAATACTAGAAGGAAGCCATCAGCCTGTAGTTCACACTTTGAACTAAGTTCACTTGAAGAAAGACTCAAACTAAATTCCCTATGAACTATGGTATGGATACAAACCTAATGTAAGTTACTTGAAAGTATTTGGCAACAAATGTTATATTTTGAAAGAATCTAGGAAAGGAAAATTTGATGTAAAAGGTGATGAAGGAATATTTCTTGGATATTCTTATAGGAGTAAAGCATACAAATTTTTAAATTTGTCCACTCATAAGATTATAGAAAGTGCACATGTAAGAATTGATGAGTTTGTACAAAGGAGTACAGAAGATTCATGTACTATGAACCTGATACCCTACCAAATATATTTGAAAGAAAGGAGACTTCATCTCCCAAGCTCCCCAAATGTAGAATAGTTACCGAGTTGCAGTAAGTACAAACTGAGTCACAAGAGGCTACCGAGCTATTTCATACCATGTCTATTAAACCTGAGCCAAAAAAAGAAAAACCCAAGACCAAAGTAGAAGTTCATACTAAAGATAGTGGAACTCAATCAAAAGAAAAAGAATTTGTATTAGCAAAATATGTGAGGAGACATCATGCACCTGATCAGATCATTAGAGACAAATTAGATGGTACAATGACAAGAAGAAATTTAAAAGGTACATGTTTACTTGCTGAATTTGAACCTAGAAATGTTAGTGATGCCTTAGAAAATGAAAGTTGGATTGAGGCTATGAATGAAGAAATACAATTGATAGAGAAGAACAAAACTTGGACCCTTGTTCCTAGACCCAAAGATAAAAATGTATTTGGTACAAAGTGGGTATTCAAAAACAAGCTAAATGAAGATAGAAAATTATCTAGAACTAGTATGTAAAGGCTATTCTCAAGAAGAAGGCATTGATTATGGTAAAACTTTTACACCTATTGCAAGATTAGAAGGTGTTAGAACTCTACTTGCATATGTAGCTCATAGAGGATTCAAAGTATGTCAAATGCATGTTAAATCTACATTCCTAAATGGAATTGTTGATGAAGAAGTCTACATTGAACAACCAGAAGATTTTGTAGATCCTAACAAAAGGGAAAAACCCTTCTCCAAAAAGAGATAGCAGAAAATCTAGTGAAGGACTAAATAAGCCTCCAACTAGAGGAATGTCCCAAAAATAGGAACAAGAAGATCATGAAGAACATCACTAAATCATGAAGAAGTCACAAACTCTATCAAAATTAAGTTGTTGATATGAAGAACCTCCATGGAAATAGAAGGCATAGACTGATAGTGTCTATATGATAGATGATCCATCTCACTGAAATGCATAGGTAGCCAGCCACTACAATTGCCTACTATATAGGATCATATACTAAATAAATAGGTTTCTCTATTGAACCATAGAACCAAGGAAGCATTAAAAACAATAGAATAACCCCCCCTTATTGCAAATAGGGTGAGATGATAGGAAATGAAGAAAGTCAGCCCAAGGACTCTGTAAAAAAAGAACCAAGAATAGTGAGAGAGTGAGAGGTACAAACACCTATAAAGGAATGTGTCATTGACACATCATGGGGAAAAAGGAAAAGGGCACAAAAGTTGCATAAAACTATCCCCCCCATGGTACTTTATGAAATAGTGCAAGTACAACTATCTCAAAACAACGTATATGAACTCGAAATGCAAGAGTGGCAATTTATCTCAGTGTGTTTGCATAAAGATGCTTACAAATGATATCAACAATGATCAAAAAGGAAAAAAAAGTTGATACAATAGATTAAATAGCAGAAAACAAAGGATCCCATGCATTGAAAATGATCCCTAGACCTAGAACACCCAAGATATCTACCATAGAGAAAAAATATTCCAAAAGCATGATAGAAAGAGCATGGGGAAAAATATGAAGGAAATGATAGCATTTGTTAAAACTAGATAGAACTAGCTTTCCGAAAATATAATGTTTTCAAAAAATGGAGATAGGGCGCACAAGAAATGCTTGCTGGAGTGAAAAATAGAACATCTAACTTTGACTGCAAAAATAGACAATAAAACTATTGAAGAGAAACTGAAGAAGGAAGGAACAAGAGCTTGAAGTAACTTAACAAAGTGGGAAAATATATTGCAGCAATGAGAAAATGAAATTGCTATACAATATGTTATGATATACAATGAGAGACCCCAAATATAAAGGCCTCAAGGAAGCTTCTAGAAAGCACTAGGAGATAAGTGTGACAACTAAGCATACATCCACAAAAGGTGAATTATCTTCCAAGTAGGTGAGAAGATAAGTATAGGTAGGTAGGAACAAACTCTCGTGTTGTCAACAACTCGTCACAAACTCCTAGATGACAACTAGTTTCTAATGCATTTAACCTAAGTAAACTTAAGTAATAGCATAAATAATAAATGAATAATTATTTACTCTAACAAAAAATAGACTATATATCAAGGAAGGACCAAATAAAAGGATTGTGTTGGTAGAAATATTTGTTGATGACAACTTATTTATAGGTAATGATGACCTATGCAAAGCATTTTTAGAAGAAATAAGTAAAGAATTTGAGATGTCCGTGTTTAGTGAGATAAAATTATTTGTTTCATTACAAATACAATAGAACAAACATGGTATCTACATCACTCAATCTAAGTATATCAAGGAGATATTAAAGAAGTTTGAAATGGAAGATTCAAGACCAGTTGGAACTCCCATGTCTACTAGACATAAGCTTTCCAAAAATTATAGGAAAACTATAGTATGTGGTGTATACAAGGCCTAACATTGCCTTAGCAGTTGGGATAGTGGAAATATTCTCAAAAAATCCTAGAGAAAACCATAATCAAAAGAATCTTGAGATATCTGAAAGCAACTAAAGACTATGGTTTATGGTATGAACCTAGAGGCAATTTGGACCTAAAGATGTTTATTGATGTTGATTGGGTAGAAAGTCTTGATTATAGAAAAGGAACTAGTGGAGGAGCATTCTTTCTTTGTAAAAGACTAGTGTCTTGGACAAGCAAGAAGTGAAATTGTACATCTCAATCCACAACAGAGGTAGAATATGTAGTAGTAGTAGTCAATTGTTGGAAGTGATGAAGGTTGAAATCAAAGATCTAGTTGTCATATATTGTGTTAACACTAGTGCAATCAACATATCAAAGAATCCAGTAATGCACTCTAAAACAAAGCACATTGCTATAAAATATCACTTCTTAAGAGAATTGGTGCAAGAAAAAGAAGTAAGATTGGAATATGTGAATACAAAAGAATAGATTATAGAAATATTCACCAAACCATTACGTAAGGATGCATTCTTGTATCTAAGAGGTAAGCTAGGGGTCATTCCCCTATCTAAAGCTTACTAAATAAAGTTTAGTGATGCATCAACAACAACTAAGTTGAAGATCAATCAATTGATACAATATTAACAAGGACATATTGCATATGGATCATTACTTAAAGGTATATTGATATTATTAGATGTATTATCTTTGGCATGGGTTGTCAAATAGGGAGAAGTTTACTGCCATAGCTCTCTGAAATTTTTGTTATTTCATAAAATAAGAAGTTCTCTAATATAAGAAATCATAGAGGGAGAATTTTTGTGACAAAGTGAGAGAGTTGAAGAACTCAAATTGAAAAAGGGAGTCTTTTTCCTAGAATTTCATTATGCTATGACATGTGTTGAGATCAACACCAAAGAGGGAGATTGTTGGATACAATTGATTAATTGTGTGTTGTCCTTGATGTTACACAAGTGTCATATCAATTGTCTATCAGTGTATACCTATTATGGTTCCATAGTGCATGCCCCATTCCCTAGTAGGAATGGGGACCCCCTACTATATTCTTTTGGATATTAGGCTCCTATTTTGGGATCAGGGAAAATTATTGGGGTCTTACCTAGTCCCCTTACTCGCATCCTAGGTCCTAACTGAGGATTCCAATTTTCAAGGGATGTGTTTTTTTTTTCAAAAGTCAAAAGTCAAAATAAATTAGAAGAGTGCACACCAATGCACTTGGCATGGTGCACAATATGCAAGGGAAGTGCACCACCTTTGATGATGCACTGATGCACAACTATGCATCTGCATAGCTATGCACCAATGCAAAACCAAAGTTGGGTGGGGATTATATAACCCCCCACCCCATCCTATCTCCTCACTTCATTTTCCTTTTCTTTTTCCTTTGCATTGTAGCCCTCGCACTTCGCAGCTCTCATTCTGCAGTTCTGCACCCAAGTAAGGTGTGCAGAAAACTTCAAACCAAAAAGGGTGCATAGTGGCACACCTAATCAGCTATGCTCCTGTGCACCCCCTTCTCAAATTTAAAAAATCCATAAGGGTGTGCAATAGTGCACCTAACTTGGTGTGCAACTATGCATACCTAAAGAACACAAAACCTCAAAAGGCAACATGCGCACTTGTGCACCCAGACAGGTGCGCTAGTGCACACCTCTATGCATATAAGGAGTTTAAAAAATTTTAAAACAAAAAAATTGAACCAAATTTTTGCTGCACATCTGCACACCTAGCATGGTATGTAGGTGTGCACCAAACCCATGACACAATAAAAAAATATGCAAAAGGAAAATAAATAAGGTGCACACTTGCACACTTAATCTAGTGCGCACCCATAATCAAAGTGAAACATAAAATAAGGTGCACAATTGCACACCTGATCTCATGCACAAGTGAGAACCTTATATTTTAAGTTTTTTTTGAGGAAAGAAGAGGTTAATAGAATTTTCTTCGCACATTTAATTTTTTGGGGTTTGTTCAAGATGAGACTTAGCTAATAGCCATTTTTATTTTGTTGTATAGATATAATGTCATCTTCATCTGGCAAGAAAATGGCACCAAATACCATTGTGTTTAAGTTTCAAGGTATGCTCTTGAAATCAAGGTTCTAGGATGATTACTCAAAAATTAAGAATACAGATTTGGGAAACACTGATTTGGGAGAGTTCTTGAGGATTTGCAAAAAACCCACTAAGAGGTATGCAATGATTTCTAACTTAATCTAATTAGGTTTAGTGAATGTAGCTTCACACCCAACATCAGTACAATCCTTGGAACTCATAATGACACATGCACAACACTTTGTTCCCAAGGAAAGGGTAGTGACAAGTGTGACTTGAGAAGTTGTCCTTGACCTTTGACCTGATAACATTGAAAGGGTCTTTCATCTCCTATGAGGCAGCTAAAAGGTGGTATAGGGAACACCTAAAAGAGGCTATAGCTATCATTCAATCATCTTATGTTATTGAGAATACTCCTTTAGGGAAGGTAATAAGAAAGGTGGATATGATGCGAGGATATATGAAGGATGATATCAGATACTCAATCATACTTCTGTGTAGGGTGATGGGTTTACCAATAGCTAGGAACTTAAATGTTCTCATGATAAATTTTATTAAGACTATCAAGATGGAAAGGATGCCACTTGATTGGGGCACCACATTGAGCAAAAACTTGTGTGAACAATTAGAGGTAGTCAAGGACAAGAATAAGTTCTACATGACTTCATATTTGGTATATCTATTAGCTGCATGGGCAAAAAATTATCCCAGCTTGTACAAAAGGGGTAGCATGTAAGATCCCAATGCTTGGCCTTATATCATCTACCCTCAATTGGTGAAGAAGAAGCTCTTGGGACATAGCAAAGAATATAGAATAATGAATGATGCATTCATATTTGCTATCATTTGATTCACAGAGGGAGACTATGCAAAAAGATTATCTGATGATGCAGTAGCATAGATAATAGCTCTCGGGGCTTATTTCATTCATTTCAAAACATTCACATAAATAAGGGTAGCTAGTGCCACTATCAATCCAAAGAAGCTCCCTAGATATCCTAGTGATAGAATTATCCTATTGGAGATTACACAAAAAATTGAGTCTACATATGACAGGGTAAGGAAACAACACAAACCATGTTTGACATGGCCCCTTGTCATAGGACCATACCAAGTTAAGTGGAAGCAAGATATTCCATCTTTTGAATGGGAATGGGATCTATATGCCCTAGAGGAATACAATTCTCCAAGGCCATGCTTCGATAATATCGGTAAAGTCCAAAGTCTAGCAAGCAGGGAATTTCAACATGAAGAGGCCATTGAGGACCATTGGATGAATGCAACAAATGACTATGATGTCTGTATTATGGACTATTGTAGGATGACTTTGCATTTAGCTAAGAATGCTGTAAATATAAGCATTCCCAAGGAAATATTGTAGCAAGACTCAGGGGAGCTGCTTGACCCTCTGTTCAACATGAATAAAATTGGGGAGAGGCCTACAATGAACACCAAGGTTGACAGAGATGAAAAGGATGATTTTAATCATCGGGAAAGGTATGTCATTAAGATGACAGAAGATTGGATCAAGAAACCATTTCAACTTGATCCAATAACTAAGACCATTATTTTTCATGCGCAAGCTCATCCAGTGAAAGGTAGCGGAAAGAAGGTTAGCATTCCTACCTTTGTGGCCCAGTCACCAATAAGGCCAGAAATAGTATACCAACTTGACCAACTAGTTGGATACTATCACCCTTCGAAGACAAAGGGAAAGGGAAAAAGAAAGAAGAGTTCTCCTCAAAGAGCTGAGATAGAAGAGGGTGAAGTATAGGCACCTACTCAAAAATAGGAAATAAATGTGCAAGGGTCAGAAGATACTGGAGCTTCCCAAGTCCAAGTAGCCCCTCAATTGCCACCAGTTGCACCTAGCCAGGAAAAGGGTGAAACCCAAGAAGTCTCTCCTCCCTTGTGGATAGAACAAGCATCCCCTTTTGCCTCTAAGAAATAGAAAAAGATAAAGATCTTCATGAAGAAAAGGAAAAGGCTGATTAAAAGAATTGTTCCTTTCCCATTTGCCCAAAAACCTATTCTCAAAGAAGAAAAAGAAGAGGAAGATGAGGAGGAAGATGTGCTCCTACAAAGAAGAACCTAGCTAGTTAGAGCCACAGAACAAGAAAGGAGGAGAAGTTCCATGGTGACACTACCATCTACCCTAGAGTAACCTTTGGAAGTAACTTCTTTGGAGGATGAAGTACAATAATGGTTGGATGAGCAGGATCTAGAGGGTGATGATGTATTCAAAATGTCAAATTTTGACTTCATACCCATAGGAAAGAAGTTGGTCAGGGATAAGATCTAGGATACCCCTACAAGTGAGCCCCAAAAAGAGGACTAGACACAGATGCCACCAAAATCATAGAGTCCTAATCTTACTCCCTCATCCCCACTACAAGTCATGATGGTGGATAAGGGTTATATTACTCCTTTGCCTCCATGTTTTGAAGAAGAATAGGTTCAAAAGGAGCCTTCACAAGAGGAGGATCCAAAACAAGTGATAACTGATGAAGTTTCAAAAGAGGGATGAATGGTTGAACATTCTCAGCAAGCCTCCCAAGACACTAAAGTGCAAACTATAGGTTCCATAGAACAAAGACCATAGAAGGAGGGCCTTCAAAAAGAGAAAGAACTCTAGAGAGGAGTGATAAGGGAAAAGAGGTGGCTAAACATACTACTTCATCCTCAAGAGGTGGGCCTTTAGTTGAATGAGTTTCAAGGTGGTTAAGGAAGGAAATAATGAGAAATAAGAAGCCTTAGTTCAATGTCAATGAAGAGGATATCATTGTGTTAGCTAAGGTCCTAAATAAACCTATATCCCCATTACAAGAAGTAAGAGCATTGGCATTTATCAATAGCACTTGGGATCAAGATTTGTTTGCTCAAGTGGTTATCCCTCCTGCTGACGTAGATGTTGAAAGATTAGCTGCACAAGATTATTAGATTAGAGAGGTCATGCTTGGGAATCCCACATTGGATATGGCTAGGTTGATGTTTACCGTGGGAATAAAGGAAGTTTTCAAGAGCATAGAATAGGGAGGGGCCAAACTTAGAACACTTCACAGGAAAAATGATATCTTGAGATGATATTTAGAGAAACTTTTTGGTCCCTTGGATCCTAAACACCCTGATGAGACTCTAAATGCTATACTTAGAGAAGGGGGAGGGGTACATCTAGATCTATTTTTGAAAGCCTGTCAGTAGTGGCAGGAAAGTTTTCAAGAAAAGGGTGTTTTAATCATCTAGGGGAATCCGAAGTTGCTACATGCTATGTAGGAGAATGTAAACAAGATGGTAGCAATTTTGAAGTAGGATTTCAATATAATGGATCAAGTACATTCCTAGAGCAAAGATTTATAGTTTTTTCAAGCCATAAAAGGGCATAAGTATAATATTTAGATAGATGTATTTACAATAGAAGAATTAGATTTAATTGATGATTGGATTGAGAAGATTGTAGATAGTAATAAAGTAATGGAAACATTACATGTAGAGATAAATCAACTTAAAGGACTAGGCCTGAGAGTGACTTTTGGAGGCAAAGAGGCATTATAGTGATGCGTGTCTAGATATTTTTGAAGATGATGAATGGGAGAAATTAATGCTCATGGAGGTAGTAGTGGAGAAATTCTAGATGATTTTTGAGGAAGCTTCTAATGATAGAAGGTCGTAGACAAGTACAACATTTTGAATTTATCAGATGTAGCTAAGCTTATTGAGATTATAAAGAAATTCAAGGGCAAACATCCAAACATAGCTTTGGGATGAAGGGCAACAAAACCCAGAAGCCGGAATTTCAATTTTGACACTCAATAAAATTTTAAGATTTTGGACCCTTTTGAGGTGTGCAGGTCTAAAGGTCTACAAGTATTCTTTTCCAGAGGTGCATCGACAGTTAATTGCCAATTCCAAAAATAGAGCTTTCCATGCATCAAAAATGCATTCTTAGAGCAGTTTAACTCTAACAAACACCTAGTGAAGGATTAGCTTCCACTTTTGGCACTTCCAGACACTTCTACTTCAATTGAAGGCTTTCTTATTCTTTCTCCTCTCATAGATTCTTTTTTTTGACATGTAAAGGCTCATGCATCCAATTGATGACTATAAAATGGATGGAGTCCTACTAAGCACCAGTTCAACTGTTAGTTTGTATATATAATTAGTTTGTTTTAGTAATTTAAAAAGCATATTATTGCATGAAGATATCTCTCACCCTCAACACAAATTGAGGACAAAATTTCTTATAAATACTCCATTGTAATATGTAATTGGGGCCACTGTTATTTTGCAATAATATTATGCTTTTGGTGCTCGCATTTGGAGTGTAGTGATTCTTGCCTAAATGTGTCATTGTTTTGTGAATGTATGTTCATGGAATTTTTGATTGAGCCAAAATTTTATTGCATTGTTTCTAGTTGTGCGATCTATTAATTTAGGTGTTTGCTATAGTTTTACAAATTTTGTTGATGTGTTTAGCTCAAGAAGAAATCATCAAATTGTACTTACATAACTCTTTGTCTCACATGAGTGCACTTTATGTGGCCTTGTGATTTGATGATGAGTGAAACATCACATGGTTATTAAGTTTCCCATCAATGATTGCATTATTGGAATCTAGGAAGTGCTACTACTATTTTCATCAGTTACCTACTGATTTCTTTGAAAGCTTAACTCGCAGACATGTTTTTTTTTGTAGCTTATGTCCATTAGGATTTCAATTTCATGTGATTTTCTTTATTAACCCCTTTATTAGAATAGGAATTCATACTAGTTGCATTATTAGATTGCATTCATAAAAAAATAGAAAAATACAAAAACATAGTTCTTTTGTGTGTATATTTTGAAATAGCAAATAGATTCTACATCTCACCCAAAATCAAAATGAATTAGCAAAGGCCTCCTCATGAACAAAAACATTTATCTTTAACTGAGTGGATTCCAATAGGTCACAAGATCACCTAGAACCTTGGATTTGATTCACAAGATTGACTTTTCAAGAGAGGAGTTCGAAAGAATTCCTGTCAGTTACCATCATGCATAATGATAACTCAATAGAAGTGGCACTAGAAGGAGGGCCACACTTTTGATTCTTGGAAAAGAGGGAAAATTAGCCAAAGTCTCAAAATTTTGCACTTTTGCAAAAATCTCCGCTTTCCACAAATTCCAATTTTTTTTTGAGTTTTTGAGAAATTCAGGTGCCCAAGTATATAGGTACATAGGTGCATAGGTGTGTAGGTGCACAAAATTCTATAATGTGGCTAATTTTTGAGAAAGTCTAATACTATAGAGGTGTGCTTTTTCCAAAGTTGATGCAAGCTAGAGGGTTTTGATCCAGAATCCCCATGTCAATGAGCATTGAGGTCTTCACCAAGTGCACACGAGTTTCTTGAGCTTATCCACTTTTGTAAACCATGCAGTGACAAAGGGATATCTCAAATTCAACCACTTCTATTCAACATTTCATCATCTTCTTCTACTCTACCACCAATTCAACCATTGAGTGGGCCCCCACATATTCCAATAGTTCCACCCCCATCCCAGCCACCTTTAGGTCAAGAAAATCCTCCAATGGCCTTTTTTGCAAACATTGTCGACTCACCAATCAACTTGAGAGGTGCACTTCATGGCCTCCCCAAGAATCCCAAATTTTTTTCCCAAGGTTCATTTATGGAGAAACATTAACTATCAAAGATCACATCAAGGTATTCAAAGAAATTTGCAACCAAAAGCAAATTACCAACGAGGATGTGGTTCTTCATTTATTCCCCTACTCTTTGGGGGAATTTTTCTATAATTGGTATGCTAATTTGCCACTGGGATGTATTGGAGATTGGGATACTTTTGAAAAAATGTTCCTAGAAAAATTCAAAACTTTTATCAACTCAACTATGATACATCAAAAATTCATATCAATTAAGAGGGATCTAGCTGAGATGGTTAAATGCTTCAACCACCACTTTCACATGGCATACCACAAGTCGGGAATGCCATACACTATACTAGTTGAAGCTACTATTCAGATTTATCTAAATGCTATGGATCCTCTTACATTTATCTTTTTAAGAAGACTTCCTCCAGCAAATATTGATATATATAAAAGGTCTTTGCAGAAGTGATCACATTCACTAAAAAAGCCAATCCTAATGGAGGAGGAATGATTCTTCTAACACAAGTTGTCACTACAATACCAACATACCCTATTGGACTACCCAGGCTAACTAGTCAATTGTTACATATGAATCTAGTTCCATTATAGTAGGCACCTAGTCCATAGAACCCCCCTCTAACATATCTAGGTTATGAGCCTCAAAAAATTTCTTTCTTTGAATAGAAAGTAGAAGTTCTCGTAGAAGCGAACAATAGCTTCATTTCAAAAATTGGCCAAATGAAAAAGACTATGTGACAAATGAACAATGAGTTGACGCATCTTAGATTATCACAAGGATAGAATAAAAATTTCCAAATAAACAACATTGCTCCCTACAACAACAATTAGGGCAAAAATTATAATAGGAAATTCAATGGAAACAAAAACAATAATAACAACAATAACATGGGAAACAATAATGGAGGGAACAACTTCAACCCTCCTAACCATAATAATGGCTTCTAAAGGTAGAACCGATAATGGAACACTCATTTGAATAATGGAAGTATTCATGTTGACAACAACAACAACACCAACATTCAATATGCAAATATTAATCAATATGATGATGGTCAAAATGTACCTTACAACGATGGTTCATACTATAATGGAAATCAAGAGATGAATCAAAGCTCGCAAGTAAATGACGACACTCCTCCTATACAATTCAATGCTATGCTATTGGAATCATACAATTTTGTACAAAATGTATAGGTTGAACAATTAGCTAGTGAGGAGTTCTCATTCCCATTTAGCCAAGAACCAGACCTTTAGCATGAAGAGATGTTTGCCTTTCACAATGATAATTAAAATATATACAATCTTAGAAGTAGAAAGGAACCCCTAATAGATGGAATTCCTCTAGCTTTACAACTAACTCCTCCTAATCTAAGAGCAAGTAACAATCTGGCACTAGTTAGGCCACCAGATGGAGAACAACAAAATCAGAATAAAGTGAATTTACCAACAATATTGAAAAATCCTGTTTAGTCTACTAAAAAGTACAATGCGGTAGTGGACTTGAAAAGAACCAAAGCCAATATGTCCATGTTTGACATGTTGCAAAATTTTCCACAACAATGAGAAGCTCTTATGAAGACTTTGGATCATACAAAGGTTTCTCATAATACAAATATTGTTCCTCAAAATATTGTATCTCATTAAGTGAATGTTCCAAAAGTGATGCCCACTATGTTCAAAGACAAGGTTGAGGTTACCCCATTTTCTCTCAGCATCAAGATATATGGAAAGAATCTTCACAATTTCCTAATTGATTCATGAGCCGCATGTAACATCATGCCACTATCGATAGCCCAAAGACTAGCAGTTTGTCCTGAACCTTCCAATTAGATAGTGATACAATTGGATAAAATAGAGATAAAAGTCATTAGTGTATTAAAGGACATTTGGATACAATTGACAGTTGACCCCCAGATTTAGGATGTTATTGATATACATGTGGTTGATATCCCAAAAATGTATGGGTTATTTATGAGCAGAGAATGGATGAAATTCCTAAGAGGATGGTTTTCTATGGATTTCACTCAGTTATGGTTGCCATGGAAAGGAGTAAACAATCAAATCAAAATAGATGCAAAACCAAAACTGAAAATGATGATTACAAAGTATAATGCCTTGAATGAGATAGGATTCTTACAATCAGATCTAATTTCATACAAAGTGATGGTATTCGACATGATTCCAACTGAAGCATCCTAGGATCAAGATAGAGAACTCAAGATGTCGGTTGCAAAGGGTGAAATTGTGACATAATTCATAGATAATATGGTGGCTAATTTATAGTGTATAGGAGAGGAAGTTGATCCTAGTATCTTACTCCCTAGATTTTGCCAGTTGCATAAAGTTAGTCACTCTAAATTTGAATTCTCATCATGTCAAGAAGTAGTCATGAAGCTATTATCACACACAATGAGAAACATAGATAATAAGTTCCCAGAAGACAAACTCACAAAAAGTCAAAGTTCTATAAACTCATCTAAAATTGTGGAAAAATTTGAAGAGGGAATTGAAGATCTAATTGTGTCATATAGTCACACCTCTTTAGATGGTGGAGGTTTTCCCTCTCCTCCCCTACGAATGATTAAAGTTCAAAGAAAAAAGAAGATACGTGAAAGGTAAAGGTTGGGCTTTAGTAGTCATTCATCTTGAACCTAAGGTTGAGGAAATCAAAGAATTGATAGGGGAGATTTAGGATAACAAAGATAAACACACACTTCCTCTATATACAAGCTACAAATGAGAATCATCAAGTGCACCATGTGTAAAATTACAATGGGTTCCCAAGAAATAGTCATTCAATGCTCAAGTAAAAGAGAAATCAAGGACGAACAAGCATAAAGTTAGAAAAACCAAGGAAGATCTGATTTGGACACTTCACTTTGATGGCTCCAAATGTAAATTAGGAGCCAATGTAGGTATTGAATTGGTCAACACAAAAGGTAAGTCATTCTATGTAGCATATTGATTATAGTTTAGATGTACTAACAATTCTATAGAATACAAAGCATTAATTCGAGGACTTCTCTTTGCATTGGAGAAAGGAGTCACAGTTCTCATAATCGAAGGAGATTCTCAATTGGTTATACGACAAGTAAATTCAACATACTCTTGAAATGATAAGAGATTACTTGCTTACATAAAAAGAGTGTGGGATTTACTAGATGATTTTAGAGCTTTAAACATGAAGTCTATTCCAAGAAGGAAAAACATGGTAGTAGATGCTCTCACCATTTTAGCAAGTGCATTACAACCAATTGAGAGAACAAAATTGAAAAGATTTTTGATAGAATTGGTTGCCACTCTATTTATTCCCAACAATATTAAAAACTTTTAGGTCTTATAGGATTATCAACATATACTCAAATTTATCATGTAGAGTGGTCACTTTGAAGGGCAAGAGATTAATGACACACTAGATGAAAAATCTAAAGGTGATGAGCTTGAGGATGAAGACAGGATTCTTAATCTAAAAAAAAATACTATTCCAAAAGGGATGGTTGAATTAGAATGTATTTTTGATTGTGGTGAATCAACACTCAATAGAAGGATGACTCAAGAAAGGGGATTGAGAAATGTGACTTGTACAACCTTGGTACTGAAGAAAATCCAAGAATGGTACAGATATGAAAAGTGTGCAATCCACAAGAAAGTGAGGAAATTCTCAAACTACTTAGTGAGTATAAAGATGTTATTGCTTGGAGCTATGAAGAACTAAAAACATATGATCCTAAGATTATTACACATAACATCTTGCTGAAACTAGGTGTTAAACCATTCCAGCAGAGACAAAGACCTATAAATCCTATCATTGAACCACTAATAATGAAAGAAGTTAAGAAGTTACTGGATGCCAAGATCATATTCCCCATCTACCATTCTACATGGGTGGCTAATTTAGTTCCCATGCAAAATAAGACTGGAGATAAATGTCTTTGGATTGATTTTCATAATTTAAATCTAGCATCTCAAAAGGTTAATTATCCTTTGCCCTCACTAGATGAGGTATTGCAAATTATAAATGGTTCAAAGATGATGTCTTTTTTGGATAGATATTTAGGATACAATCAAGTGATGGTTGATGAAGAGGACTGACTAAAGACAACTTTTACAAGTAAATGGGGAACCTTTGTATATAGGAGAATACCTTTTGGACTAATTAACATAGGGGCTACATTTCAATGTGCCATGGATGAATCTTTTGAAGGATTGATCAATAAATGCACAGTCATCTACATGGATAACTTGACTATCTTTTGAAAATATTGAAGTACTCACATTGCTTATCTAAGATAGGTATTCAATAGATGTCATAAATATGGCATATCTCTCAATCCCAAGAAATATTCATTTGGCATTACTAAAGGAAAGTACTAGGGCATGACATTTCTGAAGCTAGAATGTCCATTGACCCTCATAGAGTGGAGGCTATTCTCAAGTTATCACCTCCTCATAGTTGAAAAGAAATCAAGTCTTCCTTTGGGAAGATAAATTTTGTGTGAAAACTCATAAACATATTTGCAGAGATAGTTCGTCCCCTTAATAGCTTACTCAAAAAGGGGGCTAAAATAGAATGGGGCCTAGAGATTAAGAAATCATTTGAGGATATCAAAGTGGCCATTTCTAAGGCTCTAGTCTTGGTAAGTCCTAATTATGAGCTACCTTTTAAGATATATTCTTTTGCCTCAGAACATTCTTCTGTTGGGATCCTGACATAGAAAAAGGAAAAGGAGGATGAAAGACTGATTGCTTGTATGAGTTTCCCTTTGAAGAATGCTGAGTTGAATTATTCCAACCTTGATAAACAATCTTTTTCATTGATCAAGGTGGTAAAGAAGTTCTATCATTACATACTAAGAAGTAAGGGATATGCAATTGTACCTAATCCAACAGTGAAGATTCTTTTGTGCAAAATGCACTTGTTGAAAGATGAGAAAAATGGATGTCCATAATTTAAGAATTTGATCTAGAAATTAAATCTATGGATTAATCTGAGGTCAAGGGTTAACAATGATGATACTAGGATGGAAATGAAAAGGGATTCAAGTTTGATAGTAAAACAAATTAGAATGATTAGAATCAAATGATTATATCTCAAGTAGATATTGGTCAAGGTGTGGTGACAGATGTTTGGTATCAGGATAATGTCTATTATCTTCTAAAAAATCAATGCCCAAGCTAGATGAATAATTCTCAACATAGGGGACTCAAAATGAAGTGTGAGTCCTACATGCTACACAATAGAAAATTATACAAAACGAACTAAGAAGGGATATATCTAAAGTGCTTAGGGCATGAGGAAGTAAAGGAAGTCCTAGTACATTTTCACGACAAGTATGGTATAGGACATGGTTCAAAAGAAGCAAGTGCTCATATGATTTTAAGATTAGGTTACTATTGGCCCACGATATTCAAAGACACTTTTGAGCATGTATATTCTTGTCATATCTACCAAACTAGTGCGAATAGAGAAAGGCACCTAGCGATGCCATTACAACTAGTGTACGAGGTGCACCCCTTTGCAAAGTGTGGGTTGGATTTCATTGGTCCAGTAGATCCACCATCATCAACTGGGTACACATTTATCCTCATAACTATGGATTATTGTACATAGTGCATAGAAGTAGAAACATTTAGAAATTGCACTACTAAGGTGGTAATGGACTTCTTGGAGGAACACATTGTTATCAAATTCAGAATGCCATTCACCCTTGTGTATGATAACAGATCTTCTTTCACATCAGTATTCTTAACCCAATGGGAATTTGAAAATAAGGTAATCATCAATTTCTCTTCAAATTATTACCTGCAAGGAAATGGGGCAGCAGAATCTATGAATAAGAACTTGATCATAGCAATAAGATGATTGTTGAAGGAGTATCCAAAGGATTGGCATACACAACTCAAATATGCCCTATGGATGGATTGAGTGAGAGTCAAGAATGCTTTGGGGACTTCTCTATACTTACTTGTCTATGGACAAGAGCTAGTGTTCCTGCTTAACCTTAGGATTCCTATACTAAAATTCATGAGCAAGTACATTGAAGATGATGACAAAGTACAAATGAGATTGATGAGTATTTTAGAAATGGACGAGAAATAGATAGTTGCATTGGAGCACATGGCTAAACATCAATCTATTGTAAAGAGATGGTTTGATAAGAGAGCCATGATAAATTCCTTCAAGATTTCAAACCTTATTCTAGTTTGGGATAAGGCAAAAGAGAAATTGGGAAGCCATACCAAGTTTCAATGCTTGTGGATTGGTCCTTATCAAATTGCAAAAATTCTTGGAGAAAACGCTTTTAGGATGAGTTCCTTATAGGGGGGATTTCTTCCCTTGCCAGTAAATGGGAAATTTCATAAACATTATTTTGAAGCCTAAATTTTAAAAGAAAAAATAGTAAAATTTTATTTATGCAATTAGTTAGTGTGTTTAATTTTAGTTGTGTGTTTGCAAAGTTATATCAATTTGAGTGGTAAGGTGCACTTGAGATTTTATCTCAAGATATTTTTATTAACTACTCTTTTGGTCTCAATTTTAGGAACAGGTATTTCTTTGTCAAAACATTCAGACAATTGTGTGTGTCTTATATCAACTAAGGAATGGATATTACTTGTAGAAATAGGGAGATTTTTCAGTCTTAAACTCAAGATTCTAAATCAAAACTTTACAAACTTAAAAATTGATTGTCTTAGGTGTTGTTGAATTAAGGTTGAAGATTGCAAGGGACGATCCAAACCCTAGTTGGTTTAAATAGGAGGTGTCTTCTTGAAAGATTGCTAAGATCATTGTTTGGTGTGAGAGTTTCTAAAAAGTTCTAACAGAAAAATGCAAGGCATGTTTACAAAAGATCAAATCCAAGAAATGACACTGATATCCTAACTACACAGTCTAAACATAGTCAAGATACAGAAGAAAAAAAGAAAAAAAAAAAAACAAAGAAAATAAAAGAATAGAATGGTGTTAAGACTGAAGGATTTTAAAAGATCTGAAATGGAAAAAGATACATTTTCAAAACAAAGTATCTTGTACTAAAACATTGCTTCATCAAATAGTGACACTATGAACTACATGGAACGATTATTCAAAATTTTCTAGAAAATTAAAAGAAAGTGACAACCCACTAAGAGCCCTTGAATTGATTCTCTCATTTGGTCAAGCAAGTGATCAAATAAATAACCTTTATGAAGATCCTTAATGAATGGGCCTAGAGGGGTAGAAGATTGTTTTCATGATTTAGAAAACTTTGATAGTCTGCATCCTGAGATGTCGAAGGGAATGAATACATGAATCACACACTGATCTCGAAGGTTCTTGATCCTAAAGTTTTGACTATGAAGTCACTAAAAAATTTCCTAGAATGTTTAGGTTTTAGTTGGTATTTAACACACATTGAAAGAATGCTTGCTAATGAAGAAATGACTTTGTCATTTCTTCTTTTCATCGGGGTTATTTGTTGTGGTTCCACAATGCATGCCCCATTCCCTAGTAGGAATGGGGACCCCCCCACTATATTCTTTTGGATCTTAGGCTCCTAATATGGGATCCAAGAAAATTATTGGGGTCTTACCTAGTCCCCTTACTTGCATCCTAGGTCCTCACTGGGGAGTCCAATTTTCAAGGGATATGTTTTTTTTGAAAAAGTCAACAGTAAAAAAAAAATTAGAAGAGTCCGCACTAGCACATCTGACATGGTGCAAAAGTGTACGATATGGAAGGGAAGCACACCACCTTTGGTGATGCACCAATGTGTAGCTACACACTTGCATAGCACCAAATGTGGGTAGGGGTTATATAAACCCCCACCCCCTCCTATCTCCTCACTTTGTTTTACTTTTCTCTTTCCTTTGTGTTGTAGCCCTTGCACTTCATAGCTTCCATTCCATAGTTTTGCACCAACTAAGGTGCACCAAAACTTCAAATTGAAAAGGGTGTGTAGTGGCACACCTAGCTAGGTACGCTCCTATGCACCCCTTTTGCAAATTTAAAAATATAGAAGGGTGCATAGTAGTGCACCTAACTTGGTGTGCAACTCTACACACCTAAAGAACACAAAACCTCAAAAGATGAGGTGCACATTTGCACACCTGGATAGGTGTGCTAGTGTGCACCTCTATGCTTATAAGGAGTTTAGAAAATTAATATAAAAAAAAACTTGGACCAAATGTTTGGTACACATTTGTACAGCTAACATGGTTCGTAGGTGCACACCAAACCTATGACATAATTAAAAATACAAAACAAAAGGAAAATAAACAAGGTGCACACTTGCACACTTAATTTGGTGTGTTAGTGCACACCCATCACCAAAGTGAAACATAAAATAAGGTGCACACATGTGAACCTTATATTTTAAGTTTGTTTTGAGGAAAAGCAAGTTAATAGGTTTTTTTTCACACATTTAGTTTTTTGGGTTTTGTTCAGGATGAGACTTAGCTAATAGACATCTCTCTTTTGTCATGTAGATATAATGGCATCTTCTTCCATTGAGAAAATGGCACCAAAGATCATTGTGTTTAAGTTCCAAGGCATGCCCTCAAAATCAAGGTTCCAGGATGAGTACTCAGAAATTAAGGATACAAACTTGGGACACACTGATTTGGGAGAGTTCTTGAGGATTTCTAGCAAACCCATTGAGAGGTTTGTAATGATTTCTAACTTAATCTGATTAGGGTTGGTAAATGCAGCTTTGCACCCAATATCAGTACAATCCTTGGAACTCATAATGACACTTGTACAACACTTTGTTCTTGACAAAAGGGTAGTTGAAGAGCATGACTGGAGAATTTTTGCTTGACCTTCGACCTGATAAAATTGAAAGGGTATTTCATCTCCCTAGGGCTGATCAATTCATCAAACTCACTTATGAGGTAGCTAAAATGTGGTATAGGGAACACCTAAAAGAGGCTACAGATATAATTCAATCCTCTTATCTTATTGAGAAGAATCCTTTAGGGAAGGTAATAGGGAAGGTGGATTTGACAAGAGGATATATGAAGGATGATATTGGATACTCGGTCATACTTCTGAGTAGGGTGATGGGTCTACCAACAACTATGCACTTCAATATTTTCATTGTAAATTTTATTGAGACTATCAAGATCACAAGGATGCCACTTGACTAGGCTACCACATTGAGTGAAAACTTGTGTGAACAATTGGAGGTAGTCAAGGACAAGAAGAAGTTGTACATGACTTCATATTTGGTATATCTATTAGCTACAAGAGAAACAAACTATCTCAGATTATACAAAAAGGGTAGCATGTAGGATCCCAATGCTTGGCCTTATATCATCTACCCTCAATTGGTGAAAAAGAAGCTCTTGAGATAGAGAAAATACTATAGAATCATGAATAATGCATTCATATTTGACATCATTTGATTCATAGAGGGAGACTATGCAAAAAGATTATCTGATGATGCAATAGCACAAATTACAACTCTTGAGGCTTATTTCACTTAGTTCAAATTATTCACATATCTAAGGGTAGCTAGTAACACTATCAATCAAAATAAGTTCCCTAGATATCCTAGTGCTAGACTTGTCCTATCGAGATTCCATGACTAAATGAGTATCCATATGATAGAGTAAGGAAACAACACAGACCGTGTTGGACATGACCCCTAGTCATAGGACCATACCAAGTTAAGAAGAAGAAAGATATTTTGTCTTTTGAATGGGAATGGGATCAGTATCCACTAGTAGAATACAATTCTCCAAGGTCTTTCTGTGATAATATTAGAAAAGTTCAAAGTCTAGTAGGCAGGGAATTTTAGCACAAAGAGGCCATTCAGGATCAGTGGATGAATCCAAAAAATGACTATGATGGCTGTATCAGGGACTATTGTAGGATGACTTTGTATTTACTTGAGAAGGCTCTAAATATAAGAATTCCAAAGGAAATATTGCAGCAAGACTCAGGGAAGTTTCTTGACCCTCTGTTCAGCATAGATAAAATTGGGGACAGGCCTATAGTGAATGCCAAGGTTGATAGAGAGGAAAATGATGATATTAATCATCAGGAAAGGCATGTCACTAAGAGAACATAGGATTGGATCAAGAAACTATTTTAACTTGATCCAATACCTGAGATTATTATTTTTCATGCACAAGCTCACCTAGCCAAAGTTAGAGGAAAGAAGGTCACCATTCCTATCTTTGCGGCCTAATCACCAATAAGGCTAGAAATAGTATACCAACTTGACTGACTTGTTGGATACTATCACCCACCAAAGACAAAGAGAAAGTGAAAAAGAAAGAGGAGTTCTCCTCAAAGAGCCAAGATAGAAGAGGGTGAAGTACAAGCACCTCCTCAACAACATGAAATAAATGTGCAAGGGTCAAAAGATACTGGAGCTTCCCAAGTCTAGGTAGATCCTCAATTGCCACCAGTTCCACCTAGTTAGATAGAGGATGAAACCTAAGAAGTCTCTCCTCCTTTTTAGACAAAACAAGAATCCCCTTCTACCTCTGAGAAATAGAAAATGATCAAGATCTACATGAAGAAAAGGAAAATGGTGATTAAAGAATGTTTCCTTTCCCATCTATCCCAAAACCTATTCCCAAAGAAGAAGAAGAAGAGGAAGATGAGGAGGAAGATGTGCCCCTACAAAGAAGAACCCAGCTAGCTAGAGCCATGAAACAAGAAAGAAGGAGAAGTTCCACGTGACACTGCTATTTTCCCTAGAGGAACCTTTGGAAGTACCTTCTTCGAAGGATGAAGTAAAACAATGGGTGGATGAGTAGGATCTAAAGGGTGATGATGTATTCAAAATGTTAGATTTTGACTTCATTCCTATAGGAATAGATTTGGTGGGTGATAAGATTAAGGATACCCCTATAAGTGAGCCCCAATAGGAGGACTAGATGAAGATGCTGCCAGAATCATAGGGTCCTAATCTTACTCCCTCATCCCCACTACAAGTCATGATGGTGGATAAGGGCTCTGTTACTTCTCTACCTCCATTTTTTGAAGAAGACTAGGATTAAAAGGAACCTTCACAATAGGAGGATCCATAGCAGATGGTAATAGATGAAGTGTCAAAATAGGGACAAATGGTTGAATATTCTTAGCAAGCCTCCTAAGATAGTGAGCTACAAACTATAGGTTCCATGAAAATAGAGACCATAGAAGGAGTGCCTTCACAAAGAGAAAGCACTCCAGAGAGGAGTGATAAGAGAAAAGAGGTGGTTGAACATACTCCTTCATCATCAAGAGGTGGGCCTTTAGTTGAATGAGTTTCGAAGTGGTTATAAAAAGAAATGATGAGAAACAAGAAGCCTCAATTCAACACAGATGAAGAGGATATAATCAAGTTAGCCAAGGTCCTGAGTAAACTTGTGTCCCCATCAAAGGAAGGAAGAGAGTTGGCATTTATCAATAACACTTAGGATCAAGATCTATTTGCTCAAGTGCCTATCCCTCCTCCTAATGTAGATTCTGAAAGCTTAGGGCCATAGAACTATTAGATCAAAGAGATTAGGCTTGGGAAGCCCACATTGGATATGGCTAGGTTGATGGTTACCATGGGAATAAAAGAAGTTTTCAAGAGCATGGAACATGAAGGGGTCGAACTTAGAACACTTTGTAGGAAAAATGAAATCCTAAGAGGATATTTAGCTGAAGTTGTTGGTTCCTTGGATCTTGAACACCTTGAGGAGACTCTAAATTCTATACTTGGAGAAGGGAGAGGGGTACATCTAGATCCATTATTGAAAGCCTGTCAGCAGTGGTGGGAAAGTTTTGAAGAAAAGGGTGTCTTAATCATCCAAGGGAATCTAAAGTTGTTGCATGCTACATAGGATAATGTAAACAAGATGATAGGAATTTTGAAGTAGGATTTTAGTATAATGGATGAAGTGCATACCTAGAGCAAAGATTTACAAGTTTTGCAAGTCATAAAAGGGCAAAGGTATAGGATTTTATAGATGTATATACAAAAAAATAAATAGATTTAATTGATGATTGGATTGAGAAGATTGAAGGCAGTAATAAAGTAATGGAAACAATACATGTCGAGATACATCGGCTCAAGGACTAAGCCCAAGAGTGAATTTTAGAGGTAGAGAGGCATTATAGTGATGTGTGTCCAGTCATTTTTGAGGATGATGAACTGGAGAAATTAATGCCCATGGAGGTAGTAGTGGAGAAATTTAGGAAGATTTTTTAGGAAGCTTCTAATGATGTGGACATTCGATTGTCTTTTAGAATAGAGGAAGCCCTGTTAGAGTTGGATACCAAACTTGGGGATTTTCTTAATACCTGAATTGAGGTAGACAACTATAGACAGAAGGTCAAAGACAAGTACAAATCTGTAGATTTATTGGATGTAGCTAAGATTACTGAGATGTAGAGAAATTTAAGGAAAAACATCCAGACATAGCTTTGGGATGAAGGGCAACAAAACCCAGAAGCAAGAATTTCAATTTTGACACTCAGTAAAATTTTGAGATTTTGGACCCTTTTTAGGTGTGCAGGTCTATAGGTGCACAGGTCTGCAAGTGCACTTTTCTAGAGGTGCACCAACAGTTAACTATCAGTTCCAAAAATAGAACTTTCCATGCATAAAAAATGCATTATGATAGCAATTTAACTCTGATAGACGCCTGGTGAAGAATTAACTTCCATTTTTGGCACTTCTAGACACTTTTACTTTGACTGAAGGCTTTCTTATTATTTCTCCTCTCATAGATTCATTTTTTTTGACATGTAAAGGCTCATGCATCCAATTAATGAATATAAAATGGATGGAGTCCTACTAAGCACTGGAGTTAGATTGTTAGTTTGTATGAATAATTAGTCTATTTTATTAATTTAAAAAGCATATTGTTGCATGAAGATATCTCTCACTCTCAACACAAATTAAGAAGATGATTTATTATAAATACTCCATTGTAATATGTAATTGGAGTCATCATTATTTGGTAACAATATTATGCTTTTGGTGTTCGTATTTGGAGTGTAGTGATTCTTGCCTAAATGTGTCATTGTTTTGTGAATGTACGTTCATGGAATTGTGATTGAGCCAAAAGTTTATTGCATTATTACTAGTTGTGTGATCTATTAATTCTAGTGTTCACTATGATTTTATAAATTTTGCTGATGTATTTAGCTCAAGAAGAAATCATCAAATTGTACCTGCATAACTCTTTGTATCGCATGACCACACTTTTTGTGGCCTTGCAATTTGGTAAAGAGTGAAACATCATATGGTTATTAAGTTTCCCATCGACAATTTTATCAGTGGAATCTAGGAAGCATTGCTCCTATTTTCATTGGTTACCTACTGATTTGTTTGAAAGCTTAACTCGTAGATGTGTTGTTTTCTATAGCTTGTGTCCATTAGGATTTTAATTTCATGTTATTTTCTTTAAACTTCTTTTTATTTTCTTTATTAACCCCTTTGTTAGAATAGGAATCCAAAATAGTTTCATTGTTAGATTATATTCATAAAAAAATAGAACAATACAAAAACATAGTTCTTTTATGTGTGTATTTTGAAACAACGAACATATTCTACATCTCACCTAAAATAAAAATGAACCAACAAAGGCCTCTTCATGAACAAAAACATTTATCTTCAACTAAGTGGATTCTAGTAGGTCACAAGATCACCCAGAACATTGGAGTTGATACAAAAGATTGACTTTTTGACAAAGGAGTTCAAAAGAATTCTTGTCATTTAGCATTGTGCATAATGACAACTAAATAATACCAAGCTCACTTGGACAATAAAGACAATTTTCTATATCTACCAAGTGTTCCTATGTAGAAGACATTGTCTACCGAATCCACCAAGGTGTCGAAGGTATTCATGCAGAAAAAGAGTGTTAACTGAGCTTCTGTTAGTTAACAGAGGAAATCACATCTGAGTTAGTTTCTACCAAGCTAGATGGACTAATGAAGGATTTCTTATTTTGGCATATTAAGCTCAAATGCTTTATCTATTGCTTCTAGCTGACTATGGTGATAAATATTAATTATTCTAAGTTGTATTTGAGAAAACTTGACAATGTGGAAGATATAAGTAAAAGGTCAAGTTATGATTTCAAAGTATGAAAACTATAATGAATTAAGCATAAGTGATGAAGAGAGGAAGAGAAGTTGAAGGATAAGAAGAGTATCCTTGTGGAGTATAACAACTATATTCAATCAAGAAGGATTAAGTTCATGTCAGAATAGAGATTTGTAATCTACAAATCAATTGCATTCAAATAAGGTCAATTCATTGTTACTCTCTAACCATTTTAGTAGTGATATAAATCTCTTAATAGAGTTGGTTTAACAATCATTTTTAAATCCTCTAAAAAGGTGGCAGTTCCATTGAATTGTCTAAAGACCTCTCACAAGGCCACTCATAACAATGTGATTAAATCATCTAACAGGGTCACACCTAACAATTTGTTTTGTAACCTTTAACAAGGTTGGCTCCTAATAGGGTTCACTTTAGAAGAGTGAAAAATAGTAACTAGTTGTAATTGGTGGTTTTTCCCAAATTCAGTTTCCATGTTAAATCTTGGTGTCATATGTGTTCATTTTATTTCTCTCATTCTTACAATTAGGATTAAGTATTTACAGACAATATCTTAAGATCTACAAAATTATTTTGTTACTAAGTACATTCAACATTTGTCGAGTTACAGTGTATCATGTATGTTTACTGAGCATCAATAGTATTTGGTTTTTAGATTATAATTTGTACTGACATCTAAGGGATCTAGGATTTATTTTAGCAGTAATTGATTCATCCCTCCCCTCTCAATTACTCCTCTTATGTTTCCAATAGTTTACCTCTTATATGTTCATGAGCATCCTTAGGTAGTTCTCTAGTAAAAATATTAGCTATCTTCTCCTTTGTATTCACATACTCCAATCTTACCTCTTTGTCTTGAAATAGCTCTCTCAAGTAATAGTACTTAATAACAATGTGATTTGTTTTTGTGTGCACCACATGGTTCTTAGATATGTTTATAGCACTTGTGTTATAACAAAATATGATAACAGATTTAGCGACCTCTTCATTTAATTCAACAATTGCTTGATCCACAATATGTTAGAACAATTAATTTCTATTGCTAAATATCTTCTACTATAGATTGAGAATGTGTTCTGTTTCTTTCTTTTCCATGAAACCAATCTCTTTCCTATAAAAAAATCTCCACCACTTGTACTCTTTCTATCATCAACATTTCCTACCTAATTTTCATCAGCATACACTTTTAGTTTAAACATGTTATTTTTCTTGTAATACAGTCCATAGTCCTCTATTCCTTCTAGTTAACTTAGTATCCTTTCAACAACCATCATATTCTTCTCCTTAGGATTTGCAAAGAATATAACAACAATTCCAACTACTAGTGCAATATTTGGTATGTTGTGAACAATGTATTACAACTTTCCAATCATTGATCTATACAAGGTTTGGTTTACATATGTAGTATCATCACTCTATGAAAGTTTATGTCTAGTAGCCATAGGTGAACTAATTGGTCTTGAGCCTTCAATTCCTAAGGTATTTGATATCTCCTTAATATATTTTGATTGTTTAATGTATATACTTTTATTCATTTGATATACTTTTAAACCTACAAAGAATTTGATCTCTCCAAACATAGACATCTTAAATTCCTTCTTCATTTCATTAGCAAATTATTTGCATAATGAATCTTTCCCTCAAAATATGATATCATCCAAAAATATCCTAGCTAATAGTATCCCTTTTTTAGATGCAATCTTCAAGTATATATTACCATTATCATTAGTCCTTGCAAAACCAATATTCACCAAATATGTATACAACCTTTCATACCATGGTCTAGCAGATTGTTTCAATCCATACAATTATTTGTGTAACTTACATACCATATTTATCTTTCTTGGGTCAAAAAATCCTTTAGCTACTTCAATATAGACTTCTTCCTTTAGTATTCCATTCAAAAATGTATATTTGACATCCATTCACTACACTTTGAGTCCTTTGCAAGAAAAATATGCAAGAAAAGTTATCACTCCTTCAAACCCTGTAATTGGGGAAATTGTCTCCCTGTAGTCAATTCTTTCTTCTTGTGAATATCCCTTACAAAATATTCTTGCTTTATTTATTGTGACCCCACCTTTATTATTTAGCTTGTTTCTTAATACCCACTTTGTACCAATAACATTATTGTCCTTTGGTCTGAGTAGAGATGTCTAGATCTTTTTCTTTTCTATTTTATCAATATCTTCATTCATGGCTACAATCCAATCTTCATCCTTGATGGGGACACAACCCAACATTAGAATGAACACAATAGAAAAAGGGAAATGTTATTATTAGTGAAAATCTACTACTACATTCGGTACAAAGAAAAACAAACCAAAAGACATGCCCTATGGGCTCATAACAATCTAATTTTGGAGAGAAATCCTCCTCACAGTACCTTATCCCAAACTCCACTGAGAACTGCCTTTACAATGCCAAAAATGTTCTTAAATAAACCCCAATTGGTTTAGGGTTAGGAAAAAATTCTAGAATATTCCATTTGGCATCCACCACCAAAATAGAAGGTTTTAGAAATCACATTAGAAGTCAGGGTAAAATTAGAAGAATCCAAAAATGGTAGCCCAACTTCTGGGAGGCATAACTTTTGAATTGGGACTTCAATTGACAAATTGTTTGCATTTTTGGAAAGCTCTCAAAGTTCTCTATAGCCTGATGGATGATATTTTCTTGTCCCCCATTTTTTGAGCCCATATAAGGCTGTGTAGTGCCTCAAATATGACTTTAAAGCACTCTTAGGAGCTCTCTAGGAAATTTAAAACTACAATAACTTTCTAACCATAAATCCTTTTGAGCTAATTTTTTTCTGTATCACTTTAAATTATAAATATAATCATCCCTCCAACTTACACCCTCTAACTCATCATAATTTTGGCTCAATTACAAAAAAACCTATTTTTTGCATTTTCACATATCCCAAGGTGCTCAAAAACTCTAACCCAAAAAACTAATAGTGGAACTGTGAAACTTGGAACCTTTATTTGACCCAAATGGGTATCTAGAAATAGAAACACATTAAATAGAAACTATGTCTAAGCATTTTTTTTTGGGTGATATCGGATTGCCCTTACACTACTGGATGCTCCTACATCAATCCTCAAGTGCATCCTTGATTGATCTAGGCTCAAATACACAATAAGCATGTATCACTTCTCAATATTTTTCTTGTCATAACTATTGAATCTTTATCTTTTCTAAAGTAGGCTTTGGTATTTTTACTTCTTGTTGTTTCTCTTCATGTTCATCTTGTAGATTCACTTCAGGTAGCACTTCTTGTATCTTGGCTTCTTCTTTTGGTTGTTTAACATTCACTTCCTAACAATGGGTTCCAACTACCTTATGCTTAGAAACATTCACCAGTTGTTGTTGTTCGACAACATTTTTTTAGGCTACTAGACTCTCCTTCATAGAGATATAAAAAAATTCTTGTAGTCTTCAGGTTCATACTTTTTTAGTATTAGAATTCAAACATGTATATACTTTTCTTTTAGTGGAGTGTCCTAGGAATATGCTTCATCACTTTTAGCATCAAGTTTTCCATGTCTATTGTCATCTATTTCCATTGAAATGCTTCACATTAGGTGCATATCCATACTACAACTAAAAAGATGCAACATTTGTACCTTTCTTGACTTGTACTTGGTTCAAATTATGAACACCTATAATTATAGCTTCCCTCTAGTACTTTTGTGAAATATTCTTCTCCATCATCAATGTCTTAACACAATCCATGATTGATCTATTCCTTCTTTTATCTGTAACATTCTGTGGAGGCGACTTCAATGCTGACATGTGTCTCTTGATTCCTCTATAATCATAAATATGTCAAATTCCTTAGATATAAATTGACCTCCTCTATTATATCTCAAACACTTCAAGTTTTTGCCTATTTCCTTTTCAACTCTATCCAAATGCCACTTAAATAATTAAAATACATTAGATTTTTTTTCAAGAAACATCACAGTCATTATTCTAGAATAAAATATTTGTCACGACAATAGATTTTCACTCCAATAGGTCCACAAAGGTTGGTGTGAACTAACTCCAATATATAATTAGATGAATAAATATTTCTCTTGAAACTAGACATTATCATTTTACCCAATTAACATTGTTTACACATTACATTATTAGGTTTCTTCAAGCTTGGTAATCCTATTACTCTTTTTATCTTACTAATGCTTACCAAATTATCAAAATTCACATGACATATCCTCTTACACTATAACTAAATATCTTCATATTGTGAAAACAAGCATGTATAATTAGATAGGCCTAGGTAGAACAAGTTACCTTTTGTTTGTTCTCAACTTCCAATAAGTTCTCCAAAATCATTATAGATCTTGGTTTTCTTGTGTTGAAACTCAATTCAATAACCTAAACTATTCAACTATGCAATACTCAAAAAATTGTAATTCAATCCATTAAACCAATACACATTATCACATCTAATCTTATCAATCAATATTATTGATCCTTTACCTTTCACAAGACATGATGCATCATTAATAAACTTAATACAAATTTATTTATAATGTTCTAAAGTCTTAAGCTTACTTTTATCACCAGTCATGTGATTTGAGAAACCACTATCAATTATCCATTTATCACCATTACTCACATATGATATAAGTATAATTTTCTCATCTTCTTTAGAATCGTCTTTCATTACAACATAAACAACTTATTCCTCATGGCTATCAGTTTATTCAACAATGTAACAAGATATCTTACCTTTTCCCTTGTAATCTTTGCATTCTTTTTGTCTCTTCCATCTCTTCTTCCTTGGTACTTATTGTCTTGCATTTCATCCCTATTAGGAAATCTTACAACAATATGACCAACTTTATTGTATGAAAAGTAGATTATAGGAAAATTTCCTTTGAATTTTCCTTTGCCTCTTGGTAGCCTTCTATTCATTAATTCTTCAAGATCCTCAAGAATTTTACCAAATGATTCACTATCACTATCCTCATAATTTCCTTTCTTCTTCTTATACTTATGTAGAACTAATTATGACCAAAAAGAAGATTCAACATTAGGGATAGTAAATTATCAAAATTTGACAATTCAAAAGAAGTAAGCCTCCCAATCAGACTATCCAAGCTTAGATCATTACCAAGAGTACACCTATATTCTTGTATTACAAAAAATCGGATAGCATAAATAGGGAGTAGAGTTCTTGATACCTTTTTTTATCATAGTTTCATTGCTATTTTTTCCTTCAACTCCTCTAACTGCATTCACCACTTCTTTGATTTGGCCACTATATTATAAAATTATGTCACCTTTTCATCTTCATATCATCAAACTTGCCTCTCAAGCTTTTTAACTTAGCTCTCAGTACATTCTTGTCTCCACCATGGATCTTTGCCAATTTGTCCCATATTTTGTTTCTAGTAGTACATTCTTTTATATCATCAAACACTGAGTAACCTAGGGTAGATGCAATCTCCAACATTACATGATTGTATTCTTATGTCTCCTTTATCTACTAGGCTATGATAGGTGTCAGTACTGCTATGTAGTTATGTTTCTAGAATTATACTACTAAATCTCTAATTATAATAGTGTGAAGATTCACCAAACTTTTCAATGCATGGAAGTTTTCCTTGTTCAACTTGGGTACCTCATTTATGAATATCTTGATCTTTAGCTTTAAGTCCCTTCAAAATTTCATTATAAGCACTACAATCTCTATTACTAATTTTTGGAATGGTTTTACAATAACTATGAGGGGGATGGGGTGAGGTTTTGAATTAGTTGTTCTTACGTCCAGATGTTCCAAATAAACTTTTAATCACTTTAAAAAACTCATATTTATTCTTTAGTCCAACTTAAAAATAACATAAACTTGCAGTTCACTATTCCAATAGTAAACTACTTGAAAAATGTAAAGCAATAAGAAATAAAACCCATCAAATACTATTCACAAAAAGTATAACACTAGCACTTAACATGGAAACCCAATTTGGGAAAAAATACTAGTAAGATGCTACTAACTTTTCACTCTTCTAAAGTGAGCTCGGTTAGGAGCCAACCCTATTAAAGGTTACAATACACACTATTAGGTGTGACCTTGTTACAGGATTTAATCACCCTATTAGGAGTGGCATCATTAGAGGTCTTAAGAATATCTCATTACAATGTCATCTTGATTAAAGGATTTAAAAATGGCTATTAGGTCAATCTTGATTACAAGATTTTAATTGATACAATGATTAGAAAGTAATAGTAGGTTGATATGATAAATACAAATCACTTTACAAATATAGATCATATTGCAACCCATCTATTGTTCCACTAAATGACCTCTATTAATATCTCCATCACTGATTTGGTTAGAAAGCCTTCAAGAAATCACACTTCACTTCTACTCAACTCTTCACAACCTTCTATTCAAGTTCTCCAATCAATGGAATCAATATTTGCTAACCTCTCTAGGTTAATTGTTATACCTCCTTAAATAGGTGGCTTTGATCTTTTTCCATTTAAACATCACTATTGATCTTAAGGATAGGTAAAATTCATCAAATTCTTCCATCATTTTGTTTCCTCCTTCTCCTTCTATATATTTCTCAAAACTTCTCTTTGATTCCATGCCTAGGAACACTCAAACATGATTTATCATTCATTAAATGTTCTAGCTCTTCAATACTTATCCTTCACACACTTTGACTAGTCTAAAAATTCAACTATGTTAGATGGGAATCTAAATTCCTTCCCAAAATTACCAAATGCTAACACTCAGTCAATATTGTGTTACTTGACTTCGATAATCTCAAGACTACTCTGTCAATACTAATCCTATTTCTCAACATACTTAGTCTTTTCTAATACTCGATTGGCACTATATCTACTTGGCTTCTACTATCACTTGGTTGACACTAGCCCAACTTGACTTCAACTATAAGTTCCTTAATATTATGCTCTATTTGGCTTCAATTTAAATATCTTCTTCACTTAGTGTAGTGATTAAAAAACACATTATCTTACCAATGTGCCAACTAATCAAGTGCCCATTATCGTTCCACATATATCAACCTTTCCATTAGGTCTTCTTGTTATGTCTTCTTTTCAAATAATCCTCATCAATTGAATGATATGACACTCTACTTAGATAGCAACTATCTCACCAGTAAGGTTTGACATCAATGACAACATAACAATTGTTGGAATTGTAGCTTCCAACAACTTATTTATAACTCCCATGGTTTTACAAATGATCTACTCAAACCCTTGTTAATAGTGCTAGTAGCCTTTTATACCAGTTATGTCTTATAATTTGATTTTTTTTCTCAATAAATCTTAAACTCCTTTAATAAGTCACTAAACTAACCACCTTTTTGCATACCCCTTTTAGAGTTCTCAAGGATTTTTTAGGTTTTATCTCTCCAACTTGTTTTTACAATACTTTACTAGAATTAAACCTATTATTAAAGGTGTCAAACTTGATATGTCTGCAATTTCTTTTAGAAAACTTTAACACCATCAAATGGATTTAGCATGACCTATTATTTGGTACACTTTACCTTCTAATATTGCCCTACACTTACATGAAGTTGGATTACTTTCATCAATCCATCAAAGACTTCAATCATCCATTGTTATCACTGATATGCCTAACCATGTATCACTGAACTTACCTAGGGCTTAGTGGAAATAATAGAAAACCTGCATATCATAGGCCCAAATTGCATATTTACACTATGTACAGAGTGCCCTAGCATATTCTAATTCTCAACCTGGAATTGTACACAAGGGTCATATTTGTGCATCCTACTCTATATGGACCAGAGAACCAATCACACATAAGGGATTTTATTACACCAATTAAAACAATAGTACCAAAACTCAAATCATACATCAAGAAAGTAAACAAGATGCCATATCTTCATATGCAAATAAATCACTCAAGTCAATCCATTAGAGAGTGGATTCTTGAATTGAAAATGGGCTAAAACCCTATCTCTAAACATGAATTATATTCTATAGCTCTTGTGTACATGCTCCAACTATGCCACAACTAATTCTTAGGTAGTTTGCAAAATGTTGTCAATGTTATCATGACAATATTGCAAAGTTGCAATGTTGTCATTGAAAAATTGTGTATTTTGAGAACTTTGACATTTCTAGTACCCATGAACACCGCAAATGGGACTAAAATTATTACTCTAACATGATTACACCATCCTAATACAATTTCACCTATTTCCACACATATTGGAGTTCAATTGTCCATTTAACCAACTTTGACCCATAGTGACAACTTGTTGTTTACATGATAACTTTTGAGAGTACTTTGGAAAACTTTTGCCACACCTATCTTGACTTCCTAGAGGAATTAAAAAAACACTTGTAACTTAATCCTAGTCCTTATTCCTTAGTGTCTTGGCCAAGGCCACTTACAAGCCAAAATCATTGAGGCTTTTACCGAAGACCCTAGGTGCTCCAGGACCAAAAATAAATTAAATTAATATAAAGGAGTAGTTTCATTGTGATATGTTGAATCATGGATGACATGTCACTATGGGAAGTTTTAATTGATAGTAAATTAGTCATTTTTTGTATCCATATTCATCTAGTAGATTAATAGATGAAATATAAACAAGGTAGAATATATGACAAGACATTCTAACTCTTTGATAATGAGGCCAAATTTAACTAGAAATATCCAAGAAACTTTTCTCCATAACCATATTTTAACTACTCTAGAAATATGACACTTTCATAAGTTCTAAGAATGTAAAGATTAATTTATAATAGTGCTTGAGGAAAGGGAAAATCAAGTATTAGATACATTTGATTACAATTAAGACCAAAGCTCATGCATCATTAATATCATTTTTTCCAAGAAATGAGTTAGCTTTGTACATATGGTTTTGTGGATAATGGATTATATAAGTATATGATCAAATACAATATAAAAATATTCTTAAGCAGCTCATAATGGAAGAAAATTTATAGAAACAAAGATAATTATAACATAAAATAAAGGTAAATTACTCATGATCTCAATTTAACAAATTTACTCCAGTTATATACTCACAAACTCCCCTTTTGACTATTTGAATAAGGACATCATGTCATCTATAATCATAATTTCTATGTTCTAAATCATCTAAGCTTATTTGCTAATGCTAATGCTTCTAGATAAAACATCTACACTAGTTTTATTAAAATATAAGTATGTAAGGAAAATTAAGAATGAGGCTAGTATAAATGGCATTACATGAGAATTCAAACATGTCATTAGAAATCAAATATCCCAAATGAAACAGTAGAAATATAATTAACCACATATCCTTTGCAATCAATCTTATTAGACTATCAAAGTCTACCAATCAAATGAACTAATATAGATATTGATAAATATATATTTTTAAAGGAGGATAGGAGAAAATGGAAGGTTACTTCTCTTAAGCATAATTATCACTAATGAAACAAATTAGACCCAGGGTGTTACTCTCATTAGATTGATTCAATAAACTTTAGCTATTAGGATAATGTAGAAAATAAATTTGTTGAAATTTAGATTTTTGTTTAAATTTAGCTTAATGAAGTTATATATATATTTTTTCCATCATATGTTTTCATAATTATGATTTATGTAATCTAATGAGTGATCTTAGCCAAAATGAAAGATTTATAGGTTCGAAAATACAAAGAATAAAGCTCTCTTCTATACAAGAAGGGAATGAAGAGATATGAAATTAGAATTCTCTAAATTATAAATTATATGTAAATATAAAAATAATGATATATCTATAGGAGAAAGTTGTAAAAATTATGTTTGTATCCAAAATTAGTGAAGGAATGCCTTCTCAAAGTCCCTTAAGTTTATAAGGGAAGATGTGTATAGTAGATAGGATGCAAGTGTCCTAGGATATATAAAGGGTTTTCTTCCCCATTATTTTCCCCTACTTGCACTTGAATGAGGGTAAAAAATTATTTATGTAAAGTTTTAATAATTTTAATAAAAAATGGACATCTGCCTTTTATTGATAAAAAAAAGTTTACTCTGGATAATGAATGTTCACACTAGTTATCATGTAGACAGATAGGAGTTTGCACTTTATTTGAGCACATGTTATCTCACACCTCTCCTTGTGTGACACATATCTATGTTCTTATCCTCTCATTGTTTCAAATACTTTCATACACAATGGAGGATAGTCCAACTCTGGTAGACATATACTTAGTTGTTATGTTTATCACTTGCATTACTCCTAGTTATCATGCATTGCCTATATATTCAAGTTCTTTTACATTATGTACTAGAATCTAAAGAAGAATTGTATATTTTATTAATAATAATTATTGAATTAATCAATTGATCATCATTTTCCCCAAATCTCTTGTGTTATCTTGTGAGCTTCCAGATCTTTACATTACATTAATTTCCTTTGGAAAATTCTTAAGTTTTCATCAAGCAAGGTGAATATTTACATTTTTCTTTCTTTCATTTATGTCTTACAAAACAATTTCAAGTTTGATTCCTCAAACTGGGGCTTCAATAAGGAAAGCACTCATCAAACCAAAATAAAAACCAAGTTTTACTATATGTAGGGTAATGATATTTGAATTGTGATTGCAGATCCCAAAACTACTCATCGAGACCTTTTCTAAGAAGTTGGGTTGACTTTGCTATAGTATCCTTTGAAAAAATCAATCACCCCATAAAGTTTCTAGAGACTTTACCACCAAGTCGACCTATTTCTAAAGGTATGAGAAAAATAGGATTATCTATCATGATAGAAAACTCATAGTAAAAAATTTAGTCACATGTTTAGATCGACAATTTTTAGAGCAAAAAAGAATCTTCCCTCACACATCTCAAGGTAAATCCCTTTATCATTCATTTCATCTTTGAGAATAGAACTATTTCCACATTTTAATTGGGTTGACTACATATATTTAGCTCCTAGATGTATCTTACACTTGTCATTTAACAAATAGTTTATTTTCATATTTACATTGCATATCTTCAATAAACTTATACTGCATGAAAGAGGAATTTATTGAATACTTCCCTCATATGATTTACATTTAGTATTGGCATCCCTTCATCAATTTGAGTTTTTCCATTCTAATTTGGATTATATTGAGATTTATGTTTGGATGAGGCAAGAGAGGAGTAGAGATGGGAAAAATTAGAGAGAATAAAATCAACATCAACCTACCAACACTCCCTTATCCAGAGTTACACAAAAAGGCTATACACAATAAGATAAACTACAAATAATACAAGGCCAAATGTAAAATATTAATAGATGTAATTATTTAACTTCACATAAAAAGAAACCACAAAATGCCCAACTATGAGGCCTTTTGAGTTGCAACCAATTACAAATAAAACTATGAAAAGGGAGTTCAAGATCACATCTCCAATCTTCTATAATCTAAGAATTGATCCTCTCCTACATCTAACCAAGCTTCTTTTATAGCTAGCTAAGCCACAAGTTGGCTATTCAAGCATTTAATTACATCATAAGTCTAGTCTAGGAAGAGTAAACTAAAACCCAAGAAAAGGACAATATAAAATCACACACACTTAAAGGTAGGTGGACACATGTGTGTTAGGATTCAACTCCCAACTATGCAAGATGCCATGTAATAAAAGGAAAATACTCCAAAGGAAACAACACACTTCATTGGATAAAATAAATAAGAAATAAGGACCACAAATAATGACATAGAACTCATGACATATTAAACATTAGAACTTGCACACTTAGGACAAGGATTTAGGATAGTTCTTCAACATGATGGCATCTGCACACAACACGAAACTAATGGCAACAATGATTACATCATGAACAACAAAGTGTTGCAGAAAATAAGAAATCTTTCAAAATAGATCATATTTATGCTCATCTGTCAAAGGTTCCAATTTCACAATTTTGTAAAGAGATGATAAGCAAGGTTCCAGTTTCATGATTTCACAGAGAGATGATGACCAAGGTTCAAATAGTGATATTGCTATCAAGATTTAACCATATGATTTTGAGTCAAAATAATTGACCCATGTTTCATGAGTATTGGTTCAACATGAATCCATCTCTCATGAGAATAAATGGAACACTTAGCACTCATTAGATCTAGGTGATGCTCATAGGGGTGAAGCATCGAGACTTCGTGGGAGGTCACCCATCCTAGTACTACTCAGCCTAAGTGCGCTTAACTATAGAGTTTTCTCCATGGTTAAATCCAAAGCTTGGAACCCCATTTGGAAAAACTTCACCAAATGTTGTTCCTTGTGAATCATTCATTAGAAATCCCCTTAAGCTCATCAGTTGATAAGTAGGAGATAATTTCCATAGCAAGTCAAATTGTGATATTGCTATCAAGATTTAACTATGTTATTTTGAGTCAAAATCATTGACCCAAATTTCATGAGTAGTGATTCAACATGAATCCATCTCTCATGAGAATAAATTGAACACATAGCACTTTTTGGATCTAGGTGATGCTCATAGGGGTGAAGCATTAAGAATTACCGGGAGGCCACCCATCCTAGTACTACTCCATCCTAACCACACTTAACTATGGAGTTTCCTCTATGGTTAAACCCAAAGCTTGAAACCACATTTGCAAAAGCTTCAACAAGTGGTGTGCCTTACAAACCATCTATTAGAAATCCCCTTAAGCTCATCAATTGATAAGTAGGAGATAATTTCTATAGCAAGTCAAATTGTGATATTGCTATCAGGATTTAACTATGTGATTTTGAGTCAAACTCATTAACCCATGTTTCATGAGTAGTGATTCAACACGAATCCATATCTCATGAGAATTAATGGAAAACCTAGAACTCATTGGATATAGGTGATGCTCACATGGGAGAAGCATCAAGACTTCCCAGGAGGTCACCTATCCTAGTACTACTCTAGCCTAAGTGCACTTAACTATGGAGTTTCCTCCATGGTTAAAACCAAAGATTGCAACCCTATTTTTAAAACCTTCACCAAGTATTGTGCCTTATGAACCATTCATTATAAAGCCCCTTAACCTCATCAATTGATAAGTAGGAGATAATTTCCACAGCAAGTCAAATTGTGATATTGCTACCAGAATTTAACTGTGTGATTTTGAGTCAAACTCATTGATCCATATTTCATGAGTATTGGTTCAAAATGAATCCATATCTCATGAGAATAAATGGATTTACAAGCTTTCCAAGGTTCTAAAAAATCAAGATCAATTTCTTATAAATACTTCAATCCTTAAAACCAAGTAACTCAACTCTTATTTCTATCAGAAAAATTCTTCTTCTCAAAGCATTAAAAATCTTGTTTACTTGTCCACTCTTATGTTTTAATAAAAAAGAATACTTCTATAAAAAATAAACCCACTTTATATGTCTTTGATTCAACTTATTTTGAATTCCCAAATACTACAAATCTTTATTGTCAATATACAACACAAAATCTTTAGGTATCAATTAATATCTCCATTTATTCAAATTGTTACCAGTCTTCCTTCTTGACTCAAAATAACTCCAATGGAACTTCCACTAGCATCACATTAAACTTGAAAAACTTTACTAGAATCAGGCCAAGAAGGTTTAGGCAATTATGTGATTTTTGGTTTCAATGTTTCAAAAATATTATTTGCTCCATGTGTCCTTTTGAATTCATTTTTATCTCCTCGCATACTCTTAATCATAACATTACAAATAGAACTAAATTTTTTGATAAACTTTCTATAAAAAACTTTCCAATCCATGAAATGATCTTACCTCTGTTAGAATGTTTAGAATAAATAAGAGGGGGAGGGGAGTGAATCAATTATCAATGGTCCAAATGTGCCAATTGAATAAAAAAATATTTAAACAACTTCAAATCTTAACATTCCATAGCTCGATCTCTATAGTCAACTTTCAGTAACATCAACTACCAGTCCACTATCTTAAATATAATAGACTTGTAGAATGTAAATATTAATAAGTAAAACACCATAAATAACATCAACACAAGATTGACACTAGGATTTAATGTGGAAACCCAAGTTGGGAAAAATCCACCAATAACATGTAACCGATTTTTCACTCTTCTGAAGTGAGCTCTTTTAGGAGCCAATCCTATTAAAGGTTACAAAATACATAGTTAAATATGACCTTGTTAAAGGATTTAATCACCCTATTAGGAGTGGCCTTGTTAGAGTTCTTTAGAACATTCCATTAGAATGCCACCTTGATTAAAGGATTTACATATGACTATTATGCCAACCTTGATTAAAGGATTTATAATGGTTAGAAAGTAATAACACATTTTGATTTATCAAGTACAACTCATTTTGCATATACATATCCCAGTTCAAATAATAAGATGATTAACTATCTGGCTTCCATTGTCATCTCAATCTATGATTCACCTGGCAAGCCTTCAAACAATAACTCTTCAGCTCTTCTCAACCTTCTCCTTAGATTTTCCAGTCAAAAACATTAGCAACTTCTTCAACCTTCAACCTCTCTTCTCTTTTTTAGAATAGCCCTTGAATCTCCTTATATAGGTAATTCTAATTTTTTTTCACTTAAACACCACTATAAATCTTAGAGTTACGAACCCATTCAAGACATTCAATGAATATGTCTACCTTCTTGTTTATCTTCTTCTTTTCTAGAAACTTCTCTTAGAACCCATTTCTTAGGTCATTTACCTAATCCTCTCCTGGCATTAAATGACCCAACTCATTGATCCTTATCTTCAACATGATTTCCATATTCCAAGAAATCAACTTTGTTGGCTGAAAATTATGATTTTTCATAAATTGTTAAAATGTTGTTCCTTGACCAACACAGTGTTCTGACACTCGATGATTATTGGGTTACTCAGTCGTTACTAAATTTATCATTTGGTACATGTACTATCACTCAGTCAATACTGATGCTCACTCAACACTATTTTTTTGTGACATTTAATGTGGCTTGGTTGAAACTATCATCAATCAACTTATACTTCAAGTTCCTTAATCTTCTTCTCTATTACTTGATCAAGCCTATACATTTGGTCTATTTTTTATCACTTCTTCAAGATTTTAATATTATTGTCTTCTCCACGTTCAATGTGATTTAAACAATCACTTTATCTTGTCAAATTCCAACTAATCAAGTGTCCATTTGTAATTTTCTCTTCATAACTCAACATATCCTCTAGATACTTTTGTTATGACTAGCTTCTCAAATCCTCTTCATTAATCAATTAGATATGACACTTAAATTAGATAGAAAACTATCTTACCAATCATATTTGACATCAATAACAACATAACAATTGTTACAATTGTAGTTTCCAAAAATCTCCCTCTTTGGCATTGATGACAACATCTCTAGTTACCATGCAGTCCAAAAGTTTTACTATCTCAAGAAAAATGTCTCTATATGCAAGTTTAGATCTTCATTAGTATCCTTAGTTTCATTCTGAATCTCAAATTCTTTTGTACTACTAACAATTTTTTCATTCAATTACTCCCTCTTAATAATCTCTCCCTCTTTCTAATGGTATCTACTTCTCAATAGTTGTAACTTTCATTATCTCCCTCTGGATAATCTCTCCCTCTTTAACAGCAATGCCAAAGGCATTTCAAATCATATATCTTTTCCATATAGATATCTACATATAAGTTATGAATTCATCTTCTATCATCTTTTTATGGTTGATACAAAATTCTACCCTTTTTCTTCACTACTACCTTAGGCAACTACTAAAGTAGGACTTGTTGGATCCTAATTTAACAGATTTTAAAATAACCAAGAAACCAGACCAATACATCTAAGGCTAGCAAATTACTATAATGGATGCACTTGACTATTGATCTTGGGCCAACTATAAGGCTAATTCCCTCTTCTTCTTCAGGCTATGGAAGACCTAGGAAGGTGGACCTTATATTCTTTATATGGTACCATTGTAAGGCATACAACCAAATCTAAGTAATAGATAAAACTCCTTAATATTGTATGTTTAAGTAAGCATTCATTAGTGTGAAAGAGCTACTACCAGAGCATATGAACCTGATAAACCAAGTGAGGGAAAACTCTTTTAATTCCTTAAAAATTAAGTGAAAAGATATTCAATTAAAGATTTTGATCTCAACATAACCTAGGTATGCAAAAATAGAGAACATGCAACCTCTAAGCTGACCAGTCCCTTATCCATTGGGCATCAACTAAACTTTAACATACACATGGACACCTGAAGTATACTCATATAATTAGGCATCTGATCTATCTATCTAGCTTGCAAATAGACATAAATATTCATAAAGCTCTCATACTTACTATAATATCCCCTTGGTGTGACCTACAATGTTGTCAAGGTAAATAAGCATTTACTTGGCCCTTTCTTCCAACAACAAAGCTATCAAGACATACAACCTTAAAGGATTGGAAATGAGTTTAAACTCTACGTTCTTAAACACAAAAGGTTGTAGATAACAGAGGAAGGAGATGAGAATCAAATTGAAGCTAAGGAAAATAAAGCTCTTGTATTAATTTCATTGAAACCAATACATCATCTGTATATCAAAATTCAAAAAATACACAAAAAGATGACTATGTAATATAAAATACTTCAAAATAAATTCAATACTACTGTTCATAACAGAGGAACACTGAGAATGGTATCACAAATCTAGAACTAGAGCCAACCTTTTGGTCTCACCAGTCATAAAAATTGGAACCCCTACATTGAGTAGAGAAGAAGAATTCATAGAAGAGAAGATATTTCAAGATTTGGAATCTGAAATTGACATGTATCTCACTAAAATTGCCTTCAATATGATGTTGTTGAAACTAATCTTTCTTATCTGCTAGCAACCAAATCTCATCAATGATGTAACAAAATATCTAATATGTCCCTCAAAATAAATCAACAAAATATCTATTGAAGAAATATTAGATACACATCATAGAAGGTGCAAGAGCTTCAAATTTGATTTTGGCCTATCACTTCTGCTTTTGCCGTGAAATCAATTGTGCTTTCAGCAAAAACTTCATTTTCAACCAACTACCTTTGAAACAATCAAATCATCTTTACAATTGCCAATGAATTCAAATTTGATGAAAATATGGCTATATCTAATTTCAATTTCATCTACAATAATAAATCTTCATTTTTCACTAAGATTTCCCCGAAATCACAAAACCTCATGTAGCTACTTCTAGTGAACACCTGTAAAAAAATTGATTGCAGAAATGGATAGTTCATTACTTTCCCATTCTACCATATATTACACTATATATTTTGGACAAAAATCATGCCCCTGAGAAGCATTTAAAAATTTAGGCTTTGGGCCATGAACAGAGTTTAAAAACAAAAATCTAATTGTCTATATAGTATAAACTATATAAAACATTTAAAATATTAAAAAAAATCATCATTTGAAACTAATGCATTTGAAACATATTTTTCCCCTCCTTCCGCTTATCTCTCCAATCCACTGATGTTGAGTGCCATATTCCCATTTGCTAACTATACCCAAGTAGGTCCCACGGAAATTTATACATTTTGAAATATTTGAAATTTATGAGATTATGATGATGAAATCGTAACATCATAGCTCATATACCAAACTTCCCAAACCATACGACATTATAATGACCACATTAATTTATTATTCCCTTAAACTCCATCTTGCCTTTCTAATTCCATATCTCTAATCCTACAAATCACGCTTGTCATAGCATCTCTGCATGAATATTGAATCTATCTAACAATACAATGGGCATGCAATCATAATATCTCAAGGCTTGAATACCTTCTGATCTCATGGAAATGGTAATAGGTCCCATCATATTGTCATATCCCTCTTCTCTTTATGTCCCAATCTTACAACTCTTGGAAAGTCAAAAATTTTGACTTCATTATCAGCTTCACTGGATGGGCCCTACCACATATTTGTTGCACCTATCTTGAATAAATGTATCTTTGAAGACAACATGCTATTGTGTGCCTATGGTTTTAAATGCTAGTAATATTTAATGCTTGATGCATATGGGACAATCTTGTTATTACAATTCTTTTTTTGTGAATCACCTTGCTCTTTAGACTGCTCTTCTGCTTCATTATTGTAGATTCACTCTGCCAAGAACCCTGCTTCCACCATGGATTCAACTCTAGCTCCCTAACGATGTGGAAGATCTTCTTCTTTCATGGGGTAGATGTTCATCATTGTCATGCCCTACCAAGAGGTGGAACCATTCTACCTTTATGCCCATGGACCTGTCTTTATTCATGGATGGTGGGTGTCCTGTAACTGCTACTATAAAAATGCAATTCCTTGCAACACATCTTCAATGTGGATATAACCCTTTCTCTGCAGATCACCTCTTCACTTGGCGGGGATCATTTTCTCTTCCATGCTATGAATCCTACTTCCTATGCATGGGCTATCCTCTAATGGCACCTTTAAACATGGGAATTCTTTTGCATTTTATGTTGCCTCTTTATAGATTGCTCCTCTAGCAGTGGATATTTCCCTACTACAACTTCTATGAGGCCTCACCCTGACCCGTCATAGCATAGACCTTTTATTACATTTTTATATTTTGACAGCTATTCAAGACTTAGATGGACAATGGATTGTTTTATCTATTGATTTTGATAGTGTAGTAGTATTTTACATTATGATATGCACTAAGAAACTGTTATTGTGTATGAAATGATTGAGCACATATGGATGTAGTTTTATGACATGATACTATTAGATTTTGATGCCATGCGAAATCTTAATTTGATTATGTTGAACTATGATTTGTAGATAAAAGTTAACTTGATTATGATGCTTTATGAGATGAATGATTATGATATGCAAATAAATGTTAATTTGATAATGATGACTTATGAAATGCAGATTTTGATATTTTGACATTTTGAATGGAATATTTGAAATGACTAGGAAAGGAAAATTAATTTGAATTATGTTAATATGGATATTATTATATACATTTATGGAATATATGTTTATATGACCCCCTTGGCCTACTAATGCTTGAGTTTAATGTCCAAAAAGTGGAACCATGGAAATTCTTGGGGGAAATAAGTTCCAAACCTATGTGAACATAGTTTAACCAAGGAGAATCTTTTGAAGATTCAAAAGCCTCATTGTGAAAGCATTTTGTTTTGTAATGTAAATTTTTTTGTATGAGGAAATATTTAATCATAATTTAGATGCATTAAGGACATGTCATGGTGAAGTGCAATGTATTTTAATGTGTCATTTAATACTTGTATTTGTCTATGTGTTCATGACATGTCACCTAGAGTGTTAGTCATAAGGTCACTTAATCTTAGTCCTTTCCTTTTCTTCCAATTAATGTTTAATTACACCCACTTGGGAGAGAGTGTTAGGATTGGTCAACATCATGTTGATTTTCGAATTCAAACTTGTCAAGGATTTTAGGGGGCCTAAATGGGATACTAAAGTGTCATTTTATTGAATATAAGCCACCCTAATGGTATTATAAGATGTTAGGGGCCTAAATTCAACCATTTTAGTGATTAGCTAACTTAGGGGACTCCTTAAACAATGCACTCTTTAACCAATTCGAAATTTAAGGTTTCCCCATGAGTGTATCCTCACCATTCCACTTGGTCAACTATCTTATTTTGAAAGGTCAACAATGTAAGAAAGAGAAGGCTTGATGTTCCTACTAAAAAAAGGTTAGTAGAGAGTCTTTTTAGAGGAGTGGTGACAAATTAGTGGGTTGTTCATCCACTCTCTAAGTTTAGAGACAGTTAGGTTTTGGAGGGAGATTAAAGGAGCTCTACTACAACTATCATTGCCTTAGCTTGGACCAAGGTTGGTGTCTCAAAACCATGTTCCTTTTCTTTCTTCTTTCAACATGGTAAAATAAATCTACAAGTGTGGAGGATTTGTCAATGAAGCATGTATTGTATTGTGAATCTTGCATTTTGGACTCGGCATTGTGTTGTGGAAATGTGAATATGCTATGTGTTCTTGAACATTTTCTTTCGGTTTTGTTTTCTTCTTGATTTTCTTGTTTGAATGTGAGTGTTGAATGTTTTCATGGGTGTGAAGGCTTCACTCACCCTTGGGAGTTAAGAGAAACCTTGGGTGAAGGGATTAGTTGGAATCAATAATGTAGTAGAGAGCTTCCTCTCTTGCAGAGAAGAGGGAAAAATTCATGGATTATGGGCTCCATTGAAGCCATTGTATTGATATTATGATTTTGGGGTGATAAGTGGAAATATGAACTTGGGGGTGATAAGTGGAAGATTGTGAAGAGAAAGCATGTATGTTGCAAGCCTTGTAGTGGCATGGTGAATTCAATGGGTGTGAGTTTTGTTGACATGGAAAATCTCCTCTTGGAAGATCCCACCTTCACCCAATTTTCTTATGATTCCAATGGTGAATCAATGTGCAAGCCATGGGAGGGATTTGATTTGTGTTATGTGTTGTGTTCATGCAATGGCAAGTGATGTATGTATGTAACCCATTTGGATCTTGTTTCCCCTACTTGGTGGGTGGCTTCATAGAAGCCTAGGATGGGAGGTGAGCCTCCATGGTTCCTAGTTTGTGTGTATGTGCAGGTTTTGCGAAGATGGATCCCTTGAAGGTATTTGGGTTTCACCCTTGATAAAGTTGAATGATCAAGTGTGTCAAGAAAGACAAGTCTGTCATCTCAAATGTACTATGATATCAAGATTCTCATTGTAATTCCATTGTGATGTAAAGGGGATTGTTATTATTGTGTATTGTTTGAAAATTTTGAGAGGAAAGATTGATAAATGGTATATAGTTCACTTGTGAGAAAAAATTCATTGTGAGATTTGATGTATTATGATGAAATTATGTAATAAGGTCCTCTTTCTTATGTTAATTATAAATTATTTCATAGACATATTTTAGAAATGTTATGTGGAAGAATATCATGGGTAGAGTTGGTTAATTCGAAACATATATGTTTGCATTACAAATTTATAGGCTATGCATTCATTAACATGGAAGAAAAATCATCATTTCTGATAACTCTTTGTATATGCACAATCACTCAATTATTTGGATTTGAAGTTCAAAAAAATTTCAAAGAATTTATCACCATCCTATCAGAAAATACATTCACTTAAAGTCTATGGTGGGAGTCAATAGAAGATTTTGTTTGACAAAAGAAAAGCACCTAGTCCACTTCCATGAGAAACTAGCTATACATACATATTTCCTCTCTAGAAAATGTATGGGGAGGGAAATAAATCCTCCCCTAGAATATACAGTAATATTTTAATCAAAGGAGGATATGCCTAGAATCTTGAGCTTGGAGGAGTAATAAAATAATGAATTTCCTAAATGTAAGGCTCAAGTAATTATCATGTCCTTTTCACTAGATTACTTGTAAAAGAAAAGGGGACGTACAAGTCTTGTGTCCCATAGGTCATCATGATAGAAAACTAAAAATAAATATATAAATAAATAAAGTACCTATATTCATAGTGAGACCATGTCAAATCAAAAGTAAAACCAAACCTAGACACTCAATACAAAGAAGGTCTAGAAAATCACCTATAAATTTCCCACCAATAAATAAAGTGGTTTCAAATATTTTAAAGAAAGATATTTACTAATAACACCACCCTAAACACTTCTTACCTTTCCTTGAAGACTTAGGCACTTGTAACAAGCTCATGGAGCGGGGGGGGGGGATGAATCTTACTAACATAATGTCAACCCCCAACTCCCAATCCACCTTCCACCTTGCAGCAAGGATAATGTGCTTGTCTTAGTGGGAAATGTGACATGCCATGAAAAAGATGTTTCCTTCAAACATGATTGGGCTCTTCTCCCTAGGTGCCAAGGTGAGAGGGCATAAGCTTTTCCTTTTAAATAAAACAAAGACAAAAAAAATCCAACTTACAACTAATCAACACCTTCCCCTCCTCAAAAACCCCTTTTGTAAGTTCATTACATGGGCTTGACCCTGACATAAAGTTAGGAAAAGTTTTCCTTGGCCTCTCCCTTGGGCTTTGGGAAAAAGGCTGCCCACCTAGGAATATGCATTGGGTAGGTGGCAAATTGAGGACTTGAAGAGAATAGTTAGATGTAGGTGTATTTTAGTAATGTAGTAAGGTGAACAATGGAGATAGGGCATGTGCACTTAAAGGTTAAGATAAAATGCTTAATAGAAGAGGGACCATCAGCATGAGTAATCACATGTTAAGAGTGATATGTTAGGAGAATTTGATGTAGTATTTTTATTCAAAGGTTATTAATTAATTAAGTTCTTTTCTTCCTTTTTAAATATAGATGTCTATTGAAAAAGTTTGCCAATTAGGCCACCACCCCATATGATAATGAAATGTATAGTTCATAGTTAAGTTATTAAGATATATATATATATATATATATATATATATATATATATATATATATATATATATATATATATATATATATAATAAATTAAATAAATAAATAATAATAAAATAAAGGATTAAAATGAAATGGAATAATAATAAATAATAAAATAAATGTTAGAATGGAACGAAATAAAAATGGAGTAATAAAATAAATTAGAATTATCAATTAAGGATAAATGATTCTTTTGAAAGTATCACTATATAGGACTATCAAAGAATAAATAATCAAGGATTGATTTAAAATACCTAGGGGTAAACAACGAATTAAATAGAAAAACTAATAAAGGATAAGGTGTAAGTATTCCATTAAAATGGTAGTAACTATACCCTAATATAGAGCATGACAAGTAGAGTTAAATTATGTGAAACTAAAACATATAGGACTATAGAAAAAGAAAATATAGTCTTTGTCATAAACATTGAATCATTGCAACTACATTAATACAAAAGTTGACTTTCACTTACGTATTTGAAATGTCTTAATTAGAGGTGAAAGGATTATAACCACAACATCCTTATAACTTAGTACCGCAATCAATGGTAAACAACCGGTGACCTCTCATAGAAAACTTGAAATACATTTTTTGAATGAAACAAATTTGGTTACATCTACTAATCTTATTATCTCCAAAAATTCAGTGGTCGAATTGATAAGTTTCCAGCACCCTCGAGCAAGTATTCAAATTGTTATCCTTACAACTCACCGTTCAATAGAACATTCATAAAAATTATAGGCATGTGCATAAAATCTATAGTACACTAAAAAAATTTGTTGGTTATATTTTTTCTCTTAAATTTAGGGCATGACAACTTCTTCTTGTAGATTTCCTTGGAGTTGAATGCTCCCTTGCTTACATGTGGACTATTACTCCTTCAATGCCATGGGCTTCCTGCTCTAGAAAAGGTGGATGGTTTGCAATCACCTCCCTTGTGGTTACAGCTTATATGTGAAATGCAATCCATGCCTTGCTTGTTGTGAATGCTCCTGCCTCCTTTTAAACAATTGTGGAATGCTCCCTTCTCTTGGGCCATGCCTCTACCTTGTGTTTTTATCTTCACCCATGATGGAAAATTGCCCTACGTTTTGAAACCATGGGTCATGGTAGAAGATTCTACTGTAAATGGTTATCTTTGAAATTAGTTTCATACTATTACACATGCTTTAACCTTTTTAAAAACAATAAAATTATTCTATTTCTATCATATCCAAATGATGCCAGCCTTTAAACCATGAAAGTGATAAAACTTATATGATCAACATGTGGATGACAAATATATTATGATGTAAACTAGGTCACAAAGTAGCCTAGCCAAAAAAAATTGAACCCAATCATCTAAACTATACAACTAACCCATCGAGGCCCTTATTGATTGAACTCACAATTCACCATTGATTGAATACTTTAGATCTCAATTTTAACTTTTCATGCAAATTGTGATTTTCTTAGAACAAGGGCTGTCGGTTGGCTTAAAAAACTGAGATAAATAGATAACATGGCTCTGAAAGCTAACATGCGAGTACTTTGTTTCACATTCTTGCACCCTACCAAATTTTTTCACATGAAAATCACTCAGTGAAAAGATATTGACGTTCAAAGTTGCCTAGTCAAAACTACTTGTAGATAAACATGTCAGAAAACTAGAAAGTGTGTTTAATTCGAGTTTTGAAAGTAGGGAAAACAAATACTTGAGGGGTTGAAAATTGGAGTGTTAGTTCATTCCCATGAGAAGAATGTAAAACTATGATTTAGGCTCATGACAAATAACAGGATGCATTTGGTGAATGTGCAAAGTGGGCTACTTTTAATTGCAAGGACAGGAAACATCAGTAGAAAAGTGTTTTTTGGAAATGGAATGGCACTAGAAAAATGTGCAAATGGATTCCTCAAGGTTTACAAATTGGCACACTTGAAGTATTTTCAGAGTAGAATGGAGTGATACATACCATTTGGTCTAGGCAATCATAGATTTAACATTATAACATCCCAAACAAGGGTATTGACCAACTGCATTCTATGACATTAGTAAAAAGTTACAAATTGCATTTGGAATCGTGTTAAAAAATTGATCAAATGGATTTGTCACAAGCTCAAATTTGAAATATAGCAAGTGTGTGACCTCTAGTATGCAATAAAAAATGAATTTTCTTAGTATGGTCAACTGGGTCAAAATTATAATCAATCAAACAAGGCCTTACAGAATTATGCACAATTTGAAAATGCATGACAACAACGAACAACCAACTTTGAGGGGTTTGGAACCTAATCAAATGGATTTGAAATGAGCTAAAAATCAAAAAATAGGTTCTCTGATATGCATAATAAACATCTCTAAAGTTGTAGGTCATGAAACATTTTTGAGTAAAATATATTCAAAGGAAAACTAGGCTACCAATCACTATTTTTACACGTAGAATTGTGAAATATGACACTAGCTCAAAACGGGGCTTCACTAAATACACCAAGATGACAAAATAATAATACAAAACACATGCATATTCCAAATAAAGGGTGTTAGGAAACTAAAACACCACCTAGGCCTTGAAATGACATTTGGTTACATATGCACGAAATGCATTCATAGGAGCTTGATTAAAAAATTTGGAATGGTACTCAAAATGGGGAATCCAAATTTGAGTCCCACCAGTGACTCTGTCTAGGGATGGATGCCCCTTGTGGGTATGGCAAGAAATTAGATCTCTGGAGGAAGAAGACCACTCAAAATGTTCTCTGAATGACTTACTAAAAATAGGGAATCTACTCCTACTATGTACAAATGATGGCCCTGGGCCACCAGAAGGTTTTCAAAGCTTCTTACCTCTATCATATACCTAATTCTCATTAAAATCTTCTTGAGGTAAATTGAACCTCTCATCCTCCGTTGTTTCACCCAACACATCATCACTTTCAATCACTTCGTTAGGAAAATCAAAACTATCATCATCACTTTCATAGTGCATATAAACTAGACGTATTTTCTTCATCTTGCTCATAATGAAAATATGAATTAGCATGATCATAACTACTAATATAAAACAAAAATGGATCATCACTAACTAACTCATGGATACCTTTAACTAGAAACACAAAAGTTTGGTATTCTACTTCATTCAACAAGTTACATGAATCAATTTATAACTCACCTTGTGTATCTAGGTATGAAGGGTACATAAAATCAGATTCCTACCTCTTTGTAGTTATATTAGTCATCACATCATATTTACCACTTTCTAAAAACTGTTCACACTAAAAAAATTTGTCAGTTACCAATTTTGAAAAACTATTATGAAAAAGATGATCCAAAACATTTTGATCACAATCATTATCCTTCTCTAACAAACTGTTAGAGGGAACATTGAACTTTATAAATTTACCATCAAGTTGATCATTACAAGATTTGTCTATATAAAAAGGAAACTCAAAATCAACAATATTATTTTCACTATTTTCCTCTTCATCTCTTGAAGTATAAAAACATATTGCAGTACAATCACCAACATGAGAAAGAACATAGTAGCTCACTTCCCTTCAATGGCATCCCCTGCATGTAACAAGTCATCATGTGCACATATATTTGAGGTAATATCATATGCACCTCCAAGGTTTGACAAAGATTTTTCAGATTCTATGTCTTTTCCCACATCAAACATTGGGGAAGTGACTTGACTAAATGAAGAAACACAATGAGGGAAAATATGAACATCCTTAGAAGTATTTACAAATTTCTCAAAATCAGGAGCCAACAAATCTGAAATCTCATCAGGGCTCAAGAAGACTCCCTCACAAATCTTCTCCTAGTTATGATTATTATCTAGATAATATGAAGAACTTACAATAGCAACAACATTTGTAGAACAGTCTAAAATATCAAAATCATTATAACATTCATTCTCATCATGGAAATCATTACCTCTACTACTATTACAAACCTCTTCAAACTCATATTCACTATCACAAGACTCATTTTCAATTTCATATCCATCTTCTTTATGATAGTTACAATCCTCTAATTCACTAAAAGTTGAATCCATCTCTTCACACTCAAAAGACAAATTATTATTGTTTTTGGATTCATTATTTTTGTCATTACCTTGACTTTCAACACATGTATTACCATCATTAAGAGACATAATATGAACTCTATTATTATCACATTCCACCTCCTTAATGAATTGTTCAGCTTGAAAAAGCTCTTGTAACCTTATAGGTGTTGGCCAATAAACTAAATTAGGTGCTATAATATCAAGGAAAACACTAGGTAGGGAAGATTCCTCTAGTCTAGAATGAAAAGGCATCATACTGATTACTGATTTAAACTTCATATAAAATTGTTCAACATTTAGACTCTAAATATTTCCCATTTCCCCTTTGACTATACTGGCAATCATATTGTAAATTTTCTTATTCAACATAACAATATTACTAGCCATAGTTTTCAAACTTTCAAAAATTAGTAGATTAACCTCAAACTTGATGTCTGAATCCATTTTAAAATAAAAATTTCACCTCTTTCTTTAGTGCTAAAAATCACTGAATAGAGGTACTAATTTTTTAACGTTCAACTTTCATGAAAATGAAAATCATGAAAAGTAAAAAACCTTCAGTGCTGATGTAAAAATATTTCTCTATTAATTTTGGTACAAGTGTGAACTGATACTCTTTCATACACTAATGAAAACCTTGTAGAGCTATCACCTCCTTTAAGAGGACCAATAAATCACAATTGTGCTTCACTTTCAAAATTTAGATTTCTTATAACAACAGAAGCAATCAACACTTAACCTTAATCAAGAAACAATTATTTTCTAAGAAACTATCAAGAGCTTTAGATCTGCCCCTACAACTAAAAGTCCTTCAACTTTTAATCATGAAATCAACTAGGATACACTAGTATAGCGATAGAGTCACCTCTCACAAATATGAGAAATAAAACAAGATTTTTCACTTGACAAATTCTAAACCATACTTTCAAATGCAGGAAAAAAAAAATCATCAAACCACTCTTATAGATTTACAATCTTGAAAAATAGAGAACAAACCATGCTTGTTCATTCTTGACTCTAAACAATACAACACTTTCAAAACACTTCTTCAACTAAATTGACTGATGATGGAATCACTAGTGGCAATACAATTTATTTTCAACCTTCAAAGCTACTGCTATCCTAGATAAAACATCACTGGGAGGCATGAAACTTCATATAGAACTAAAAATTCACAATATATCAAAGATTTGAGCTCCTTCTCAGGAATTTACAACTTTTGTCCCTAGCAGAGTCACCATTTTGTTGGCTTCTAATTTAAAAAATTTAAAAATAATCAAGAAACCAGACCAATACATCTAAGGCTAGAAAATTCCTATAATGGATGCACATGACTAATGATCTTGGGCCAACTAGAAGGCTAATTCCTTCTTCTTCTTTAGGCTTTGCAAGAACTAGGTAGGTGGACCTCATATTATTTATATGGTACCAGTGTAAGACATACAATTTAATCTAAATAATAGATAAAACCCCTTAATATTCTATGTTTATCCAAGCATTCATGAGTGTGAAATAGCTAATAACAGAACACATGAACCTAATAAACCAAATGAGGGAAAACTCTTTTAATTCCTTAAACATAAAGGGAAAAGATATTCAATTAAAGATTTTGATCTCAACATAACCCAGGTATCCAACAATAGAGAACATGCAACTTCTAAGTTGACTAGTCCCTTATCCATTAGGCATCAAATAAACTTTAACATACACATGGACACCTAAAGTATACTCATATATCTAGGCATCTAATCTATCTATCTGGCTTGCAAATAGACATCAATCTTCATAACACTCTCATACTTACTATAATATCCTCCTCATGTAACCTACAACGTTGTCAAGGTAAATAAACATTTACTTGGCCCTTTGTTCCAACAACAAACCTATCTAGACATACAACCTTAAAGGATTGCAAATGAGTTTAAGCTCTACATTCTTAAACACAAAAGGTTGTAGATAATAGAGGAAGGACATGAGAATCAAAATGGAACTAAGGAAAATGAAGCTCTTGTATTAATTTCATTGAAACCAATATATCATCTGTATATCAAAATTTAGAAAATACACAAAAATATGGCTGTGTAATATAAAATGTTTCAAAAGAAATACAATATTATTGTTCATAACAGAGGAACAATGAGAATGGTATCACAACTCTAGAACTAGAGCCAACCTTATGGTCTCACTATTGATAAAAATAGGAAACCCTACAATGAGTAGAGAAGAAGAATTTATAGAAGAGAAAATATTTTAGGATTTGGAATCTGAAATTGACATGTCTCTCATTGAAATTGCCTTCAAAATGATGTTGTTCAAACTGATCTTCCTTATCTGCTAGCAATCAAATCTTATAAATAATGTAACAAAATATCTGATATATCCCTCAAAAGTAATCAACAAAATATCTATTAAAGAAATATAATATACACATCATAGAAAGTGTTGGAGCTTCAAATCTGATTTTGGCCTGTCACTTCTACTTTTGCCATAAAATCAACTATGCTATCGACAAAAACTTCATTTGCAACCAACTACCTTTAAACCAATCAAATCATCTTTGTTGTTGCCAATGAAATTAAATCTAATGAAATTCTAGCTCTATCTGATTTCAATTTTGTCTACAAGAATAAATCTACATTTTTCATTGAGATTGCCTCGAAATCCCAAAACCTCCTATAGATACTTCTGGTGAACACCTATACAAAAGTTGATTGCAAAAATGGATAGTTCATTTCTTCTTAGTTATGTCGGTATATTACACTGTATATTTTGGACAAAAGTCATGCCCTTGAGAAGCATTTAAAAATTTAGACCCCAGGCCATGAACAGAGTTTAAAAAGAAAATTTTTAATATCTATATAGTATAAAATATTAAAAATATTAAAAAATTTCATCATTTGAAATTGATGTGTTTGAAACATATCTGAGTTTTATTTATATTCATTTTCCCTTCCTTCCCCTTATCTCTCCAATCCACTAATGTCAAGTTTCATATTCCCATTCGCTAACAATACCCGGGCAGGCCCCATAGAAGTTTATACATTTTGAAATATTTGAAATTTATGAGATTACAATAATGAAATTGTAACATCATAGATCATATACCAAATTTCCTTGACCATACGACATTATAATGACCACATTAATTTATTATTCCTTTAAACTTTATCTTGCCTTTCTAATTCCATATCTTTGATCCTATGAATCATGCTTGGTGAAGAATCTCTACATTAATATTTAATGTATCTAACAATATGATGGGCACGCAATTGTAATATCTTGAGGCTTGAAAATTTACCTGATGATCTCATGGAAATGGTAATGAGTCCAACATATTGTCGTATCCCTCTTCTCTTTATGTCCCGATCTCATGACTCTTGGAATGTCAAAATTGTTGACTTCATTATCAACTTGGTTGGATGGGCCCCACCACATATTTGTTGTACCTGTCTTGAATAAACATGTCTTTTAAGACAACATGCTATTGCTTGCCTATGGTTTTAAATGTTAGTAATGTTTTAGCGTTGGATGCATATGTGACAATCTTGTCAATTCAATGCTTTTGTTGTGAATCATCCTACTCTTTAGACCACTCTTCTGCTTCATTGTTGTTGATTCCGTCTACCAAGAACCTTGCTTCCACTATAGATTTAGCTCCACCTCCCTAAGGTTGTGGAAGATCTTCTTCTTTCATGGGGTGGATGCTCATTAGCTATCATGCCTTGCCAAGATGTGGAACCATTCTACCTTTATGCACGTGGAACTATCTTTATTCATGGATGGTGGGTTTCCTGCAACTGCTGCTATAAAAATCCAATTCCTTGCAACACATCTTCAATGTGGATATAGCCCTTTCTCTGTAGATCACCTTTTCACTTCGTGGGGATCATTTTCTCTTCCATGCCATGAATACAACTTCTTGTGTGTGGGTTTTCCTCTGATGGCACCTTCAAACATGGGGGATTCTCTTGCATTTTATATTGCCTCTTTATAGATTGCTCCTTTGATGGTGAATATTTCCCTATTGCAGGTTCTTCTTGTATATTTTGTTGGATTTGTTTGCTCCCTTTCCTGCATGTGGACTATTGCTCCTTCAATGTCATGGGCTTCTATTCTTGCAAAGGTGGATGGTCTGTAATCACCTCCCTTGTGGTCTATGACTTCAATGTGAAATGTAATCCATGCCTTGCTTGTCATGAATGCTCCTACTTCTTTTTCAACACTGAAGGAATGCTCCCTTCTCTTGGGCCATGCCTCTATCTCACCTTTTTATGTTCACCCATGATGGAAGATTGTCTTATGTTTTGAAACCATTGGTCATGGTAGAAAATTCTGCTGCAAATGGTTATCTTGGAAATTAATTTCATATTATTACGCATGCTTTAGCCTTTTTCAAAGCAATAACATTATTGCATTTCCACCATATCCAAATGATCCCAGCCTTTAAACCATGAAAGTGATAAAAATTATATAATCAACATGCGAATGACAAATTTCTTATGATGTAAACTGGGTCACAAAGTGGCCCAGCCAAAAAAAAATTTGAACCCAATTAGCTAAACTATACAACTAACCACTGAGGCCCATACTACTTGAACTCTCAATTCATCATTAATTGAATAATTTAGATCTCATTTTTAACTTTTCATGCAAACTATGATTTTTTGTTAATAGGGCCTGTTAGTTGCCTTTAAAAACTGACATAAGTAGATAACATGGCTTTAAAAGCTGACATATTCATACTTTCTTCTACATTCTTGAACGTTGTTAGATTTTGTCAAATGAAAACTGCTCAATGAAAAGATATTGACGTTCAAAGTTGCCCAGTCAAAACTACTTGTAGATAAACATGTCAAAAAACTAGAAACTGTGTTTGGTTTGAGCTTTGAAAATAGGGCAAATAGATACTTGAGGGCTTCAAAATTGGAGTGTCAGCTCATTGCCATGAGGAGAATGTAAAAATGTGGTTTGGGCGAATGATAAATAACATGACGCATTTGGTAAGCATACAAAGTGGGCTACTTTGAATTGCAAGACTGGAAACATCAGTAGAGAAGTGTTTTTTGCAAATGGAATGGCTGTGGAAAAATGTGCAGACGAATTTGTCAAGGTTTACAAACTAGCACACTTGAAGTATTTTCATAGTAGAATGTAGTGGTACAAACAATTTGATCTTGGAAATCATGAATTTAAAGTTATAACATCCCAAGGGGTACCAACTAATCTGCATTTTATGACACTAGTAAAAAGTTACAAAAAGAGGGGTAAAAATTTATTAAGACATAAAGGAATACAACAAGGAGAGCTCAATAAGGAGCTCGATCTTTAGCAACAAGATCATCAAATTCTTGCACCATCTCAAAGGACAGTTGCCCCCTATCCCTAATATTCCAACCCAGATCATGACTAGAAGCCCATTTGGCTAAACAATCAGCAGTTCTATTCCATTCACGAGGAATATACATGAACCTAATGAACTGAAAAGAGGAAGAGAAGAAAAGAATCTGCTTAACAACAGTGGCCAGCTCCCAACTAACATCCTCAAGCTCTTGCAAAGAAAGCATGTTCACCACCACTTGGGAATCAGACTCACAAATAATCTTACTCCATCCCCGCAAGCAACACTGTTCCACAACATATAAAATAGCCTGAGCTTCCATGAGATTGTTAGTATAATCACCCTTATAAACTGAGAAGAAAAATTTAAAATCCCCAGAAATACAATGAGCCACTCTGCCAATACCAACCAGACCAGGATTCCCACGGGAAGAACCATCAGTGTTAATTTTCAGAACTCCACAGGGAGGAGGAGTCCAGTGCCCATCCCAGTTAACCTGACCCTTCCTCTGATGGTGAAGCTTCCTGGACATTGAAGGAAACCTATGAGCTGCAACCCCATCCTGCAGATGAAAATTGAGGCGATTATAGATAGCAAGATCAACCAGATCCATACCCCCATCAAGCTCACACTTCACAAGAATAGTTTCCTGAAGAGAATGTGATATTTTCCACCAAAGATGCAAAACACCAAGCCGAAAATCTTGGAATATGCGATGATTCCTCTCCAACCAGATATGCCAAAGCATGAAAGATGGGCCAGCAATCCAAGCAACATGGAGATAAGAAGACTTGGAGGGAGCACTACCCAAGCGAGCCCAGAACTCAGGCAAAGAGGAAGCATGCCGAAAAGAGCAACCCCAAGCGCTCCACCAAAGGTGCCATATCTGAGTAGAATAGGAGCAATGGAAGAACAAATGGGAGACAGACTCCTTGCCATTACCACACAAAACACAATACGAGGGGCCCTGAAATCCATGTTTACAAAGATTATCCCAGGTAAGACAACGGTTGTGAGCCACTAGCCACATGAAAAAATTGCACTTGGACCAAGAAACTTTATTCCAAACTTTATTACAATTTGCATTCAAAATTGCATTTGAAAACTAATCAAAAAAATTCATCACAAGCTCAACTATGAAAAATTGCAAGTGTGTGACCTCTAAAATGCAATACAAAAGGAATTTTCTTAGCATGATCAATTGGGTCAAAATTATAATCGGTCAAACAGGACCTTCTAGAATTGTGCACAATTTGTAAATGCATGACAACGACAAACAACCAACTTTGAGGGGTCCAAAACCTAATCAAACATATTTGAAATGAGCTTGAAATTATAACATAGGTTCTTTGATATGCATATTAGACATCCCCAAAGTGGCTAGTAATGAAACATTTCTGGGTAAAAGATATTCAAAGGAAAATTGGGCTACCAATCACTATTTAACACTTAGGAAAAATTGTGAAATATGACACTAGCTCAAAATGTGACTTCACTGAACCAATCGGGATAAAAAAATAACAATATGAAACACATGCATATACAAAATAAATGGTGTTAGACAATTGAAACACCACCTAGGCTTGAAATGACAACCAGTTACATATGCACGAAAAGCATTCATAGGAGCTAGATTTTAAAATTTGGAATGGTACTCTAAATGTGGAATGCAAATTTGAGTCCCAGCAAGACTATTTGCATCCACTTGTAAGATAATTTGATTAACACATTTGATGCGAAGCTTCACTTCAGCTTAAGTATCTTTGTGTAGGGGAATCATCCCTAGTTTACCTCTTAGATATTCATGAGCATATTTAGGTAAAGCTTTAGTGAATATATCATCTATTTTCTCTTTAGTATTCACATAGTCCAATTTCACTTCTTTGTCTTGAACTAGCTCTCTCAAGTAATGATACTTGATAGCAATATATTTTTTCTTTGTGTGCATTATAGGATTCTTTGATATGTTAATAGCACTAGTGTTATCACAATAGATAACCAATGGATTTGTGATATCTTCCTTCATATCTTTCAATAGTTTCTTTATCGATATGATATTTGAAAATTTTATTGTTGCTACCATATATTCAACTTCAACGATTGATTGAGAAATGCAATTATGCTTCTTGCTTATCCTTAAAAGTAGTCTCTTTCCTAGAAAGAATGCACCTCCACTTGTGCTTTTTCTATCATTAACATTACCTACCTGATCAAAATTAGTAAATACCTTCAGTTTAAATCTATCATTATTCTTCAATACAATCCATAATCTTGTATTCCTTTCAGATATCTCAGTATCTTTTAACTGCCATCATGTGATTTTCCTTAGGACTTGCAGAAAATAGTGCATCTATCTCCACTACTAATGAAATATCAGGTTTGTTGTGAAAAACATATTACAATTTTCTAATCAGTGATAACTTTTGGCCTATGACCATAGGTGTACTAACTAGTCTTCAATATTCTATTCTAGAGGTCTTTATAATTTCCTTGATATATTTTGATTGAGTAATGAAGATACCTTTCCTTATTTGATATACTTGTAAGACAAAAAAGAATTTGATCTCACCAAACATTGACATTTCAAACTCTTTCTTCATATCATCTGCAAATGATTTGCATAATGCTTCCTTGCCTCCAAGTATAATATCATCAACAAAAATTTCAAATAGCAATACCTCGCTGTTCTTACTAGTCTTCAAGTACAAATTACTATTATCAATTGTTCTTGCAAATCCAATCTTCACCAAATAGTTATGCAATCTTTCATACCATGATCTAGGGGCTTGTTTCAAACCATATAGATCCTTTTGGAGTTTTCACACCATATTCTTTTTTGTTAGGGTCAAAAAAATCTTCAAGATGCTCTATGTATACTTCTTCTTCAAGTATCTCATTTAGAAATGCAGATTTGACATCCATATGATATACCTTAAATCCTTTATAAGAAGAATATCCAAGTAGTGTTCTAACTCCTTCAAGTCTTGCAATAGGGTAAAATGTCTCCCCATAGTCAATTCCTTCTTCTTGTTCATATCCTTTGCATACTAATGTAGCCTTGTTCCTTGTAACTTCACCATTTTCATTTAGCTTGTTCTTGACTACCCACTTTGTTCCAATAACATTTTTGTCTTTAGGTCTAGTTACTAGTTTCCATGTCTTGTTCTTTTCAATCTTCTCTATTTCTTCATTCAATTCATGTATATAATCCTCATTCTCTAAAGTATCTTTAACACATTTGGGCTCATACACACAAAGTAAGCATGTATCACTTTTGAGTCTTTTCCTTGTTATAATACTAGATTCTTTATCTCCAATTATTTAATTAGGTACATGATGTTTTCTTGCATATTTAGCTAGTATAGGTTATTTTCTTCTTTGTTCTTCAATAGGTTCATTTTGAAAAATGTTCTCAAGCTCATCTTCTCTTTCTTGTCTAGGTTTTGGTTCATGTTTTGCATGCTCGACATTGTCTTCCTGATGTTCAACTTTCTCTATCTATAACTTGTCATCATTTTACTATTTCTTGACACCCACAGTCTACTACTCAGCAACTAGTTTTTGTAAATTGACATTCCCAGTTTGTTGTTGATTTGCAACTTTGTTCACCAATTCAGATGGGTTGCTAGGAGTACTATCATTCACATTTATGAATGTATTATAGTCTTCAGGTTCTATCTTGCATTTAAATTCATTCCTCTCTACAAACTCATCAATTTTCACATTTGCACTTTCCACAGCTTTGTTAGTGTAGTATCACTAATCATAGCTATATGTAGCTTCACCAATCTTTTCCATACAAGAAAACTCTCTTTATTCAATCTCAACACCTCCTTTTTGTACGTCTTAATCTTTAACTTTCAGCACCTTCAAAATTTTCTCCACAATCATCAAATCTCTAATACCAATTGTTGAAATGTTTAGAATAACTGATAGGGTTGTTGAATCAGTTATCCAAGGTCTAGATGTACCAATTGAACAAAAAAATACTTAAACAACTTTAGATCTTAACATTTCATAACTCAGTCTCTATATTAAAAATTCAGTAACATCAACTAGCAGTCCACTATCCTAAACATAAAAGACTTGTAGAATGTAAACTTTAATAAGTAAAACACCATAAATAACATCCACACAAGTTTGACACTAGGATTTAACATGGAAACCAATTTGGGAAAATCACCAGTAACATGTCACCAATCATTTCACTCTTTTGAAGTGAGCTCTATTAAGAACAAAACCTATTGAGGGTTACAAAAAACATTGTTAAATGTAACCTTGTTAAAGGATTTAATCACCCTATTAGGAGTGACCTTGTTTGAGGTCTTTAGAACATTCCATTAGAATGCTATCTTGATTAAAATATTTACATATGACTATTAGGTCAATCTTGATTAAAGGATTTCAAATGCTATTTACAATGGTTAGAAAGTAAAATTGGGTTTTGATCTATCAAATACAACTCACTTTGCATATACAGATCTCATTTTGGCTCATAAGTTGATTCACTGTCTAGCCTCCATTGTCATCTCCATCTTTGATTTGCTATGAAACACTTCAAGCAATCACTCTTCACCTCTTTTCAAGTCTTCTCAACCTTCTTAGATTTTCCTTTCAACAACATCATCAACTTCTCTAACCTTCAACCTCTCTTCTCTTTTTTAGATTAACCCTTGTACCTCCTTAAATAGGTAATTCTGACCTTTTACCACTTAAACACCACCATAGATCTTAGGGTTATGATCAAATTCAACACATTCAATGAATCTATTTGCCTTCTTGTTTATCTTCTTCTTTTCTAGAAACTTCTCTTAGAATCCATTTATTAGGTCATTTACCTACTCCTCTTATGGCATTAAATGATACAACTCATTGATCCTTATCTACAACGCACTTTCCATATTCCAAAAAATCAACTCTATTAGCCAGAAATTATGATTTCTCATAAAGGATTAAAATACTTTTCCTCTACCAATATTGTTTCATGACACTTGGTCATCACTGGGTTACTTAGTCACTACTAAATTTCTTGTTCAACACATATACTATCACTGAGTCACTACTAATGCCCAGTCAACACTATCATCACTCAGCTTATACTTAAAGTTCCCTAATATTCTTCTCTATTTTTTATTCAAGCCTATGAATTTGGTCTATTTTTAATCACTTCTTCAAGGCTTTAATATTACTATTTTCTCCACATGCAACATGATTTAAACAATCACTTTATGTTGTCAATTTCCAACTAATCAATGTCTATTTGTATTTTCCTCTTCATAACTCAACCTATCCTCTAGCTACTTTTGTTATGACCAACTTCTCAAATCCTCTTCATCAATCAATAGATATGTCACTTAGATTAGATAGAAAACTCTCTTACCAATAACGTTTGACATTTACGAAAATATAACAATTGTGCTGAAATTTACAAATAGGAAGATTACTTCTGAGAGGGGGGGTGAATTAGAAGTAAAACACTTTAACCATAAATTTTTTTAACTAAAATTAATTGCATGCATGTAAACATATCAAATAATCATAAAGTAAAGACATGGATCAAAACACATAACACCAGATTTTGGTCATCTAGAAACCCTCCAAAATGAGAAGGTAAAACTGGGGTGGGGATGATACCCACAAATTATTACTGCAGCAATATATGTTTGACCACTTCCAATGGTCTACCCTGTAAAAGGCTTTACACTCTATTAAAAGTGACCTATTCAAGGGATTTAAAAAAACTTACTTGAAGTGTTACCCTATCAAAGGATTTATCACCTTGTTAAAGGTTCTACAACATAGCCGTTAAGCTAACCTATCAACATAGGATTTTGTTCCTAATAAAATTGCTAGAGAGTATTAGAATATAATGACTTGATGGATTACAATATTTTATTGCTAATTTTAGGTACTTGATCTGCTCACTCTATTCTAATCCTCTCAGATCTGACATCTATGTGAAACCCTTATGCTCTATTCTGACCAACTAAATTCTACAATGCTGATCAATTCTCTAAGTCTTGACACCCCTTTCTAACACTTTGTAATGCAATTCACTCTCTTCAACTCTTCAAAAGCTCATGATTGTGGGGTCTCATCCTCCTTATGAAGGCTTCAAAGACTTAGTGTTAGGTTTGAATCCACAATCTTCTTTTCCTGCTTAAATCCTTACACTTTTCCTATTGGTTGCATGCATTCTCAATTTTACTGATTGGTTCCATGTTGATTTCATAGGTAATGCAAAGATTCAATCTTATCTTTAAAATCCTTTGTGATTCACCTTGAAAATGGTTTACATCTGAGTTGAATCTGTGTTACTCGACACATACTAACTGCTGATGCTTGGCACATATAAGTTTTCTAGCTCACTTGGCTCCTATAGTAATTCTATCCTACTCGACATCTATTCACTACTTAGCACCACTTGTGACCTTGCACATATAGTTCACTCAACACCTAAAGTCACTCGGCACATGTATCTTCCTTGGCACCTGAAGTTCACTCAACACATATTGGATTTATGGCTCAGCACATACTGTGGCTCAACATGTATAGTGTACTTGGCTTTAACTTGAAAATTGGTTAAATGTGTTGACACTCAATTGTCAAAACCAATCTGAGACCAACAATATCCCCCTTTGACATGAGTGTCAAAAATACTTAACTAAGCATTATGTTTCTGATCTCTTATGAGTATAATATACATCCTATTCGACATATGTACAAAACTTCAAAAACTTGTTCAAAATTTTGTGTAAGATTATATACCTTAAAAAACTTGCAACTCCCCCTAAGCTGATTTGCCACTTCTTCATCCAACAACTTATACACTTTGTGTTGGATTTGTCTTATGTTGATATATCACTGCCTTCTTTGGTCATGCCTTAACTGGCCTATTATGTCTCCTCTATGTTTACCTTTTCTACACTTGTAATTTTATTCATTCTCCCCCTTTACATCATGTCTCCCCCTTGCTATCATAGGGTATGTACTATCTTCCCCCTTTGATTTATTCTCCCCAAAAAGAATGTAATTATTCAAAGAATGTAATTATCTCCCCCTTAGTTTATTCTCCACATCTATTTATTCTCCCCCTTTTTGACACTTATGTCAAATGGTCCTAGGGATGAATTGAATACTTAGCCAAAAATGTTTTATTTACCTCCAAAATTATAGCAACATTTCAATTGTCTAATGAAATTTCTAGAGCTTTGAGCTGGATAGGCATCTTTGTTGCAAGGTGAAAAAGGTCATCTAATGTTGAAAGATTTGGATCTTTCTACAACACATTTTCAACATAGGCTTGTTCCTTGTGGAGTACTTCCATATGGGGGGGGTAATAGCAGACTGAATTTGTATAAGTCTGGCCTTTATATTAACCTCTTCTACTATTAATAAAGCTAATTCTCTCTGTGTGTGAAGTAACATTGTAAAATGCTTCTCACTCTAAGATGGATCTTTAGGTAGCTGTGAGCTAGATACCTTTAGGTTCCCTTCCAAGCTCAGTATCTACTAACTTGTTTCATGTGTGAAGTATGAGGAGTCACACAATTTTGAGTACAATGAGAAGATGTTCTCAAGTACTATCTTGACCTTTTCAATCTTCTTGGCTAGTTCCACTTGAGTTAGTGCTATTTCACTCGATATCTTCTCATTAACCTTCATTTGGAATTTCTTCTCAGACCATTCTAATAGTTTGGCATTTGTGTCAAGGTCTTCATTTTGTACTTGGTCCACTATGTTGGACAGTTACTCCATAATGGGCTTGGTTTCATTAGGTACTTGCAGGCTAAAGGCATCAAGAAATATATCTTTAATCTCAACTAATGCTTGTCTTTTCCTATACTAATTTCTAATTATTTTCTACTTCTTTCTCTTGTCTAGTGCCTCTTGCACTTCATATATTTGTTCCAAATTCATTGTTCTTGAGTCATAACTTGGTATGACTATTTCTTCATCAAGTTCAAGGTCTCCATAATGAAGTACCCTTGTCACCTTAGTGGAGCTTGAGCCTGGTGCTAAAGTTTTTAATGGTACTATATTAGTGCTCAACTATTTTGTAGGAGTCCCTATTGTAGGAAAATTGACTAGTGTCTATATCACCTCTTGTTCCATCTTCTTAGGGGACTTCTCCTCTTCCTTGTCCTCTTCTCTTTTGCCTTGATCACTGATGGTGATCTAAGGAGGTACACCTTGAGTTTATGATGTTGGATTAGATGCATCTACCTGTCCTATCTTTTCCTTGTCTTTCTCCTTGGTAGTAGTGGTAACTATGACTGATGAGTCAACCATAACAATTGCATCTTTTTCTTGTTGCTCTGCTAGCTGTCCACTAGTATCTGTAGGAGTTTGTGAATGTGGTTCTTATGTGTTCACCTTCTCCTTTGTGATTTCAGCTACTTCTTGTTGTAACTCTTCTACACTCACCATGATAGTGTTTAAACATAACTATGATTGCAAATTTTTCTGGTAAAGGATCTTTTTGAGATCCTTTGCAGTTAATGGATTTGTGTTATGACCTAAAGTGTCATGAACATCCTTTATTGTTACTGATTTTGCAGGTGTAGGAGTTGTATGTGGAGGATTGGGTGGTGGTAGTTGTTTGTCTTGACACTCTATTCTTGCTACTATTGATCAACTGTTGCCTTGTCACCCTCCTCTGTTACCTTCTCCTCCTCTTTCTCTTTCTCTTTCTCTTTCTCTTTCTCTTTCTCTTCTTCTTCTTTTTCTTTCTCTCTTTCTTCTTCCTATTTCTCTCCCTCTTCTTCTTTTTCCTCCTCTTCTTCATCATTTCTTCCCTCAAAGGGATCTTCTTGTCCTTCTTTAACTTTTTTCAATCCATATATAACTTTCCACATGAGTTTGGACTTCTGGACAACATCTTCAATATTATTTTGAAAAATTTTGAATGCCCTACATTTGGGTGCAAAATTTCTCCCATGTTTCTTATTTTCCTTTCTTATTTGACCTTTAGTGAGGCTAGGTATTACTTGAGCTAATGTGGATTCCCTAATCTCCTTCTCCATGTTTAAGCAATAGTACCATTTTTTTCAACTATGGAGTATAGCTCTTTTGGCATTTTGTTTTCAAGTTCAAGAGGGGTGGTCTTGAATTTAGCCATCATGGTATAGATGGATTCTGCTACCATATTTTGGTTCTCCCTTGAAAACTTATTGAATTCAATGCCTTTAAGGTCTGACAGATCTACATTATCCTTGACATTATCGCAAATAATTTCTAATTCAAATTTAGGTGTATGGCTTACCACTCTAAATGGATTGTTATCATCATATTATGTCTTCTCTTCATCATATTTAGGAGGTGCCACATACTTCCTCCTTTTTTTCTTCTTTTCTACACCAACTTGCTCCATGGCTTTCTTCTTTTCTTGCTCTTTCACTACCTTAGTAGTTGCCCTTGTGTCTACTCTAGTGGTAGGCTTAGTTGGGCTTGGCTTTGTTATCTTCTTCTTGGGTTTGGGCTAAGGAGCACGTGGCTTTTGTGCTTTTCTCTTCTTTGGCTCTACCTTGGGTGCATCCTGCTCAACTCTTTCTTTAGCATCTTCTCCCATTCCTTGAGTCAAGGCTAATGGGCCTTCCCCCTATTCATTAGCCTCTTCGTCTTCTTCCTCCTCGGCCTTTGCTGCCTCTTCTCCAAATTTAGCCTTTAGCTTCTTCACCAATCTATCTTTCTTTTTGATAGTGGAAGTAGTTTTTAATTCCATATCTACTTTGGATCTCACCACATCATAGGTACCAAAATGTGGTGCACTTTAATCACTCTCTTCTACAAGATTTCATAGCCAAGGGGTCTCAACCATATGATCCTTGGTATGGCTACCTAAATGTAAGTATAATCTATATCAACAAGGAAGCATACATCATTTACATGTTCAACTAAAGAAACAGGAATCCTTAGTCTCTGCTTCATGGTCTTTTTGAAGGCCTCAAAATAATTGGTCATTAGTGCTTCAAAGTTGGTTCCCATTCGCTCTATATACTCATTTACTTGGGATACCATTGACCTATTTGTCTTCCAGCTAACCTTACCAAAGGATGGAAACTCATTTTATAAATAGAAGAAAATGCAAACCAAAATTGCACCAAATTTACATTGTGCACCTTTGCTTCTCCTTATTGCTCCTAGGTTTTCATTAATTTGTTGTATTTGTAGCTCTACAAGATCATAGGTATGATCCTTCTTAACTAGATTATAGCCCACATCCACTGCAATGCATGGAACATTGTTAAGTCTACTAAATTGATAGAATTTATGTGAGATGACTGTAATAGCAAAGTTAATGTGGGGATCCTAGATGGTGTCTATGTTCATCCCTCACTTGTTCTATTTTGCTCCAGTGTTCTTCTAAATTACCTCCTTTAAGTCACTTATGAGGGTCTTTGGCCAATCTAGGGTTGGGTACCTTGTTACTCTATGCACAATAATCTTTGAAATCTTCACTGGTCCATCTTCTAACCATAGGCTTCTATCATGAATCCTACTCAACACTAGTCTTGTCCATTCTATTTTGAAGATAGTGGGAAATTCAAGTGCATGGGTCAAACCCTTGGTTTCAACAATTTTGTGCTCATCCTTCAAGATTCCATTTGCACACAACTTATCAAAGGCTTCCCTAATTTCCATATCTCCAATGGCTCATATCTTGCAATTATAGCACCTTCTTACATCCTAAACCATGAAAACTTTGGGAGGAATGATGGATAGGGCATTGACTGGGTTATTTTTGTAAGTGACTTCTAGGATAGGGCAAAAATTTGTTTGCTTAACCTAGTTGGACACTAATTGAACCTCAAATGACTCTTTCTCCTGAGTTTTCCTTGAACTAGATACCATTTCTTCTTTCTAGGGTTTGAATTCAAAGAGAACTTGAAATTGTGTAACTCAACACTAGTATAAATACCTTTAGATGAATGAAATTGTGTTGAATCACGATTGAAATCTACTCAAACATTAGTTTCTCTACTTAGAAATCACTCTACTCTCTTCTTCGTATTCATTCTTTGATTGCAATGAAGAAAAATGGGTGAAAATGCAATCATATACCCTATTTTTAGTAGTATTTAATGCTTAATGTGATTACAGCTGTTCATTTTGCATTTTCAGTGTGAAGATCTCAATGTCCTTAATATTTAGCTCATGATGTGCATTCATCACTTGGCTAAGGGTGTCTAGATGCATGTTGGAAACTCTTGCAAGCTCTATTGACTTCTCCTCCAATCTTTTTGCAAGGTTTCTCTTGTCATCCTCAATCATAGCCTTATCTTCAATGGCTCTTTTCTTCTATTTAGTTATCTCACAAAGCATCATGGCTTGTGACTCTTGCTCAATTTTGAGAGATTTGATCTCTTCTGCTTGAGCTTTATTCTTCTCCATCAAATTTGCAATTGTTGCATCAAAATCTTGGTATCTCCATTGGAAAACACTTTTGTGGTGTCAATCTCGTTGTACTATGTGTCAATTTCAGCTATGGCAGTCTCTCTTCTTCTCTTTAAGGATTTCCTCAACTCTTCTCTAGCTTCCTCCAAGTTGTGTAGAATGAATTGTATGCCAATTACCTAGTTCTCTATGACCTTCCCAAGTTTGTAGACTTCTATCTTTAGATATTTTCTCTAAGTTGTAAGGCTTCTCCTTGTGAGAACTTAGCTTTGATACCAATTATTAGAATATACAAATAAGAAGATTACTTCTAAGAGGGGGGATGAATCAAAAGTAACACACTTTAACCATAAAATTTTTTAACTAAAATTAATTGCATGCATGTAAACATATCAAATAATCATAAAGTAAAGACATGCATCAAAACACATAACACCAAATTTTCGTCATCTAGAAACCCACCAAAATGAGAAGGTAAAACTGGGATGGGGATGATACTCACAAATTATTACTGTAGGAATATATGTTTGACCACTTCCAATGGTCTATCCTATTAAAGGCTTTACACTCTATTAAAAGTGACCTATTCAAAGGATTTAAAAAAAAATGACTTGAAGTGTTACCCTGTCAAAGGATTTATCACCTTGTTAAAGGTTCTACGACATATCTGTTAAGCTAACCTATCAACATAGGATTTTGTTCCTAATACAATTGCTAGAGAGTATTAGAATGTAATGACCTGATGGCTTACAATCCTTTATTGCTAATTTCAGGTTCTTGATCTTCTCACTCTCTTCTAATCCTCTTACATCTAATATCTGTGTGAAACCCTTATGCTCTGTTCTGACCAACTAAATTTTGCAATGCTGATCAATTCTCTAAGTCTTGACACCCCTTTCTAACACTCTATAATTTAATTCGCTCTTGTCAACTCCTCAAAAACTCATTATTGTGAGGTCTCATCCTCCTTATGAAGGCTTTAAAAACTTAGGGTTAGGTTTGAATCCATGATCTTCTTTTCCCGCTCAATTCCTTACACTTTTCCTATTGGTTGCATGCATTCTCTATTTTACTAATTAGTTGCATACTAATTTCATAGGTAATGCAAAAGATTTGATCTTATCTTTAAAATTCTTCATGATTCATCTAAAAATGGTTTACATCTAAGTTTGTGAAGGTACAAACTCATATGTTGATTCTGTGTTACTCGGCACATACTGATTGTTAATGCTTGGCACATATAGGTTTTCTGGCTCACTCAGCTCCTATAGTAATTTTGTCTTGCTCGGCATCTATTCACTGCTCGACACCAATTGTGACTCAGTACATATAGTTCACTAGGCACCTGAAGTCACTTGGCACATGTATCTTGCTCGACACCTAAAGTTCACTCGGCACCTATTGGATTTCTGACTTGACACATATTGTGGCGAAACATGTATAGTGTACTCAGCTCTAACTTGAAAATCAGTTAAGTGTGTTGACACTCAATTGTCAAAACCAATTTGAAACCAACAAATTGTTCCAATTTTAGTTTCCAACAACCTCTCCAAAATTCTTAGGTGTAGGAAAATTAATAGTAGTTTTTACCTTTTCAGGATCCATTGGAAAATCATCAGCTAAAATAAAAAAACCAAGATTCACAATCTCTTCCTTCCTGAATGGACATTTCTTTAGATTAATCATCAATTTCTCCTCCTTAAATCTCTACAATACTTTTATGACATGCTCAAGATGTCCTTCCTTATTTTTATTGAATATCAAAATATCATCCAGATATACAATTACAACTTATCCAAGAATTTCCTTATAACTTCATTCATCAACCTCATAAAAGTACTAGGTTCATTAGTTAGACCAAAAGGCATAGCCAACCACTCATACAAAACATCCTTAGTTTAAAAAGAGAATTTTCATTCATCTCCTTCTCTAATTCTAATATGATAATATCCACCTTTCAAGTCATATTTGAAAATTAATTCACTCTACTAAAACTATCCATTATGTCATCCATACTAGGCAAACGAAATCTATATTTCATTATTATCTTATTTATAACTCTAGGTGCACATTCTCCATTCTCCATTCTCTTTAGGTGCTAACACAAAAAGTACTACACAAGGGATCAAAATTTCTCTAATCAAACCTTTCTCAAGCAATTTCCACACTTTCCTATTCAATTCAACCTTTTCATTAAGTGTCAACCTATGCAATGTTTTATTAGGAAACCTAGTTCTAGGTATTAGATCCATACAATGAATCATGCTCCTTACATGTGGTAAACCATCAAGTACATTATCAAAAATAATGTCTTGAAACTTTTCCAACAAAGACTCAATCTCAAGTGCATGTTTTGACTCATCTTGTTTCTCAAATTTTCTAGGAATCAAAGAATAATTTATTTTTCTTTCAATTCTTTAGCAAATTGATTACCTTCAACCAATCATACTATTTCTTTCCATCAACCCAAATAGTATACTAATTCAACATATCATCATGCAAATCTTGTCTATCATACTGCCAAGATTTGCCCAAAAGTATATGACAACAATCTGTAGGCATAACACAATACAAGACTCTATCATTATAAATCTCAAATTTGAATTTAACAAGGCATTTCTCACTTACAATTACTTTATGTTCCTTATAGATCCAAGTAACATGATAAGGCTTAGGATGTCTGAATCTCTACAACTATGATTTATTAACCAACTCCTCAGATGCCAAATTATTAGAACTTCCACTATAAATGATTACCATGCAACATTTTCCAGCAATCTTAAATTTGGTTTTGAACAATCTTTTTCTTAGAACACTCATCCATCAACTTTTTCATTCCACAAGATTCTTGTCAATATCAAGTTTTCAATATTTTTAGGTTCATTAGGTGTTTTGGTAACATTTTTACAAGGAAAAGTGCTTCTGTTATTACCTCCAGTCCTCTTTCTAGAGTTAGTACATTCAAAATCTCTATGTTCTTATTTTCCACATTTGAAGAAAGTACCTTTAAACCAAGATATTTCTTCTCTTTTTCTAGTATTATATTTCATAGAGTAACTAGTATAGCTACCTTTAGTGTAATTACCTCTTTTACCAATAGGTTCTTCCTTCCATTCCAATTTTCCTTTATCTTAAATTGTGCTTTCACATTTGCTACTTTCTCCATAATTTATTCCCTTGCTTCTTTGAAATATGCCACCTCTTCCTCTTTTCTCTTTACAAATATTTCTTCACCCTTTAAAGCATACTGACGTTCTTCCTCTATATTATCCATCTTAACATATGTGATCTCATCTTGAAGTGACATTCTCAAATCACTTTAGTATCTATCCACCTTCTCATCTTTATCATCCACATGTTCAAATCTAATATCCAACTTATAAAATCCCTTCATATATTCTTTCACACTCATGTCTTTTTGCCTCAAATTTTGCATCTTCCTCAACAAATTAACTTGGCACCATTTAGGGACAAACTTGTTTTTCATTTTTCCAGTATCTTCTCCGATTAGCATGAATGCTGATGGTATTCCTTTGGAGATTATCTTAAGAATTGGTGAGCATGTGGAATAATTTACATGTTAAATTCATGTCTATGTTTTTCATTGATGACAACATAATATGGTTTCTATGAAGACTGACAGAGTAGAAGACAAAAATCATGTTCATATAGGAAAAGTTTTGATGTTCAAGTGATGTGTGGTTAAGGACATATTAAACACTATTTCCTAATGATGAGGTTAAGTGTGCATTGAATAAGTCAAAGAAATACAAAAGATATGTTTAATTTATAAAGAGAAGAATAGAAATAGAGTACATGAAAAGTAGTTTACGATGTTTGTATTATATCTTCTAACAAAGCTATAATCATAACGTGCAAAGTTACAAAAAGGAAAAAGATAGTTAGTTATTGATGTTAGCAAGTGCACAAGTCCTAGAGTCACACGTATGAGAATTTAAAAATATTGTGAGCCCAAAGTGTTGTATCATTGTGAAATAATTAATTATCTTATTGTGGTCATATTATAATTAATTGGGAAATCCTCAAGGGAAACTAAAGGAATTGTTTTGCAGACATGGTATAAATGAAAGATGTTTTTCTTTTTTGAGATGTAAACATGACACAAAGTGAACAAGAAAGTGAGAACAAGAGAAAAGTGTTTCAAAAATGTGAGTAAGTGATCCAAGGGATTATTGGATGAGAAGTTTGTGATTTGGTATCAAGATCAAAAGGAGAAAAAGTTTGGTTGACAGGAGAGAGGAACAAGAAGTACAAGTATAGTTCACTCCTATTATTCTACAAGGAATAATATGTACATCATTTTGTTAGTAGGTCCATTGGTTTTTTCCTTGAAGCTATTTTGACAATAGGTCCATCTATCTTCTACAACTCCTAATAGGGTTGGCACAACTCCTATCAAGGTTGGAATCTCCTAACAGGGATTCAAAGTCTCCTAATAGGGACTGATATGTACTGAATGTTTTTATAGACTCCTAACAAGGTCCATCCTCTAAAAAGGTATATTTATATTAGTACATCATCTTGTGGTTACCATCCCCACTAGATTTTTCCCTTTGATCAAGGGTTTCCCTAGTTAACATATTTGGTGTTATTGTGTATGAGTGTCTTGTTATGATTATTGATTATATTTCTCATATGGTTAAGGGTTAATAAGGTTGATAATTGTGATAATAGTTGGATAACTAATTCACACTCCCCACCACACACCCCACTCCCCTGCCCCCCTTCTCAGTTATATTAGTGGACTATATATTCTAAAAATTGATATTAGAGAACTAGGTCCTTAAAGAGAAAGCTTTAAAAAATTGGGAGATCAATAACGAGTCACTTCAGAAAGATAGTCTTAAGTTTTATGGGGTTAACTATGATATATAGAAAGAAAATATGAAAAATCATCTGCTATGTATAGGTCCAGGTTATTGGCTTTTGATAAAGAGTGGTAAGGAAGTTATGAAAGAATAAAATCTTGAATAAAGTAGTGAAGCAAAAAGAGATCAATTCATGTGAAATATGTGAGCTAGAGAAGCCTTATGGACATCTCTTCCTAAGAATGAATACAGTCAGATGAAGTCTCTAGAACCATCTCATAATATTTGGAAAGCTTTATAATCTACTTTTGAAGGAGATAAACATGCAAAAAGGATAAGATTACGAAATTGGAAATGCTAATTTGAAGATGCTAAGATGATGGAAAATGAATCTATAAGAAGTTGTGTTGGTAGGATATCTGAGGTTATTGCAAGAATAAAATCATATGGTAGATCCAAGAAAGAAGATGAGATTGTATGGAAGATTTTGAAAACTTTGACACCACCATTCAAACAAGTAACTCAAATGATTGAACTATTAATACCTTGTACTGAGAATTTTACCAAGAAAAATTTGCTTGGAAGATTAGAAGAAATGGAAGAAAGTTTGAGAAAATATGGAGAATTAACAAGAGTGGAGATAACTTTCAATGTGTTAAGTTTTCATCCATGCTTATCTAGAAATAAAAGCACCCATGGAGATTTTGCTAGCAAAAATAGAGCCTAATTTGAAGAGAAAAGAAAGATTGAAGAAGGTATAGCCCTACTTGTAAGAAGAAAACCAGATGGTAAGAGAATATTTAAAAGTTGGACTTGCAATGAATTTAGTCACTATGCATCTAAGTGCCCTAAAAGAGAGAAAAAGTATAATGGAAATTTTAAGTCTAGAAGATGTCAAAATAGTTTGTATGAAAATGTAGATGAGGAATTTGAAGAAAGAGTTTAGAGTGAAAGTGATGATGAGCTAGGATTTGTAGCCATAAAAGATCTTGGTAAAAAAATTAGAGAAGAGAAGGCTCTGGCTTCCTACTATATCAGAAAATCCTATGAAATATCAATGTTTCTACATCTTCTATTGTTTCATGCCAAATACGTATATTTCATATTCCAACATTCAGTGCATTTTCAAATTCTAACCATCAATGTTAAATCAACAATCATGATTTGAACGTTGATACTTTCCTTTATAATTTACACCATGGGTCCTCCTTGTACACGTGTTGGATTATCACTTTATCACATAGAATAATGACTAAGCAACTTTTCATAATGAAATAATCACCTCTATAGATTCATTTTTATCTAAAAATGATAATAAAATGATGTTAAGTTTCTATTTTCTTTATGATGTAGGTCCACTTTTCCAACTGGGTACATCATGGCATACATGTGACATTATTTCACTACTTAGAAGGTCTGACATTAGACTAGTTTTCTTCATTGGCACCTTGTGACTAGACACTGATTGTGCTTCATGGAGTACGATGGCCCACTAGACATGTGTCTTTCCCTTGCTATGTCACTTTACTTAAAGATTGATCAACTCTTTATAGTGACACAACAAGAATTGTAGATCATTTTAATTGAATGGTTGAGAACATACATGCCTATAGTCTTTCTTTAAACTTTTTGAACTAGCCAATGTCATGCAATCTTTTATTAATTTGACTTTTCTCCACCATGTAGACATCTAGATCAAATATTAATTGTTGACTTTATTTTCAAAAGCAATCCTATAACCTTTGACTTGTTTCCTTCACTATTTTAGCATTTTGAACATCCATCCTGTACTGAATTCAGTTGAGCTTAGTTTTTAACTATGCTCATGATCTGCATATCAACCTTAGGCATCAGTCTTCACTTTCTCTTCTACATTTTTGCTATATATTTTTATGTGAATGTATCATTCTCTAGATAGAGATCTTTGACCATTGAGTTAGAAACTTTCAGAGATGAAGAAATGATTTCATAAAGAACTACCTCACAACATGATTAGGAATGATGAATATGAATCATTAGAAACATCTAGAACTTCTTATCATTAGGAAAAGTGCATAACCAAACCCTCACAAAACCTAATCACCTAGCCATGGAATTGAAATGTTCTCATACGATTTCCCACATCAGGTTATCTTAAAGGGAAGATGAGAAGAATCGCCATCCTAAGGGAAATCTATACTCAGAATCAATACATTAACACTTAACTAAATTCAAACCCTAATGTAAAATGATATGACAGAAACTTGGGCAACAACTAGCTCTATCTGGGAATTTAAGCATGATAATGCTTGAAAGAATCCAAGCAATCTTTTTTTCTGCACAAAGGATGACACCTTGGAAACAAAATAATAGGCTAAAAAAAAGAAAAAATAAAGAACTACCTAAGGAAAACAAGAAAAAAAACTAAGCAGAAAAGCAAGAAAAAAAAAACCTACCTATATAGCTACTATGTAGGGGTTACTTGCTTTCAACTTTTCATTTGATACAATGTCAAATCATGCCCATTATAAGAACATGTTAGGGTTTCCCTTATGGGATATGCCTCTTTCTTCTTGCAATTTTGTGAGATACATGATTCTCTTCTCTAATCCATTTTTGAAAACATTTTCTTCAATAATACTCTTTAATTTACATGCAACAAGTTCTGAAGGTGATGGCAAATTAGTTTCCACTCCATAGATTAATTCAAATGGTGAAATACCTATAACTCTTTTAGATTTAGTCATACAAGCTCATAAAGCATCGTGAATCTTCTTGTGCCAACCTTTTTTATTATCTAAGACCAATTTCTTCAAAATATTAGTGAGGATCTTATTACTAGACTCAACCTATCCATTTCCTTAAGGGAAATAATCAAAGGAATGACCAACCTGAATACCATTATCATAGAAAAATTCAATGATTTATGAGGAGGAAAAGTAAGATGCATTATCCATTACTAATTTCATAGGAACTCCAAACCTTACTAGAATATATTTTTTGATAAATTCACATACCACATGTGAGGAATTTTTCTTTATTGGCTTTGCCTCTACCCATTTACTGAAATAATCTATAGGAGTGAGTAAGTATGAATGTCCTTGACTAGAGGGAGGATTAATTGGGCCTATAAAATCTAAACCCCACTAATGGAAAGGATCTTCAATTACTACCAGCCTAATAGGTAAGACAACCAGCTGAGGTTTACTAGTAAACATATTGCATTTTTTTCATAATTAACCACCCACTTATATGCATTTTTAAACATACTAGACCAATAATAAAATTGTCTCAATATTTTGAATGCAGTGATAGTGCTAGAAAAATATCCTTCACATGCTTCATCATGAAAAGATCTTAACAACTTCAATTGATGATCCTTATCCACATATCTCAAAAATATTCCATCAATAACTTTGTTATACAAGACATCACCATGAATTACATATTTCAAGGCTTTAGTTTTTACATGTCTCCTTTTCTTAGTAGTCAATCCATCAAGGAATTGACCATATGTTAGGAAATAAGCAATATTTGAGAACTAGTGATCCTGAAGACTTACCATAAGAACTTTTGGTGTATCTTCTTCTTTGAATTGTTGGTTCTCTACCAAGACTTTACAAAGTGCATTTCCTCTCACAAGTTTGGTTGGCTTGATCTCTATATCATATTCTTAAACTTTGGCTATGCACACTCCTCTATTATTGAAACCAACATCTTATTGTGCCAGAATAATTTTCATTACAAGATCTAGCACATATATTATTGAATGAGAATGCAACACATAAAATCAAAAATTCTTGAGAGTTCTCACCACTGCATATGCATGTTTTTCCATTTGAGAGTATCTCAATTCTTGATTTTTCAATGGTATACTCATGAAAGCTGTTTGAACTTGAATTCTCTCTTTATTTTCTTATATCAATATAGATGACATAGTATACTCTATAGCATAATAGTAGATGATGAACTCTTTGGTGTAGTTGGGCTAAACAAGCATAGGGGCTTTGGCAATAGCATCCTTGATATCTCCGAAAGCCTTTTTCCTAACATCACGCCATTTCAAAGTTTTATTTCCTTTAATCATATCAACTATAAATTTAACTATTTTAGGGAAATCAAGAACAAATATTCTCAAGAAATTTACCTCACTAGAGAAATATTCACTCCAGTCTTACTCAATGGCAGACTTAATTGCTAGATAGCTTTAATCCTATTTGGATTAATCTTCACTCCTTCTTGAGATACAATATGACCAAAAAACTTTCCTTCTATAACACAAAATATTGATTTCTTTGGGTTCAGGGAGATACCATACTCTTTACATCTTTGTAACACCTTTTCTAGATCATTGATATGATCTTTTTCCTTCTTGGAAAAGACTATAAATCATCAAGATATATGAAAATAATTCTATCTAACAAATCTTCAAAAGAAAAATTCATTCCGTGTTAAAAAGTTGATCTTGCATTGATTAAGCCAAAAGGCATTCTATTTTATGCAAATGTTCCCCATGTTGTGGTAAATGTAGTCTTGAACTAATCTACTTCATTCTCCTGAATTTGATTGTATCCTAAAAATCCATCCAACATAAACATCATCTCTGATCCTACACAATCTGTAAAAGATGATCCATATTAGGGAGAGAAAAATTATCCTTTAGTGAGGCTTGATTTAAGTTTATAAAATCTAAACAGATTCTTGTTTCACCATTATTTTTCCTCACTAGTACAATATTAGCCACCCAAGTGGAATGATGAATAGGGTATATAATCCTAGCCTACAACATTTTGTCAATTTGCTTGAAGATTGCCCATTCAAATATAGGATTATAATTTCTATGCTTCTGTCTGAATGGTGTTGTATCTAGTTTAAGAGGGATTTAATGTTTGAACTTCCCACCCATGAAATTATTTAGGTCTTCATAACTCCAAGCAAATAAATCTTGAAATTCAATAAGTAATTTCTTGATCTCTACTCTCTCTTCTAGTGTGCAAAATTTTCCTATGTTTATCATCTTGGGGTTAATTTTTGTCCCTATGTTGATCCCATCATATTCACCACATGTATTTCCCTTCTTATCTCTTTCTAAATTTATATATGCATCATGCCTATCAAATATTTTATCTAAAGAGATTAAATGAGGTGGAATCTTATTACCTTTCAACTGAAACACATCAGATCATGTCTTCTTTTGATCTCTTGCCACTGAATCATTACCTTTTGAATTTGTACTTTTTTCAAAATAAAGGCATTCAAAAGGATCTTCCCCTTCAATGAATTTGAGTATTTTTTTATCATCTTCAAAAAACTAACATGACTCCTCGCTATCAAGGACATTAGGTCTGAATAGAACTTCTACTTTATAGGTTTTATTTTTGAAATCAGGGTGTGGTAAGAGCAATGATGCAGATACTACCAAAGAATCAACTCTTGAATTGAATTTTCTAAGTACTAATGTAATTGAGAAGGCTTCAAAACCCTCAATTCCATCCCACACCTTACTACAATAGTTTCTCAATCTTGAAATCTTCATTGAATATTGATTTGTGACTTGTCTTACCACTAACTCTACATCTCCTTGTGCTTTAAGCATCGGGACTCCCTTCTATTTTTTTTCCATTATACCAAGAAAGAGAGTTTCATATTATATAGTATTATTAGAGTTTTTGAAATCCAACTTACAAGAAAAACAAGTCATTTCTCCACCAAGTGATATCAACACCACACCTGCACTTGAACCAACATTTGCACACCTAGTATCAAATTCTAGGGTCCACAATTGATCACCTTTATTTGGTTATGATTCTTCTAAGATCTCACGGGTACCAGAGAATAACATATTATTTCCAAACTACACTTCATGAAACAAGATTTGGGATCTCGGATCATCTGATTTCAAAACACTAAATTTTGCTTTCTCTTCTAGTTCTAGCTTCACCTTTTTTTCTCTAACTTGTTTAGTGGCACTAGACCAATCTAATTTTATTTATTCCCCCATATTTTTGTAAAAACTTCTACTCAAGAGCATTCCATAGCTTGTAGGGATATCTACTACTAGAATCATAAGTTTCAATCTCTTAGAGGGGTGAGTAACAAGGGCAACTTGAGCATCTTTAATATATCCTAACAATGGCACTTGTTTGGCATCTATTGAGTAGCATCTACAAAAAGTTTTAGTTAATGGGAGTGCTAAACCTTTTGCAATAGAATCATGCATCACATTATTAGAGGCTCTTGAATATATGATGTAATTACTCAATCTATTTGCATTGATGAAGAAAGAAATATAAAAAGGATCTGGCTTTTGATTTGGGTATGTAGCTAAAACAGTAGATTCTTCTTCTTGAAACATCCTAGGAATTGAAAAATCTTCATTATCAAAAGAAGCTCCACTAGTACTAGCCTTATTATGATGTTCAACATTGGCATTAATATTACCATGATCTGTCTCTTTACTATTGCAATGCTCAACTTATCTTTTTAATTGATCGAGATTAGATTTCAAATATTCCAATGGAGATATCTAAATTCTTGTTTCTTTACAATATTGTACTATGTTAAAGGAATTAGCAAACTTACCTTTGTTCTCCTTTTGTGAAGATTAATTTACCATGCCATTATCTTTATCAACTTTATTTGATGGTGCATTATTCTTGACCAAGAACTAAGTTTTTGTTTTGATTTCTATTCTTTTGACCTTTGGTCATTAGTATTAACTGAGGTCCTTCCAAGAAATAATTTTCCAAGTCGCCACAAGGAACATGATCATCCTCACTTTTAAGATATTCAATTGTTTGTTCTCTATTATCCACCATCTATCTATATCTGATCATATCAGCACATGTATCTCCATCATGATCTGCTCTTAGGTGAAAAGCACACATATTTTGTCTTTTTGGAGTAGTTTCAATTGCTAATCTCTATTGAATAGGTGGTATTTGCAATGATTTACTTCCATTTGTATTTTTTGTAAGCTTTTTGATGAGGTTGATAAGTAGGTAAATATTTCATTTTATTTTTTTATGAAATGAGCTCATTATACAATTTTTTAAGCATGTATTCTATATTATTGGAAGTACTAGCTATATTTCTCAAAGTTCCAGATTGAAACTTTCTTTTCCACTTAGCAGAGGCTATCATGTCATCCTCCATCTCCACAGCTAGTGTTTGAGTAGCTTACAGGTTGGCTACATTTCCTCTTCTAATATGATATCCTAGATCAAGTGGCATGGAGCTAATGTAGAAAGTTTTCTTATTATCATCAATAGGTGCACTTGCAACGGGAATTTTTTTGAGAGGTTTATTGAATTTTGCATTGAAATATCTCATAGAATTTGAGGTTTCTTTCTTTAGTTTTGCTAATTTTAATAACAAGGTTTCTGCATCTTCTGTGCTTTTGTATGTTTCCTCAAACTTTTGTGTCATGGTGTTCCAATTCGTGATGCATCCTACAAGAAGGTCTTTTAACCAATCAACAACATTATCTACTAGTGTATCTACAAACATTCTGACTGCTACATCCTCATGTTGAGGATTCACTGCACCACAAGTCTTATGGAAAGCACTCAAGTGTTTTTCTACAGAAGTAGAGCCATCTCCATTGAATCTTGGAAATTTCTTCCTTGATACTCTTGGTAGATCATTAATAGCCCCAAGGGCAAGAGGACCCATATCATTTCCCCATGGTTGTGCCATAATTGCTAGTATAGTGATTTGATTTGTTCAAAAAGTAACAGAAATAAGAAGAGCAGTACCAATCAACAGAAAAACATCAAAAATAGAAGGGATATAATTTATGACAACAGGAGAAGTAGAATATTGAATTCTCTATGTTATATTTGGGGGAACAATTGCAGACAATAGAGTATCTTGAAGTCATTTGGTTACAAATTCCCTTGCATGTGTTATTCCTCTTCTGCAAAGGTCTTCTAGGATAGGAAACTTAGCCTTCTTGAGCTCTTTGTATATTTGGTCAATCTTTCCTTTCTTATTGGAACTCTTGGTATATTTGGAATCCATAGTGTATCAAATGTTCAGATAAATTTTGTTTTTCAAATTTATCTTACCAATCTTCAACTTTGAATTTGCTCTACTTCTTTGACAGGTTGAGGCTGTAAACTAATATCAAGTTCTTATGGAAAGAATCTAAATAGCGTAAATCCTTTCTTGTAACTCAAATATATGTTTAGAGTGTAACTAATTATGAAGGGAAATTCTTCAAAAATTTCATTTGAATCTCCTCAATAGAGTCGCCAAAAGTTGTTGGTTAACAGTTTGTCCTCCTATTAGATTTTATAATCTTGACTCTTTGATACCCAATATTTGGAGGAACAAAAGGATGTTTACCGAAAAATGGGTTAGTGTATGTCTCCTATCACTACCCCCTAAATTGATTAGGTACAACTCCTTATGAATCTTGCAACAATATGCAATAAATATGTCTTTATGTGATCAGAAATTCTTGATATTATAAGCTCTTAAAGGATAAGCAGGTTGTTTGTAGGCATAAATAGCTCATGCAAGATGTATATGAATAACCTATCACACTTAATAGAATGATTACAGTAGATTATCTTGATATTTTTTGACTTGTAAAATGTTCTAAATGCAAACTGATCATCTAAATGCATAAATAGAAAAGAAAATATTATACATATGAGGGCAAGTGGAATTTCTTTGGCTATTAGCCTTGACTGAAATGGGATTCAACAAGTATCCAATAGATTCTCATACATTATCCTTTAATTCCCAATGAAATATCTAACATGTATAAAACTATCAAGAGAATAAATAGAACCATATATGAAGCAACAAATGGAATTACTATACTACAAATATCAAAATGAAGTGGAATCCATCTGATTATTTAGAGGATCACACATGATTGTCTTTCAACTCTAAGTGCAAAGCTATCTAATGCATGGAATACAAAACATGAAAAGAAAATATTGTAAATGGAACTACAGAACCATTCACTCTCAAGTTTTTTGACCTTTGTAATGTTAAATGAGATTACATTTATAGTCTATTGTTATCTTTTTCAAATTCTAGTAGAGCAACAGTCATAATATAAAAGATAATAAATGTGAAAATATCTAGTCATATGAACATGTGACATCTTCTCCATAAGTGATTATGGATCCATGGTGCTTCTAAAATACTCAATGACCATTTGGCTTCTTGCTATATTTGAAAATTTTGTGAAATATCAATGTTTCTACATCTTATGTTGTTTCATGCCAAATACATATATTTCATATTCTAACATTCACTGAATTCTCAAATTCTGTCCATCGATGTTAAATCCATGATCATGATTCAAATGTTGAGACTTTCCTTTATAACTTCTACCATAGGTCCCTCCTTGTACACATGTTGGATTGTCACTTTTTTTCATAGAATAATGGTTGAGAAACTTTTCATAATGATATAATGACCTTTGTAGATTCATTTTGATCTAACAACGATAATAACATGATGTTAAGTCTTTATGTGCTTTATTGTTTGGGTCCACTTTTCCAACTTGGTACATTATGGCATACATGTGACATTACTTCACTGCTTGGAAGGTCTGACATTAGACTAGTTTACATTGTTGGCACCTCATGACTAGGATTTTCAACTATGCTTCATGGAGTATGATGGCCCATTGGACACGTGCCTTTACCTCGCGATGTTGCTTTACTTAAAGATCAATCAACTTTTTATAGCAACACAGTGAGAATCATAGATCTATTTTAATCAAGTGGCTAAGAACATACATAACTTGATGTATTTATTTAAACTATTTGACTTGTCAACAGGCCAATGTCATGAAGTCTTTTGTTAATTTGACTTTTCTCAACCATGTATACATGCAAATCAAATATTAATTATTGATTTTATTTTCAAAAGGATTTGTATCACCTTTGACTTGTTTCCTTCACTATTTCTACATTTTGAATGTCCATTTTATATTGAATTCAATTGAGCTTGGTTCTAAACTATGCTCATGATCTTCATATCAACCTTTAGCCCCAGTCTTTAGTTTCTCTTCATCATTTGTTCTATATATTTTATGAAAAAGTATCCTTCTCTAGATATAAATCTTTGACCATGGAGTTAGAAACTTTTAGAGATGAACAAATGCTTTCATAAAGAACTTGCTCTTAACATGAATCTTGTATTTCAACATGATTAGGAATGAAGAATATGAATCATTAGAAACATCCAGACCTTCTTCTCATCAAGAGAAGTGCATAACCAAACCCTCCCAAAACCTAATCACCTGGCCATGGACTAGAAATTTTCTCATATGATTTCCCACATCAAGTTATCAAAGGGAAGATGAGAAGAAATACCATCCTAATGGAAATATATACTCAGACTCAATACATTGACACTTGACTAACTTAAAACCCTAAATCCAAAAATGACATGACTAAAACTTATGCAACAAAAGGTTATCATTTGAAATTTAGAGAGAAAACTTGTATAATCAAATATATGGATCGAAACTTGATTGGAATAGGTAAAACATCCAAAGGTAATGTATTTCAGTTGAATCCTACTAAGATAACATGTTTGGTTGCAAAGGTGGATAATAGTTGGTTATGGCATAGAAGGTTTTGTCATATAAACTTTGATAACATAGTGAAAGTTAGTAGCACATTTTCATATAGATATTTTCCTAAGATCATGAACCCTACTAATGTTGTTTACAAATAATATATCATGGCTAAGCAAAAGATGGTATCATTTCCCAGCAATAAGTTCACCACTATAGAGAAGCTGGAGATTTTTCATACATGTTTAAGTGGCCCTACCAGGACAAGAGGATTCTATGGATAAAGGAATTTTATGATTTTTGTTGATGATTTCACTAGAATGATGTGGGTAGCATTTTTTAAAGAAAAATATGAAGCATTTAAGAATTTCAAGATAGTTAAGAATAGAGTTGAGAATGAATCTAGTGTTAAGATTAAATGTTTGAGACCAAATAGAGGAGGAGAGTTTACTTCTAGAGAGTTTAACATGTTTTGTGAAGATAATGGAATTAAGAGACAATTATCATCACCTAAGGTCCCTGGGTAGAAAGGAGAAACAAATCAGTGTCAAAGGAAGCAAGAGAAATAATGTTTGAGAATGATGTATCCAAGATATTTTGGAGAGAGGTAGCCAATACAACAGTGCACACCATGAATAGAGTACAAATTAGACAATATATGAATAGGACTCCTTATGAATTATGGTTTGGTCATACTCCTTCAATAAAGTATTTTTGAATTTTTGGAAGTGAGTGTTATATAAAGAGAGATGATGATGTTGGTAAGTTTGATCCAAGAAGTGACGAAGGTATGTTTCTTGGTTATTCATTGGAAAAAAAAAGCTTATAGATGTTTTAATCATAGAAACAAGAAAATAGTTGAGTGTGCAAATGTAAAATTTGATGAGAAGTTTCAAATTAAAGAAAAAATGATGGATTAAAATTCTAATGAGGAAGAGGAAAATCCTAGAATGGTTAGAGAGAATGTAGAAGTTTTCTTTGAGACTAGCAATGACTTGCAAAATAATATGAAAAATGTTGAGAAGAGAGTGAGCAAAGAGGAGAACAAAGATCTAAACCATGAGATGAGATTAGAGTTGAGTTAGCAACTCCTACCTCTAATAGTAACCTGAAAAAGAAGCACCCTCTAGAGTAGATAATTGGAAGAAAAAAAAAAAAGTGATGACAAGAAATAGAGTTAATGAGGAATTATGTTTCATTTCTCAAGTAGAACCTAAGAATGCAGATGAGGCATAAAAATATATTAATTGGATTGAAGCAATTGAGGAGGAACTTGATTAGATTGTGAAGAATAAGACATGGAATTGGTTCCTAGGCTTAAAGACAAGAATGCTATAGGAACTAAATGGGTATTCAAAAACAAGATGAATGAACAAGGTGAAGTTGTGAGAAAAAAAGCTAGACTGGTATGCAAATGTTATTCATAGAAAGAATGAATAGATTATGAGGAAACATATGCCTCTATAGCCAAAATGGAAGTAGGGATAATGTTTTTGGCTTATGCAACAAATAAGAAGTTCAAAGTGTATCAAATGGATGTCAAATCAACCTTTCTAGATGGAGAACTTGAAGAAGAGTTATGCATTGAGTAGCTTGAAGGATTTCCCTTGATAAAAGACAAGGATATGGTATGTTGATTGATGAAATCTCTAAATGGTCTAAAGCAAGAACCTTGAACCTGGTATGCAATGTTGGACAAGTATTTGGGAAAGCTTGGATTTGTTAAAGCTACAACCGATAGTAAATTGTACTTGAAAGAAATTGAGAATGGTTTGTTGATAATAGTGATGTTTGTTGATGATATAATTTTTGGAGGCAATGATGAAGCAAGTGATAAGATTGCTTAAGAAATGAAGAATGAGTTTGAGATGAGCATGATTGATGAGATGAAGTTCTTTGTAGGTTTTCAAACTGTGCAAAATAATGATGGATTTTTCATATCATGACATAAGTATTTGAAATATTTGTTGAAAATATTTGGCTTGGAAAGTTGTAAGCCAGTTGGTACACCAATGATAATTGGTCAAAAGTTATCTAGAAAGGATGAGATACCCACAGTTTAGTTGAGGAAGTATAGATCCATGATTGGAGGTTTGCATTATCTAACCCACACTAGACTAGCTATACAAAATGTAGTTGGGATTATATCTAAATTTCAAGTTCATCATAAGAAGTATCGTTATGTAGCAGTAAAGATGATATTCAAATATTTGAAGGGAACATTTGATTATGGGATATGGTATGATAGATCAAGTGATTTCACTTTATGAACTTATACTAATGTGGATTGGTTAGGTAGTATGGATGAAAAAAAAAACACTAGTGTTGGAGCATTTTTTCTTGGAGGAAGATTGGTTTCTTGGATAAGGAAGAAACAAGATTGTATTTCATAGAGTAGAACTGAAGTAGAGTATATAGTAGCAGAAAAAAATGTAATCAAATCATGTGGATGAAACATATGTTGAAGAATATTGAGATAGAATATTCAAAACCTATTATCATATATTGTGATAACACAAGTACAATAAGTATGTCTAAGAATCCTATATTGCATTATAAGACTAAGAATATATCTATTAAGTATCATATTTTGAAAGAGAAGGTTGCAGAGAAAGAGATCAAACTAGAGTATGTCAGTCCTAAAGATCAGATTGCAAATCTTTTTAAAAATCCCTTCCCTAGAGATACATTTGAGTACTTGATAGGTATTCTTAGGGTTATTCCTACCTTAGAGTAGATGATATAGAGATTGCATCCATCTAGAGGTACATAGAACTATTGTTTGATTGGATTGAATGTTAATTCTTCCTATATGAGGGAGTATCTTTGATGAGAAAAGTCACTAAGGACACTTGGTAATTGGTCTAGAACAAAATCTTTGGACTCTTGAGTTGGTTGAAGACTTGGAGAAGATGATTGACATAATGAGGCCTTTTTTATTGATGTCGATGGGGGAGAAAATGCATGAAAAAAATCTCCTAAATATGGAGGAGAGAAGCATAAAATATGGGGGAGAGAATTGTGACAATATCCTCTAGATGAATTGGGGAGAGATAAATGAGAATATCTATATTAGGGATATTTAGAAAGACACATGAAAATAAGGAGAAAGAATATATCTATAAGGGAGATACACAACAAGAAGAGTTATTAATGCCTAAAAGGGAAAATAAGTATAGATTGATAAATGGGGGAGAAGCTATGAGTTGTTTAGCATGAGAACAAATAATTCCAATCCTAAAAGATGCAAAACAGTGTTCCTAAAGATTTGAGATTTGATTGATGTAGAGGATTTGAAAAGATGAGAATAACAACAACAACAAAGTGTTGTTTGGTATTATTCAAACCTAGATGCTTTCCATCTATGTTTCCATCAATACCAAAGGGGGATATTGTCAGCATGAATGATGATGGTATTCCTTTGGGGAGTATCCTAAGCATTAGTGAGTGTGTGGCATAATTGCCATGTTGCATTCATGGCTATGTTTTCCATTGATGACAACATAGTATGGTTTTTGTGAAGACTAGTAGAGTAGAAGATAGAGATCATCGTCATATGGATAGAGTATTTATGTTCAAGTGAAATGTAGTTAAGGACATGTTCCACACTATGTCCTAATGATGAGGTTAAGTGTGTATTGAGTAAGTCAAATAAATATAGAAGATATGTTTGATTTACAAAGAGAAAAACAAAAATAGAGTACATAAAAAGAAGTTTATGATTTTTGTATTGTATCTTCTAACATAGATATAATTGTGACATGCAAAGTTGTACAAAGACAAAAGATAGTATAATAATGATGTCAACAAGTGTGCAAGTCCTAGAGTCACACGTGTGAGAAGTTGCAAAGAATATAAGCCAATAGTGTTGTATGATTGAGAAATAATCAGTTATCTTATTGTGGTCCTATAATGATTGAAATCCTCAAGGCCGACTCAAGGAATTATTTTGAGGACACGGTATAAAGGAAATATTTTTTTCTTGTTTGATACAAAGCATGATGTAAAGTGATCAAGTAAGTGCGAATAAGAGAAGAGTGTTTGGAAAATTTGAGTAGGTGATCCAAGGGATTATTGAAAGCAAAGTTGGTTATCTAGTATCAAGATTAGAAGGAGCAAAATTTTGATTAAAAAGATAGAGGAAGAAGAAGTACAAGTACAGCTCATTCCCATTATTCTCCAAGGAATAATATAGAGATCATTTGGACAATGGGTTCATTGGTCTTTCCCTTGAAGCTATTTGGACAATGGGTCTATCTATCTTCTTCAACTTTTAATAGGGCTGGAACAACCCCTAATAGGCTTGGAATCTCCTAACAAGGATTCAAAGTCTCCTAATAGGGACTAATTTGTACTGAATATTTTCATAGACTCCTAACAATATCCATCTTCTAACAAGGAATATTTATATTAGTACATCATCTTGTGGGTACCATCCCCACTCGGGTTTGTCCAATGATCAAGGTTTTCCCTAGTTAACATATCTGGTATTATTCTTTATAAGTATCTTGTTATGGTTGTTGATTATATAGCTCATATGACTAAGGTTTAATAAGGTTGATAATTGTGATAATAGTTGGATAACTTATTCACCCCCACCCATCTTAGTTATATTGTGGGACTATATATTCTAACATGGCCATGTATTGATCTTTTCTTTTCCCATTTTCTATCTCTTACTTTCCAAATGATCGCATAAAAGTGAAGCATGACCCTTTAACTTTGTGACTGCTACATTGAATTTCTTGTTATCAGCAGTGCTTTCATAAAGTATTTATCTATCTCAGTGATCCAATCCAACACTGCATTAGTTCCAAGTCTTCCATCATAGAAAGAATTAAATAATAGGTCTACAGTTGGTCCTAGACAAAACTCTCAAAAGCTTTTCTTCATCTTGTCCAACTTTAGGTTCAAGATTAGGATTTAGTGATGCCTCTTCATCATCACTAAAATCCTCAAGATGTACACCTCTTCTCTGCATTGTATCCACAAATTCAAGACTCACTAAAATATGCCTTAACATATCCATTATAGAATTATCAACATTTCCTCTACCTCAAACCATTTTAACAATAGTTCTTGCAAGATCATAACCTTCTATAAGTTATAGGTCAGATTTCGTATCTACCACCCTACAACCAAATTCAACAAGGTTCTCCATGATCCAAGCTACAAGAAATAACTCTTATTTGATACCACCTAACACAAGGGAAGACTAGAGAAGGGAAGAATAAGAATAAGAGACAGTAAACTCAACATCAACCTACCAACACTACCCTTCATAAAGTCACACACATAAGTTATACACAATTAGATAAATTATAGAGAATACAAGGCTAGATCCATCATATTCATAGGTATAATTATTTAACTTCACATAAAAAGAAACCACAATACGCTCGACTATGAGGCCTTCGAGGCTTTGGCCAATTATAAGTGAGATTATAAAAATAGATTGCAAGCTCACATCTCCAATCTTCTACACTCTAATAATTGATCCTCTCCTACATCTAACCTAGCTTTTTTTAGAGATAGCTAAGCCACAAGTCCCCTTGTCAAGAATTTAAATACATTATAGGTCTAGTCTTGGAAGAGTAAACTAAAACACAAGAAAATGACAATATAAATTCATGTACACTTAAAGGTAGATCCAAAAGTTTTAGAAGTTGGCTCCTAACTATGCAAAATGTCATGCAATCAAAGGAAACCATGCCAAATGGAACAACACGCTTTGCTAGATGAAAACAATAGGAAATAGGGATCACAAAGAATGACATAGAATTCAAGAAATATGAAACACTAGAACTTGCACACTTAGGAAAAGGATTTAGAATAGGTCCTCGACATGATGACATCTACGCAAAACAAGAGACTAACAACAACAAAATTTGATTGATGAAGTGGATTTGAAAAGAAGAGATAACAGAATGAGCTAGTGATGTTGATGAGTAATGTGAAGTTAAGTATTATGGAATTACAATGGGAACTTGATGAGTTAGTCCTTGACAAGATAATGTGTTGTTTAATCCTTACATAAAGTAAAGATGACAGTTGAAGATGATGTATTCAAAGGGTCGAGCCACAACAATGGTTCCCACTTTTTGGCTCGCTTTGACACTGAAATTGATATTTTCAAAAAAAATATTCACTTCCAAATGTGTATTGCTAAAAAATCGTAAAGAATTTGAAGATGATGTAAACTAGTGATTTGTAGCATTTTCTTTCGAGTTTTTGAAAACGAAATTAATTTTTTTATGGAATTGATTGAATTCCATTTTTTTTCCTCCTTCAAGAAGTGGTATATATGAAAAATCAGCATTTTTAAAGAGTGATGATTGTTTTGATCCAAAAAAATTTTTTGAAAAATATGACAATGATAAAATTCTTTCAAGGATAGAATGGTAACATCAATACCTAGCAACTTTAGTTGGTTTTTCTCAATTTCATTAAAAATGTAGATTATATTCAATGGTAAAGTGTCATTAATGATAAATTAGAAATAGGTTAGTTTTGATCAATATAATTTTTTTTGTATGAATAAAAATGTATTTTTTCTTATTTTTATAGAAAGGTAACACACATACCTTTGTAGGACATTTTTTCAAAAATTATTTTCTATTTTTCTCAGAGCTTCAAACAGAGACTTGTCATATAGCCAAACAACCTATATTTAATAAAATTACAAATAAAAAATCACAATAAAAAAAATGTATACTAAAAGTGTAGTCATTGGAAAGATTATTCAGGGTAGAAAAATTTGGTATATTTAATTGTAAAAAAATAGACATACTTTTCCCTTGTTTGAGCCCTCAAAAAAACAAAATTTGATAGACAATTTAAGAAATTGTAAAAATTAGTATTTTGGGGGCTTCAATGAAGGGTAGAATGTGTGGCACTAAGGGGGTTTCAAATGAAGCCCCCTATGCACTTTCTGATAATTTTTTTGCTTCTAATGAAGTAGGAGACTTTATTAAAATCCCCTAAGGACCTTTATTTGAAGTTAAGCTTCATTTGAAGACTCTTAAAAATGGAATCCACACTTTCCATCCAATTTCTTCATGATGGAAAGTGGGAACCATTATTGTGGCCTCACCTGCCATCCTAGGAAAACTTTCTACAAACTCTCTATAGTATATGGCTAAACCCATAAAAATCTTAACCTCTATAAGTATTATGGGTGATGGACATCCATAATAGTCTCGATCTTTGATGGGCCTACTAAGATTCCATTGTTGAATATCACATGACCAACATATCTGACCTAAGAATGAAAGAAAGCATACTTAGCAAAATTAATGTATAATTGATTATCTTTCAAGCACTATAGGACCTATCTCAAATGATCCTCATGCTCCTACTCATCTCATGAATAAACCACTATGTCATCTTATAACACAACAATAAATTTATCTAGGAGTGAGAAAAATAACCCACTCATGAGGCTCATAAATACTACCAAGACATTGGTGAGTCCAAAGGGGACCACTATAAACTCATACTATCCATATTTTTCAAAAAAAAAAGTCTTGTAGATGTCACGTTCCAAAATCCTAAGCTAATGGCACCCTAAATTAAAATCAATCTTTGAGAATACTCGAGAACCCTAAAGATGATCAAATAAGTCATTAATCCTGGGTAGTGGGTATTAGTGCTTAGGAATTAACTTATTTAGTTATCGAAAGTCTATGCATAACTTCAAAGATACATCCTTCTTCTTAACTAAGACAACCAATACCCCCCATGGTGAGATAGTAGGAAATTTGTTCCCTTTCTCCAAGAGTTTTCTAATTGAATCTTGAGCTTATTGAGCTCATGAGTGGTGATCACATAGGTAACTCTAGATACTAGTTGAGCTCTTGGAACAACTTCAATGTAAAAATCAATAGCCCTAGTATGTGGCATACTATTTAACTCTAAAGGAAACACATCTACAAATTATTTTAATATTGGGTAGTACTCAAGATGTGGCTCACCCTCTTCCTCCTCCTCTCTATTACTAATGGTGATCGCATACACCTGACACCCCTTACACATACATCTCTTAAGCTACATAGCAAAGATAATACAAAGGGATATGTGCCTATGAATCTCTAAAATAACTATTGATGAACCTCAGTCATCAACACACTCCACCCTCTTCTTCCTAAAATCTACATTGGCACTATGTGCACATAGCCAATCCATGCCAAAAACTACATCATAAGATCCCAAGGGAGTGACACAAAGATCAATGCAAGTGATCATATCCCCAACCTGAATAATAAACTCCCTAATCAAGGCCAAACTTGCACCGTAGCACCCAAGGCTAACTCTACCTCCCAGATAATACATCCAATATATATATTCCTACTATTTCATCTTTAATCCTAATAACAATGGCTTGGTTCAAATTGTTATTTCTTTACAACAACAAGTAGCTTATTTCACTCAATCTAAGTACAACAGCCCTACATGTAAAATTATTAATCCCCTTTCCTTAGAAATCCTTGGTGTTATTATCCCACAACACATTGAGATGCCCCATCTAGAGACGTATAATGGTAAGAGTTATCCTTTCATTCATTTTAGGACTTTCAAACTATATGTAGTGATTTTTTTCATGACTATAGACTCAAGGATAAGTTGTTCACACATTCTTTTGGGGACAAAGCTTTGAAATAATATTTCTCTTTACCCCCCTATTCTTTTTATTTTTATCAAATGCTAGCCAATGCTTTCATTGAACATTTCCAAAACAACATTGGTCCTCAAATTTATTTGACTAATTTGATGCATTATTTAAACAAAATATTGAAAAAAGGTTAGTGAATTTATTAGTAGATTCAAACATTTGTATGCTCAAATATTTTATCATTTGCATGATCACAATTTTCAAACTATTTTTTATTTCTAATTGTCAAAAATACATTAGAGATAGGATTCTACTTATTGAGTATACTTCCTTCACACATCTTTGTGGAGTATTTCACAATTATTAGTTACAAGTGTTCCAAATTAAGAGTACCATTCCAATTTTTGAATTTATTGTTAATAAGAGTAATGATGTCATCCATCAAAAAACATTTTTTAATTCTAATAAGTACATTAAATTCAATGAGTTAACCAACGCAATAGATGATCAAGTGACTACTAGAGCTAAGGGTATCATTATTTTTTCCTTCATGTACTATCCTAATTATAAATACACTACTTTATTTGATCATTTACATGTGGTGGTGTCAAAGTTTGTTACTTCTAAAATTATTAAGCTTCCTCCTATCCATCCCATTGACACTAGAAAACCAATGCCTAAGTCATTTGATTGAAATGTTTTTTGTCAATACCATCATCAGCCTAGTCCTAATACTCAAAAGTGTTATGCTTTGGAGAAGTATTCTATCTAAGACCTTATTGATTCCAATGCCATATTTTTTTATGCTAAGTTCAATAGTACAAATAAATTTGTTGCACCTTTTAATCAAAATTTACAAATGTACACCAACTCTTTACCTTCATATTCAATAAATGGCATTAATCAACCTTATTCCTCTATTACTAATATCAATTATGATGTAGATAAGGTAGATGAAGCTAATCATGTGGTTAATCATGTCGAGTCTCAACCTCAACCTTCTATTTTACCATTTCTCAAACCTAAACCTTTACTTCCTATCACCTTTGATCATTATGATATGTTTAAAGAACCTAACAATCCTCTCTACATTACTACTTGATTTTCTCATATCCCTAGTCATGGTGCTTTGATTGATCCTTCTTCCTTTGTGAATGTTATCACTAAATATCATATTTTTGTTAAAATATTTTGTAAGGATATCTATGACACATCTAATATCTAGATTCAAATTTGTAATAGTTTCCTCTATCTCCCTCATCGTTCTATCAATCTTCTTGTGACCCTTATTGTCATTCTAATTTCTAATCAATTTTAAGTTAAGCTTGGTAATTTGTGGATTTTTTTGAGACTAGTAGTAGCTTCTCATATTCATAATTGCATTAAATTTTCCCATCATGGAGAAGTTGTCACCATTAATCATTCTCTTCATAAGCCTTCATGCCCTCAAGATTTTGCTAAGATAGACTTGCATTGCCCATATCTTTCTTAAACACCCCTTGTTCGGCCTGATCATATCATAGATCCTATCAATAATGAAAGGTACATAAGATTCTTAAAATTTTCCTTCCTAAGGTTGATCCTCCTATAATTGTCTTGCCTACCTCACCTATTCTTCTACCTAATGTTCCTCAACCAATAGTTTCTCCCTCTTCAAAATCTATATATGTTGATCCTAATCCTTCAAGTTTATATCATAAAACCATTTTTAATCAACATGCTCACAAGAATCATAAGATCTAACCACATAATTTGATTGTATTCTTGTTGAGTACACTGATCAAATTATCTTCTTCATTTTAACACCTATTTTTCATTATGAACTATATTGTTTTTCTCACCAAATTAACTATAAGAACCATTCTTATAATTAGAATGTGTTATCATGTAGGGGTAGAATATACAAAATGTCAATACACCATGCCCATGATCAAACACCATAATACACAACTATTTTATCATGACTTTGTGAATTAAGAACTTTGCTAATTTAGAATACATAAGTTCACCCGATCAACATCCTTTCATGAAGCCTTGTTGAAGTACCCCATCGATGGTGTATGACCTTATTACCAAAAATGGAAACACCATACCATTACCAATATCTCCATCATCTTTATCAAATGCAAACAATCTCCCCTTTTGGCATTGATGGTAATATTTGGAAAATAAATTCAAAGGCATGAACTGCCAAGTATAATGCATGGTATGATCAATATGCATAACTCCCCCTAAGATATTATTCCCTTACCTATTACATTCATAATGTAAGATAAATTTATAATTTTTACTTTATATACTACTCCCCCTTTGACAAAAATGAAAAAAGTGATACAAAAGTGCACCAATATATTAATAGTATATCCAGATTATAATTATTTGGGAGTAGAAGTGAAATTCATATATATATGTATGTATATATATATATATATATGTATATATATGTATGCAGATTTGAAAATATATAAACATGTATGTTTTCCCAAAAAGAATATATCCACAATTTTAAGAATTTCCTATAAAATATTTTCTCTCTAAATTTTCTCAGTAAAATTTCCTAATGGATTTGGTTATAATTTAAACCCTAGCCCCGTAATCTCTTCAGATCCATGCATATAAGGTTTTCTCAAATAAACTTTAACTACCCTTATCGAGAATGCATACAACCAAAATAGGAAAATCCTCAAAAAACATATGGAAGACATGAAGAAGACAGGAAGTGCAAGATGCGAAAATAGCATAAGAAAACTCACAAGAGTCTATCTGAATTTTGATGCTAATTCGCTTTTCCTCAGAAAACCCACAGAGCAAGCTCCTCCCTTCTTCAAAGTTCCCGAGTCCTCCAATGCTCCAAAACGCTCTCCCATACTCTATCTAAGCTTCTAGGAATGCCTAAATATATAGGCCTCTCAAGAAGCACCTAGAATGTCTCTAGAAACAACTAGAAGGTGTCACCAACTAAGCATGTGTCTTTTCCAACCTTCTAGATAAGTCATAATGTTGTAGACACCATGTGCTTAATTGGTGCACTAACCCCTATGTTGTTAACATATGAGAAATAAAAAGGTGTGTTTACTCCTAGGCAAGCTTATAACTCTTATTTAATTTTTTATAACTTTCATTTTAATTTTTTATAACTTTTATTATTATTATTTATTTATTACTTTATTATTATTTTATAATTATTGTTAATTTTAATTTCTAATTTTCTTTTATTTAATTCTTTTTTCCTCAATTAATTCTCATTTAATTAATTATAGTCAAAATATCAAAGATCATGTTATTATATTAATTTTCTCCAAATAATTAATTTATTAATTAAATCTATTTATTAAGACTTAATTAATAGAAAATTCACCATAGACCTCCAAGATAAAATATGAAAACCCATCATAGAACAATTCATACAAAATTAGTTTAAAGGGTTAAAAATCACTAATTATGTCATCCGACACATTCGGTGGATGAAATATCTAGATACTTGTCGTATCTTTCTAGGACAATGGTTTACGGGTTTGGGATTTGGACTTGAGAATTTATCTCCTTCTCTTATCATTGAGATAGTGTAATAGGGTACGCTCATCCTAGAAATTCAGGGAAGTCGATACCTGGTACCTACAACCTGCATAAAAACCATGCATGTACATACAATATATATAATGCTAAGCTAAACAAGCAATGGCAAGAAGTGGTGCATCATGTAGATCCTGACTACCAGGTGACTATGACTCCCTTCCTTAACCACATTAGAAATGTCATACAATAAGAACAAACATGCACACCATACACATGCAAGTATGGGGTAAGTATCCATAATAAAACACATGAGATAATAAACCATCTAACTAATCATCATCAATAACTGAAAGCAATGTAATGATCACCATGCATACATGAAATGTAAAGTCTAAATGATCTCATCATATACTAACTGAATCCATAACATAATGTCTGATAGTCTCAAAACAACACCACTAATCCATCAACATAAAACTAGTCTAACATAGTCTTATAATAATAGCAACAACGTGTCCAGAAAAAGGTAAATGAGGGTAGGCACTACATCCACCCCCCCTTGGGTTAGGCTTACTCTTGGAAACCTACAAACAAGTAGGGATATAACTCCCATAATCTAGCTACATCCTCCCATGTAGCTGAAGAATCATTAGTAGGGTCCCATTGGACCCTTACTTGCTCGACTGTTCGACCCCTGAGGGTCAACTCTTGTTGTTACAGAATACGAACCGTCTCCAAAGCCAGTTGCCCATCCTCTACTTGCAATGCATTACAATCAAGAACATGTACAACATCAGGGATATACTGCCTAAGTACTAAAACATGGAAAACATCATGAATGCGAGCTAGGCTGGGCGATAGAGCAAGGTGGTAAGCAACTGGGCCAATCCTCTCTAGAATCTCGAATGGTCCCACAAAGCGAGGTGCTAGCTTAGAACCCTTTCCATATTGGATCAGACTCTTTCGCAGATGCACTCTCAAGAAAACCTTATCTCCCATAGAAAAATGCTTATCTGTCCTATGTGCATCAACATACTTTTTTTGCCTATCCTGTGCCATAGTCAAGTGCTCACAGATATGCACTACCTATTGCTCCATATCACGAAGCATCTCAGGACCCAACAGGATGCGATCATCAAGGCTATCCCAACTCAAGGGTGTATGACAAGGATGTTCATATAATGCTTGAAATGGTGCCATGCCAATAGAACTATGATACCCGTTGTTGTAAGAAAACTCCACTAGGTAGAGATAGTCCTCCCAATGTGTTTGCCTATCCATCACATACATCCGTAACATATCTTCCAAAAATTGATTCACCCTCTCTGTTTGACCATCTATCTCTAGATGATATGCTAAACTAAAATTCAATTGAGCTCCAAGTTCATGCTGCAACGATGTCTAGAATGCGGATGTGAATACAGGATCCCTGTTAGAAATGATCTTTCGAGGAATACCATGTAATCTCACAATGTCATGCATGAAGACATTAGCTACAAAAGCTGTTGTGTAGGAAGACCTGATCAGTGAAAAATGCGCCACCTTAGCCAACCAATCAACGGTGACCATGATAGCATCATGATGATAAACAGTCATAGGTAATCCTACAATGAAGTCCATGGAGATGATATCCCACTTCCAAGAAGGAATGAGATTTGGTTGCAAAAGTCCTATTGGGTGTTGGTGTTCTGCCTTGACTCTCTGACACTCAAGACACCTAGCCACATAATCAGCAATGTCTCACTTCATCCCTGACCAAAAGAACAAATGTCTTAAATTAGCATGCATCTTCTTGACACCTGGATGTGTTGAGTAAGGTGTACGATGGGCTTCTGCTAGGATCAGGGTGTGAAGCTCATCTAGTAATGTAATAGCACATAAATCCTCCCCAAACATCTCAAAAGACCATCTAAGTCTCATATGTAGCCTACAAACTTACCCTCCAAAGGTCTTCCTAAATCTATCTCTTTGCACACTTCCTGATACCAAAAATCTGTAGGAAGTGCTTGAAGAATCTGACTCCTCAAATCCACACTAAGAGTCATAGATGATATCACATGTCTCTTGCGACTCAAAGAATCCACCACCACATTCTCCTTTCCTTAAATGTACTTTACCTCAAAATCATACTCGCATAGAAATTCCATCCATCGCCTCTGGCGAGCATTCAAATTAGGCTGAGTGAAAATGTATTGAAGACTATGATGATCACTATGTAACTCGAATCTGTGCCCCAACAAGAAGTGTCTGCACCTTGTCAAACCATGAACTATTGCTACTAACTCAAGATCATGCATAGGATAATTTAGCTCATGATCCTTGAGCTTGCGTGATTCATATGCATTCACCTATCCATTTTGCATCAAAACTACTCCAATCCCTTCAAGAGAAGCATCTGTACACACCATGAAATCTCCCTCTAGATCAGGTATGGCTAAAATCGGTGCACTAGTCAAAAGCTTCTTGAGCTTCTAAAATACCTCCTCACATTTCTCCATCCACACAAACTTCTTTCCTTTCCTCTAAAGAGAAGTGATAGGATGCGCTATCTTAGAGAAGTTTTGGACAAATCTGTGATAATAACCAACTAGACCCATGAAACTATGAATCTTTGACACATTAGTCGGTGTAGGCCAGTCTACTATTGCCTGAATCTTTGCAGAGTCTACTAAAATACCATCACCTAAAATGACATGCCCTAAATACCAAATCTCTGATTTGAAGAATTTGCACTTAACTACATTGGCATAAATCTGATTGTCTCTTAAACATTGTAAGACCAATCGCAAGTGTTCCTCATGCTCCTTCTTAGACTTAGAATATATCAATATGTCATCAAGAAACAAAAGTACAAACCTATCAAGATATGATCGAAAAACACCATTCATCAAACTCATGAAAATCGATGGAGCATTAGTCAACCCAAAAGGTACCACTATGAACTCATAATGCCCATAGTGAGTTCGAAAAGTGGTATTGTGAATATGGACTTCTTTAATGTGAAGCTGGTGGTATCCTGACTTAAGGTCAATCTTGGAGAATACTGGAGCTCCCTTGATTTGATCAAATAAGTCATCAATCCTTGGTAGAGGATACTTGTTCTTAATAATCACCTTATTCAACTATCTATAATCAATACAAAGGTGCAAAGAATCATCTTTCTTCTTCACAAAGAGCACTGGAGCTCCCCATGGTGATACACTAGGTCAAATGCTCCCTTTGGCCAAAAGTTCCTCTAGCTGAAGACGTAACTCACCCAATTCTTGTGTAGTCATATGATAAGGAGCTTTAGAGATAGGCTCCGCTCCAAGAATTAGATCAATACTAAAATTGATGTCCCTCTTCAAAGGCATGCCTAGAATCTCAAATGGAAGAACATCTACGTACTCTTATAGAATAGGGTGATCTAAAGTCTTCCTTATAGGATCTTCCTCATCAACATCATTTACCATAATAGCAAATATCTGACATCCCTTACGGAAACTCCACATCATTTGCATCGCAGAAATCATCCACAGAGATATAGGCCTTGGTATCCCAACTATCTTCACATCATTCCCTTGGTCATCTTGGCACATTATAATATTCTTCCTACAATCTATACTGTCTCTATGAGATCCAAGCTAGTCCATACCCAAAACCACATCGTAGGAACCAAGAGGTATGACTCAAAGGTCAATTACAGTATCAAATCCTCCTAAACTAAGCCCACACTTATGAACTACAGACTCTATGGAGACCTTAATACCTGAGGCTAGTTCCACTTGCCAACCATGATCTAGCTTCACCGCATCCAGCTTACACTTAGAAACTATAGATGGTGAAATAAATGAATCTGTAGCTCCTGAATCAAACAATACTGAAGAGATATACCTCAAATAGCACCTATGGTCTCAACCACTATTCCCTGATGATCCGCCTAACAGTGGTCTACTGTTGCAAACACTTTATGAGCTCTACCTGCATCTCCAACTGTAGGCTCTGAAGCTGTAGGCCTAGGTCATGAGAATTGAGGTGCTCATTGTGGACATTGAGCTACATAATGTCCAATTTGTCCACATGAAAAACATTCTGTATTTCTGCTAGATCCTTTACCCATAGGTGGTACATTTGATTGCTGACGGCTGTTCCTGCTAACAAAAGACTGGCTACTCTAAGTTGGCTGATTGGGTTGATTTTGTTTATTGCATTGAGTATTGTGGTTGTTCTTGGAGTTAGAATCTCTACCACCACCTTGATCCTAAGAATTCGATCCTTTTTGCTGCTGTGTCTACTGAGACTGCTGTTGATATTGTTTCCCCTTAGAAAAAGAAGGATTCTTGTTACCACCTAAATTGTAGTTGCCTTTAGATCTTGATGCTGTTGGTGCTCCTACAAAACCTCCTTGACCAAGGTTGAAACCTTGCTCAACAAGGATAGCTCGACGTACCACATCCTTGAGGGTTTTTGGCTCAAATACCTTGACACCCCCAATTATACGATTGTTCAAACCTCTAATAAAATGTTGTGTCAACTGAGCTGAATTTTCACTAAATCCTAAAAAAGACATGAGCTCATAAAACTTACGCTCATACTCAGTCACTGACATAGTATACTACTTGAGATTATGAAACTCATATGCCCTTTGTTGCTTCCATTCCTCTAGTAGGAATCATTCACAAAAACTCTCTTAGTTCCCAAGTGACACTACTCATATCAATACCCAGCTTCTTCTCCTCAATTGTCCACCAAGTGGCCCCAAAACTCTCCAAATTGGTAATCATAAATCTTGCCTTAACATTCCTGTCAAAATCCTACATGGAAAAAATCCTATTGAGGGCAATAAGCCATTGTTCGGCCACATAACTAGAACCTTGCCCATTGAAAGGCTTGACCTTGGATCTCGAAAGATCCTTCATCTAAGTGGACACAATGGACCTCTGATGATCCTTTCGAGGGCTCCTAGACCTAGTTCTATGCTCTTGTTCTGTCTGATGTGCTTTGGGTTGATCTTGAATAGGAGGTAGATGGTCAAGAATGGTTTGCATCATCTATCCCAAATTAACCTCCTCAGACTCATCTTGGTCCTCTCTATGGCTCTCTTCCTACTGCTTACTAGCGTGCTCTCCTCTGCTCTCTTCATGAGAAGATCCCCAATGGGTAGACTCATGGACACTAATAGGTCTGCCACGACCACGGCCTCTACCACGATCTCTACCATGGCCTCCAACAGAAGACCTAGTCCTAGATACCATCCTACAATAGTACAAAGTACTATTACAACCAAGAAAAAGCATGTTTGCAATAGACTAAGTCCAATTTTAGTTTTGTCTATGATTAGGTTTAAGTAAGATTTCAATTTTGAAAGCTAAGTGTTGAAGTATGAAAAATATATAAGTAGCAATTCAAGTTTTGTTTTAGTTCACCTAGTTTTCAAGTTGAAGAGATACACTTAATAGTTCAAAGTTCTAGTTGTTCCAAAATACCTAGAGCTCCCAATGTAGAAACTCGGGCTCTGATACCAAATGTAATGCCCCACCAAGGGATCCAAAGAATTCACCTAGAATTTCACTAAGTTTTGTAGCATTTTTTTAAAAAAAATTTACATGAAAGTAATATCATTTACAACTGATACAAGAATAATGGAAGCAATAGCAATAACCATATAAAAGTAAACATAACAGGTTACATTCTTTAAGGATCCCTTAACTTTGAATTACATCTAAATCAACTAACATTATTGAATCCATCTAATAAAACAACTACATGAAATAATAATGATAAGTCCAATGTTTATACATTAAATTTCTAAATACTCAATCATCCACTATACATGTCACAGGGTATGAAAAGCTTAAAAGAATATACATATGTGAAATAAGGTACATCATCCATGATACAACAAGTAAAGATAACCACATGTTTCACATGATACAATATCATAGAAGATATAGACATCCATCATAAAAGATTAAAGATAATAAACTAAGTGCACGGTTCCTCCCAACTGTTAATAGCATCATTAGACCATCGTGGGTCCTAGCCATCTCTCCGTGTGTAACATTCCAAACAACCAAAGAGATCATCGATATTAACATAATAGGAATGTCATGCCTATATATACTACATCATATGCAAAAAGTAATCTAACATGAAAAGTAAAGCATAAAATAACATCATCTAACATATGCTAATCATCAATGAAAGGAAACATATCCACCATCATGAAGGACGTATCGGCCACAATGTCTCAAATGGATCTCAAATGATAAGAGTGGAAAAACACTACCACCTGACCGTATGGAACCTAAGTGGTCCACTCCCACCTTGCTGAGGAGATAATCTCAAGTCCCAAACAGGCTATCCAAATCAAATAGCATAAATATCTATAATTCAAAGAATCCTAAAAGTATACTAAATGGTTCCAATCACAAAACTGACATCTAATTCCAAGAGGCACACAATGACATGTAGAAACATACTATGCAAGTGAGAAAGTGTCATCGCATATATCATGTAAAAGTTACCCTGGTAGTTAGCTAAACTTCGCGGGTCCCTACTGATTGTCATGTGGCCACTAGTATCCTCTCGTACTAACAAGGCATACTATGGAATGCAAGGTCATAACCAAGCGCTCTCTCTACTCCCATCCTAGTCTATACAAGCACTCAAGGCATGGGTGAGAGAAAAAGAATTATCTTTTTAGGTTTATTAAGTCAGTATTAGGAGTGAATGTTTTCACTTATTAAAACAACTTACAATGAGTTACCCTGGTAGCCTCTTAGGGCCCCGGCCCCCATTGTAAGCCACTTTACGACACTACAAGAAGATAACCTACCCTAAGCTCATGGAATCATAAATCACCCTAGTCCTATACAAACGACTGGAAAGAAATGTCAAAAGATAAGAACATCAAATATCTTTAACAAAAGCATCAAATCTCCATGAGCAACTGAAAAGTATTCATAGAAAATCATGACCACAATAGCTCTCTATTGGCACCTGAAGCATCACTGATAATCAAAAGTATCCATTGGTTCTCAATAACCAAAATATATCTCAAATCATATTAATTGAAGACTCCAAAATGGTTGAGTCAAAACATGTCACAACATGACATCATAAATCAACATTTCAATCCCATCATGGCAACTGAAAAATATCCCAAGGATAACTGATCGATGACTCAAAAATGGTTAAGTCAAGTGTCTCATACATAAGAATCTCAACTATAACAATCAGTAATTACAAACATTTCATAGAGAATTCCATCACATAACCATGGTTGGGTTGATAAAAATAAAAAATAAGACATCATCACGACATCACAATCATAACACCCCCAAGCCTCTGGTAGACGTCCTATAACTGGTCAACACTAGTCAACCCAAAACCCAAAAATAGAAACATAAAGAATACACAATGCAAGCACATATTTTGGTTTTGCTAAAATTACATACTGGAATTAAATGTGGAGGTTTTCAGTTTTCGGTTCCAATTTTGGATAATGAATGGAGGAATGTTTGTATGTTTTACCTAATTCATGTATTTGTTTGATAGATAAAAGTTTCTCCCTATAACTCTTAGAATCAATTTTCCAATTATTCTAATTTGAAATTTTTATTATATAAACATTATTTGAAAATGACTCCCATCAAATTTAACTAGTAAATTTTCGACATAAGAAATTACCAATTCTTTTCATAATCATCCTTTCTTCATAATTCAAATCAATTAAATTAAATCTATATTGTCATACCATAATATTACAAATTAATTTATTGTTAAAGAAAAGATCTCTTAATACAATTATTTTTATAATATAATAATTATTTATTATTAATACATATATACTTATATATATATATATATATATATATATAACAATTGATAATAACATCTTATAACATTGTAACAAAATCAAAAATGTCAATTTTGATTTCTATCCTCATAACTCCCAACGTACCCATATATATATAAAAAAAAATATTAATATAATTCTTTCCCCCCCCCCCCCCCCCCTGTTGTGGTACGCAGTACCTATGACCGCAGGCATTGCATCGATAGCAGGTACAGTGTACCCCTGTCATCACAGTCCTGCGACCCGTAGGGGTATGGGGTACCATTCATGCCCCTCCATGCAATTTGCTATTTTTTTTTTATAACATTTTTTTAATAAAAGCATTTTTTATATAATAAGAATCGTGATGCGATTTAATAAGTTTGCTCACGAATATATCATTCAACTTTTCAATTATATATATATATATATATATGTATATATATGTATATGTATATGTATATGTATATGTATATGTATATGTATATGTATATGTATATGTATATGTACATATACATATACATATACATATGTATATGTATATGTACATGTACATGTACATACGTATATGTATATGTACATGTACGTGTACATATGTACATGTACATGTATATATATACATGTATATGTATATGTATATGTATATATACATATACATATACATATACATATACATGTATATATATACATGTACATGTACATGTACATGTACATATACATATACACATATGTATATGTATATGTATATGTATATATACATATACATATACATATACATGTATATATATACATATACATATGTATATGTATATGTATATGTATATGTATATACATATACATATGTATATGTATATGTATATACATATACATATGTATATGTATATGTATATACATATATACATATATATGTATATATATACATATATATTTATATCTATATATAAATGTATATATGTATATATATATTTGTGTGTATATAAACATACATGTATGTAGAGTTTTATACTATAGCATAAACATGTGTGTGTGTGTGTGTGTGTGTGTGTGTGTGTGTGTGTGTGTGTGTGTGTGTGCAGATTTGAAAATATATAAACATGTATGTTTCCCCACAAAGAATATATCCACAATTTTAAGAATTTCCTATTAAATATTTTCTCTCTAAATTTTCTCAGTAAAATTTCCTAATGGATTTGGTTATAATTTAAACCCTAGCCCCGTAATCTCTTCAGATCTATGCATATAAGGTTTTCTCAAATAAACTTTAACTACCCTTATTGAGAATGCATACAACCAAAATAGGAAAATCCTCAGAAAACATATGGAAGACACAAAGAAGACAGGAAGTGCAAGATGCGGAAATAGCATAAGAAAAATCACAAGAGTCTATCCGAATTCTGATGCTAATTCGCTTTTTCTCAAAAAATCCATAGAGCAAGCTCCTCCCTTCTCCAAAGTTCCCGAGTCCTCCAATGCTCCAAAATGCTCTCCCACGCTCTGTCTGGGCTTCTAGGAATGCCTTAATATATACTCCTCTCAGGAAGCATCTAGAATGTCTCTAGAAACAACTAGAAGGTGTCACCAACTAAGCATGCATCTTTTCCAAACTTCTAGATGAGTCATAAGGTTGTAGACACCATGTGCTTAATTGGTGCACTAACCCCTATGTTGTTAACATATGAGAAATAAAAGGGTGTGTTTACTCCTAGGCAAGCTTATAACTCTTATTTAATTTTTTATAACTTTCATTTTAATTTTTTATAACTTTTATTATTATTATTTATTTAATACTTTATTATTATTTTATAATTATTATTAATTTTCATTTCTAATTTTTTTTATTTATTTCTTTTTTCCTCAATTAATTCTCATTTAATTAGTTATAGTCAAAATATCAAAGATCATGATATGATATTAATTTTTTCCAAATAATTAATTTATTAATTAAATCTATTTATTAAGACTTAATTAATAAAAAATTCACCATAGACCTCCAAGATAAAATATGAAAACCCATCATAGAACAATTCATACAAAATTAGTCTAAAGGGTTAAAAATCACAAATTATGTCATCTAACACATGCGGTGGGTGAAATATCTAGATACTTTTCCTATCTTTCTAGGATAATGGTTTACGGATTTGGGATTTGGACTTGAGAATTTATCTCCTTCTCTTATCATTGAGATAGTGTAATAGGGTACACTCATCCTGGCAATTCAGGGAAGTCGATACCCGGTACCTGCAACTTGCATAAAAACCATGCATGTACATACAATATATATAATGCTAAGCTAAACAGGCAATGGCAGGAAGTGGTTCATCATGTAGATCCTGACTGCTAGGTGACTATGACTCCCTTCCTTAACCACATCAAAAACACCATACAATAAGAACAAACACGCACACCATACACATGCAAGTATGGGGTAAGTATCCATAATAAAACACATGAGATAATAAACCATCTAACTAATCATGATCAGTAATTGAAAGAAATGTAATGATCATCATGCATACATGAAATGTAAAGTCTAAATGATCTCATCATATACCAACTGAATCCATAACATAATGTCTGATAGTCTCAAAACAATACCACTAATCCATCAACATAAAACTAGTCTAACATAGTCTGATAAAAATAGCAACAATGTGTCCAGAAAAAGGTAAACGAGGGCAGGCACTACAGACTCATAGGGCCAAATTTTCCACCTTAGCAACATCTTTACTCATACAAGGCAACCTTGAGCCAAACTTATCATAGTTATTACATTAACTACACAAACACACCAAAAAAATTTAAACACACACTTGAGATTTTTATTAGTCCTTATTAAATTATTTTTCCATGAAAGATTCATGAAGTCAAAATTTATCTAGGATGTTCACTTATCCTAGGGTGCTCCTACACCATTCTCCCTAGAAAGAAAAAGAAGTCAAGTGATTGCTAGAGAGATCAAGTTCAAATTGATGTCTCTCTTTTTAAGCTCTACTTATAGGACCTATTTAGATTCTATGTCAACAATGCCCTTCCATTTGATTAGGTAATCCATATAGGTTTTGATGTCTAGTTTTCTCACTCACTCTTGAACTAACTATCTTCTCTGCATGAGGAGTTGGACTAATTAGTTTTGGTAAAGTCTCTATTATCTTAGTGAAATATACATCCTATTGTCCACTTTTCAGATTTTAAACTTTGTAGGTGACTAGAATCAACTACATTAAACACAAGAGATAGACCTACATGATCAGGTAAGTCCATCTTATAAGCATTACTTCCATTCTTGGCCAAAAAATGTAATAAAGTACAAGGTAGGAGAATCCCCAAAGAAGATTTCCTAGCCACCCAAAAAAATAACGACACAATGGAAACAATACAAAAATTCAAGATCTGATACTGAGTACAACACTTTATTCATAAAATAATTATTTACATACAATGTGCCTAACTGTAAGGCCTTTCCCATTTTGTCCAAATTAAATAGCAATTACAAAAATAGTTCTACAAGATCCCTCAAGATCCAACCCAAACCCTAGCTATTCCATATTTACACTCTAGTAGAAACCTCCAAGGAAGATCTAAACTTGTGCTTGTAAGCTACCAAGTAGCTTCCTTGTTTGCCAAGCCTTAGCTACTAGCTCTACTCAAAATGCACTCCTCTACTTCATCCTCTTCTCCAAGATGGACCATATTCCTTAAGAATTCACAATACCCCTTTACTTATACCCAACTAAGCCACAACTCAGCCTAATATGTTACAAATTAAATAAACCCTTGCATTAAATCCAGATTTTAGCTTACAATAGAAATTAAATACATAAAACCAAATTAAATGCCAAGGTTGGTTTACATTAGGAACTAATCACAAACAACTCAGTCAAGAAGGAACCAAGACATGAATGAGCATCAGAAAACCACTACCGATTATCAACAAATATTAGATTCACTGAGTTAACACTGTTGGAACTCAATTAACACTAAAAATTGGTGATAACTGCCAAAATCTTTAGGAACCTCAGATGCCCCTGCATCAAACTTTTAGGGTACAAAGGAAAGTGTGTCCCACACTTTTTTCCTTCATGAAAACTAGACTTCAACTTCATCTTCACCCAAGGCTTGTCAATCCATAAAGCCAAGAAGATGAACAAGTCCATCAACCAAATCCTCCTTGTTTCCCAAGCCTCAACTACTAGCTTTGCTCAAAGTTCACTCCTCCACTTCATCCTATTCTCCAAAGATGGATCATATTCCTTAAGACTCCACAAGATCTCATTACTTATACCCAATTAAGCCATAGGTTGGACTAGTAAGTTACAAATTAAATTAAATAAACCCTTGCATTAAATGCACATTTAAGTTACAATTCATATTACAACAAAAATTATATACATACAATCATATTAAATGCCAAGGTCATCTCACACTAGAAACTAATCATAGACAAATCAGTCAAAGAAGGAACCAAGACATGTTCGAGAATCAAAAAACCTTTGCCAAGTATTAACACATAATAGGTTCACTCAATTAACACTGAAACTCAATTAACACTACTAGAACTTGGTTAACACTGGTGGAACCTGGTTAACATTATTAGAACTTGATTAACATTTTTGGAACTCAATTTTCACTAGGGTTAACAAGGAAACTCGATGATAACTACTAAAATCTTTAGGAACCTTAGATGCCCCAACATCAGAATCCTGAGGTACAAAAAAGAATGTGTCCCACACTTTGTTCCTTCATGAAAACTAGACTTCCATGTCATCTTCACCCAAGGCTTCCCAATCCATAAAGATAAGAAGATGAACACGTCCATCAACCAATTCCTCCTTATTTCCCAAGCCTTAGCTACTAGTTTTTCTCGAAGTTTGCTCCTCTACTTCATCCTCTTCTCCAAGATGGACCATATTCCTTAAGATTTCATAAGACCCCTTACTTATACCCAACTAAGCCAAAGGTTAACCTAATATGTTACAAATTAAATAAACTCTTGCATTAAATGCACATTTAAGACACAAGTCAACTTATAATAGAAATTAAACACATAAAACCCAATTAAATGCTAAGGTTGGCTCACATTATAAACTAATCATAGACAACTCAGTCAAAGAAGGAACCAAGACATGAATGAGCATCAGAAAACTATTGTCGAGTATCAACAAATATCAAGTTCAATTAGTTAACACTTCTAGAACTTGGTTAACACTGTTAGAACTTTGTTAACACTACTAGAACTCAGTGAACATTTTTTGAATGCAGTTAACACTGAAACTCAGAGATAACTGTCAGAATCTTTATGAACCTTAGATGCCCCTACCTCAAGCTCTTGAGGTACAAAGAAAAGTGTTGACCCTAGTGTTGATCGAGTTTCAATGTTAATCGAGGTCTAGCAATATAAACCAAGTTCTTATAGTGTTAATCAAGTTTTGGCAGTGTCAACCAAGTTTTAGCGTTAAGTTCTGAGTGAACCTAATATTTTCTGATACTCAAAAATGGTTTTATAATGCTCAATCATGTCTTGGTTCCTTCTTTGACCTATTTTTCTATGATTAGTTTCTAGTGTGAGTCGACCTTGGTATTTAATTTGGTTGTATGTATTTAATTTTTGTTTTAAGTTGACTTGTCACTTAAATGTGCATTTAATGCAAGGGTTTATTTAATTTTTAATATACAAGGCCAAGTTGTGGCTTAGTTGGGTATAAGTAAGGGGGTCTTATAGAGTCTTAAGGAATAAGATCTATCTTGGAGAAGAGGATGAAGTAGAGGAGCAAACTTTGAGTAGAGCTAGTAGCCAAGGCTTGGGAAATAAGGAGGATGTTACTTGGTGGTTTGTGAGCACAAGTTTATATCTTCCTTGGAGGTTTCTACCATAGTATGGATCTGGACTAGCTTTGGTTTGGGTTGGATCTCAAGGGACCTTGCAAAACTATTTTTGTAATTTCTATTGTATTTGGCCAAAACCTAGAAGGCCTTATAGCCAGGGATATTGCATGTAAATATTTATTTATGAAAAATGTGTTGTAATTGGTATCAAATCTTTCCTTGTTTTATTTTTTCACTATGTGGCTATTTTCTAAGGGCTAGGACATCTCCTTTGGGGATTCTCATTCCTTGCACTAAATCAATATGACAAGGGCCAATTATTTTCATCTGGAGTTTATTAGGTACTCCTTTCTATAGTCTAGCCTTCTTTAGGTTAACCATGACAAGGTTCTCTACTTGAAATTGTATGTCCCTTCTCCTTTCATAAGTTCTCCACATTATATTTCTAGTATTATGAATCAAAGTTTACTTAATAGTATCATGGATCTCCTTCATTGATAGAGAAAAATATTATGTATACCCACTCTTATTTTTCACTTTTCCCAAGTTTCTAAGCTCACAAATACCCCTTGGGTGCATTCCATAGAAAACTTCAAAAGGGATCTTTCTTGTAGTTCTATTTTATGTGTCATTATAAGTATATTTATCCTATGGAAGCACTTGATCCCATGCTTTCCCATGCTTATTTTTGAGGCACATAAGAAGGTTACCTAGATTCCTATCAACAACATTAGTCTACCCATAATTTTTTGGGTGATAAGAAGACCCAAAAGATATGTTGGTACCTAACTTCTACCATAAAGTTTTCAAAAAATGACCGATGAACTTTGAGTCTCTATTTGAAACAATGGTTAAAGGTAGACCATGGATCAATATTACCTCCATGAAGAACAAGTTGGCAATGTGACAAGAATCATGTGTAGTTTTACATTGTATAAAATGAGCCATTTTTTTGAATGTTTCCATTATCTCATATATATTGTCAAATTCTTGCCATATATTTGGTAGAAAAACCACAAAGTCCATGCTAAGGCATTCCCAAGGTTTTTTTGGAATGGGGAATGGCTAATACAAACTTATATTTGAGGATACTCTTTTTTTCTTTCTGACAACCCAAATAAGACTCCGCATATTTCTTGACATCCTATTCATTTTGGGCCAAAAGTAATACCTCTAAACTAGTTCCAAGGTCTTATAAACACCAAAGTGTCCACTAAGTGATCCATTGTGTTTCTCTTGTATTAGATTCTCTCTCATGGAACCCCTAGGTTCAAAAATATGTCCCCCTTTGAATAACAATCCTTCCTATAGTGTATAACCAAAAAATTTATAATGAAAATGGTTCTAAAATTCAATGCCTTGTATGGCTTTGAAAAGTCTTCATTACAAGGATATAGATCCTTGAAACTATAAATGCCAATTATTATTAATTGGATCTCTTGAACTATCAAATTTCTTCTACTTAAAGCATACTATTTTATTATCTTTCCCTTTCTTATGCTTGATAGTGAAGTGTAGGCTTGAATATATTCAACCCTCATGTGACTAATCTTATCTTGGGAATTTAGGAAGCTTAATGCCTAATTGTTTTTGTACACTAAAAATTATCTTGGTAGGAGGTAGTGCCTCCACTTCTTTATGGCTTGAACTAGGGAATAAAACTCCAAGTCATAATAAGAGTACTTCTTCTTTGCATCATTGAGCTTTTGAAAATGAAAGACACATGGTTTTGTTTTCTTAACTAAGGACTACACCTATGGAAATGTTACTAGCACCACACTCCATAGTGAATAACTTCTCAAAACTAGGTAATGCACATATGGGTTATGTAGCTATATTTGTTAGCACCATCTGATAAAGTAATTGGTAATGTTATTAATGTATGTAAAAGAGTCAAAAAAAAATTTATATTGTCATTGATGTCAAAGTCTTAGTTGGATAGAAATTATGCTAATTTAATAGAGGACCATATCATTTGACCGATGAGGAGGATTTAAAGAAAGTATGTTGGACACAAAGTTGATAAGTATGGTATTCAATGGATACTTTAATGAGTTGGATAGTGATAGTGTAATGCTGGTTTGATTATTTTAAAGTCATGTAATATTTTAAAAGTTATACCAAGTGACAATGTTAAAGAGGGAAGATAATATTTTTTGAGTGTCTACAATATTCACTGAGTAATTGGAAAATTTAAGTTGGCAACTTAGTATTGCCTAAGAAAGTCTACTATTGAATGAGTGTTATTTTACTTGAGTCAAATCTTATGTTCATTGGGTAACAACTGGAAGACAAAAAGTGTAAAGATGGAATCTGAGGCCAACTTTTGGTGGAAATAGGAATGTTCGAGATGTTCAAAGGCATGAGTCATAGTTTGTTACAAGATCAATGACTAGAAAAAATCAATGAAGCTTTGATGATGGAAATCAAAGAAGGATAAGGATGAGCACAAATTTATAATTTCTAAGTGATTAGATAGATTATATTTGGTAAAACTTGAGATTGATGATTATGATTAAGCAACAATAAATGGGAGAATCTAGAAGCACAAAAACTACTATTTAAGGAGGAACTAGAGAAAGTTTTAGGCTAATGATTACATGAAGATCAAATTAGTTATTAAATTTGAAATGGTTATCAAAGAAGAAAACCAAAGTGCAAAGTTATTGAAGCTGAAAATTACTTAAGAGTTAGGTGAACTTAGAAAAGAGAAGGAAAGATAGAAGCAGAGTTGGTGAAAGTGTAAGTGCGAATCAACCGTGAGAGATCAAAAAGAGATCGAGTAGAAAGGAGATCTGAACAATAAAGTTAGTGGTATACCTAAATTGATCATTTATACTATTATTTTCTTATCATTTTGTAGCTAAAAATATCATAGACTGAGTGGACCTAACAATTCAATGAAATCCTATATGGTAACATTATTTAATGATGTTTTTAATTCCTTTAGAGAAGGCCAATCTTTAGATAGGATCAAGGAGTGATAATGTCTATATGATCTTTTGGTGTAAATCCTCTTACAAGATCACATTAACAATTTGTTTGTAACATGTAACAAGGTTGGCTCTTAGTCGAGCTTACCTCGGAAGAGTGAAATATTTTGGGTTGTTAGTCCTACTTGAGTTTTCACTTTACATGGTTTCCACTTTGAAATCTTGGTGTCAAATGGTTGAGTATTGTTGTGTTGCAAGTTAATTTTTATGTTATTATCATTTTCTTGTAATTTGGTAACAACTATGTCAATGGTCGGTAATTACTAATCTATATTAATTTTGGTTAGTTTAAAGAGAACAATAAATGAACAGTTTGGATTAAAGTGATTGAAAGAGTTAGGTGTAAAGTTAAATATATACACTTAGTGATTTTTTATGAAGTTTATGAATATTGTTTGGTATTGAAATTTTTTGAAGGGACTATAGAGTAATTGAATAGAATTGATTCACCCCCCCCCCCTGTTATCTAATTATTGGTATGAGAGAAAAGGAGCTTGGAGGAAGAATTTTAAAAGCAATATGAAGATATATAAGAGAGACATAATGAAGTTACACCTATCTAGAATTGGAGACAACATCACAAACTAGTTGGATAATGAATATATTGCACCTACTGCTCTAATGACCATGGACCAAATGATTGAGAAGATAAATCATAAGAACTTGATGATTGAGATTGCATCTACTCTTAATGATTCCAAATTTTATGACATCAAGAGTTGTGCCAATGCTAAAAAATGTCAGACAATTTGGCACTTGTACATGGTGGAGATACAAATGTACTAAGAGCTAAAGTAGAAAGTTTAAGAGGCAACTATGATAAAATGCGAATGAAAGAAGGTGAAAATGTTGCACAATATGTGAGCCAAATCAAAGAAGTTGTTAGTGCAATCAAAGTTGTTGGAGAAATTATCAGTGGAAGTGACAATGTAAGTAAAGTTCTTACACTATTACATTTGAGTTCATTTTTTGACCTTTATTGGTCAAAATTTTGACCAAATTCTGACCAAATTTGACCAACCCATTGGTCAAATTTTTCTGGTTGAAATTTCAACCATCTTGTTTGTTGGTCAAAATTTTGACCAATCCATTGGTCGAAAACCTACCAGAGGCATTGGACAAGTTCAATCAAGAATTGGTCAAAATTTTGACCAACGAAGGTGGAAATTTTGACCAACAATGGTGGAAAAAAATTCAAGCATTGGCGGAAATTTTGACCAATGTAGGTGGAAAGTTTTGACTAATAAAGGTGGAAATTTTGACCAAAAAAGTTAGAAAAAATTTTCAACCATTGGTGGAAATTTTGACCAATCAAGGTGGAAATTTTGACCAAATTTCAACCAATGAAGGTGGAAATTTCCACAAAGAAAGGTGGAAAAAAAAAAGTGTTGGTGGAAATTTTGACCAATGATGGTGGAAAAAAATTTAGGCGTTGGCTGAAATTTCAACCAATGTAGGTGGAAATTTTTGACCAATAAAGGTGGAAATTTCAACCAACAAAGGTAGAAAAAAAATTCAACCATTGGTGGAAATTTTAACCAACAAAGGTAGAAAAAAATTCAAACATTGGTGGAAATTTTGACCAATGAAGGTGGAAATTTCCACCAACAAAGGTAGAAAAAAATTAAGCATTGGTGGAAATTTTGACCAATGAAGGTGGAAATTTTGACCAATAGCTAGGTGTAAATTTTTTTTAGGCATTCTATAAAATAGTTCACATGCCTTGCATATGATATGACATTTTGCATGCATCCTGCACTCTCTCATCCGGCTGATGATGGATTACACAGACTGGTTTGAAACCATGATTCTAAAAAATACACACAATCAAATCCAAAATGAGCTTGCACTACAAATGGATTGTGGAAATCTGATATTGTTAATTTTGCATGCATGTTTACTAGGACAAATATATGTTTAAGTTGTGCTTGCCCTAGTAGACATGCATGCAAAATTACCAATATCAGATTCCCACAATCCATTTGTAGTGCAAGTTCATTTCAGATTTGATTGTGTGTTTTTTAGCATCATGGTTTCAGATCACTCTACATAATCCATCATCATCCGGATGAGAGAGAGTGCAGGATGCATGCAAAATGTGATATCATACACAAGGCATATGAACTATTTTATAGAATGCTTGAAAAACATTGACAATAACTAATATGAAGAATATATAATTAGTTATATGATTGAGACAAATCATGTACATTGTATGAAGGCAATTCAAGGCTAACAGGGCCCACCAAAAGATAAAACATATGATAAAAAGACTTATTTTCATGTTTTGAACATATGGGGTACACATAACATGACTTATTATTGCACAATTCAACTAAGTTCAGTTAATTTTCACAAGGATTGTCCCCATTTAATGGTGAACATTTTACCACATTTCAAGCCTTTTGGTTAAATAAAGAAATGGATAGCATGAAAAGTTTAAGTAATGTCAAGCCATTTATTTACTTGATATATAATGTGAATAGAACTATTATGTTGCTCAACAACAACCACCAAATAAAATTATCATCATGTACCCAAAAAGGGATGGATGGAATTTCGGAACTGACCTCCAACTAACTACTATCACCATCCCACTATATTATAAGCTATAGTGGTGCTCTAGATTTTCCCTATTCCATCATACACTTACATATCATATACTTTACCATAGTCCATATCAACAAGGTCAAAGAGATCAATTTCATTTGACTGGTATGTGGAAGACCTTATGTTGAGAAGTTGTGTGATTCACGTGGAGTGGAAGGTGTTTTGGCCCCTTGGAAGGAATCTTCATCTCTTTTACCAGCTTATTTATTTTTAATTGGAGAAGCATATTGCTTTGAATTGTCCCTATGGCTCCTTGCAGATGATGCCAAGAGTGTCCTTGCTATTTTCTTCTACAATAATGTAATGTTCACAAAGTGTTAGCATTGTCTCTAGATGAAAAGAAACTATAGAGGCTCAATTGACATGTGATCTTAGTTAATATAGAAGATAGATTATGAAATATCATCTAAAATGTTGATACAAAAGTCTTCCTAAAACAAAATTGTAAACCATATCAATTAGAAAACAAAAATGCAAACCATATCAATCCTAAAAATGATTTATATCATTAATCAATGTAAAATATAGTAGAAAGAAATCATAAGTGATACCTGAAATGTGAACATTGTAGGCATTTAATCCTTTGAAATGAACATGTTCTCCTGGTGAAGGCTTAAACTAGTCTGAATCCTTGCAAAAACACATGACTTTAGATCACGAAAATCAAGCAAGGGATCAACTTGGAAGTTTTGTGTCAATTGAAAGACAACATCAACATAAAACTCTTTACTCAAATAATGTGTCAACCATTAGTGACTCTTCTTGGACTAAGCAAGATAACAAAAAATTGAGGAAGGACATTGAGTTGATATTTAAGGAACATCACAATGCTTCTGAAAATGCTTCAGTAGTTTGGGAAAAGTATGACCAACTTACTACAAGGCTTTCACAAGACTTGGCAGACCAGTTAAGATTGATCATCTAATTACATACAGGTAAGAGAGTATGATGGGTTAAAGGTGAATAATTAACAAATTCTAGGACGTAATAACAAAGAAATTAGAATATAGAAAACTGCTTTCAAACTAATTAACCAATGGTATGGTCCACCTTAATATCATAGACTGGTAGATACTAGTTAAGGTTTCATTTTCTAAATAACAGAGGTTATTAATAAGCTAATTAAAGGTCTAGAACTAAGAACAGGTGAATAATAAACAAATTCCACGAGGTAATAGCAAAGAAATTAAATCATGGCAAACTGCCTTCAAACAAGTTAACCAAAATTTTGGTCCACTTAATGATCATATACTGGAAGATACTAGTAAAGGTTCCAATATCTAAATAATTGAAGAATAATAATGCACAATTCAGAGGTCCAATTATAGAACAAGTCACTAAGTTGTTGGCTAATCTAGTCATTGTTTCCACCACCCTATCTCAAAATGAAAGGAAGAATAGTGAAATAATCTCTGAATATGAAGCAGAAATAAGTGATATTTATGTTAGGATCAAATTTTGTAAGGATTAGTAAAGAAGAGTGCCTCAAGAATTGCCAACTTAGTTGAAGGCTGTAGAGTCTTCCCACAAAGATACAGATTAGTGACTCTTTCAAACAATTATGAAATATTTCCAGAATCATATATACACAATTTACTGTCCATATACCACATAGTAATATGCACACTGAGCAGTCCAAAAAATTAGAATATGTTAATAAAATTAAAGTCTCAACTCATCTATTTCATTTAGTCATTTCTGAAACAAAAACTAGAAAATATCGATTCATTATGCCTTCTACTAACTCATTTAATAGCCACTATAAAGCACAATTGCCTTCCATATCAGTGTTTTAAAAACATTTTCTTGTGCAAGGCTATGATAGAAATTGGCACAAAAAATTAGTGCAATCTTGGATGCCATACCTTTCCAGTAGACTTATTCATGATGATTTTAAGTGCATCCACAAGTTCTTCAGCCAAAGCTATAGTTACCCAAATTTCCTATAAACAATTGAATAAGTAAAGTTAAAGAAATGGTAAGAGTATAAGTACATACTTTACTTTGAGAAAAAAATAATTAGTATCTCTAATGAGTTGTCTAGTCAATTTGCTTTTTTGGAAACTCAAAAGCTAGTTTCTACTTTACTTTGAAATATGTAAGTATATGCAAGAAATCAATTATGTTGTAGTGTTTTACTAAATGTACTCTTTGTAAAAGAAAAATAGCATAGGAAGGACTCAAGGAGTAGTAAATGAATCCATTCTCTTCCAAAAGTAAATTTCACGAGTTTCCTGGCCAACTTCCATTTTTGGTAACTCAAAAGAGAATTTCTACTTTTCAAAAGCAATGTTAAAGTTGAATGTACATTTTGAAAAAGCAAGATAGCATAGCAAAAGGACTCAAGGAATAGAAAATGAACCCATTCTCTTCCAAGAAGCATCTTAATAAGTTTCTTAGCAAATTTAGGTTTTCATAACTATAAGATAGTTTTCTTTACTTTGAAATCTATAATTACATGCAAGAAATTAATTATGGTGTAGCATCCATCAAAGCTACCAAACTGAAGCAAGAGCAGATCATCTTTTCCAGTAATTAATACTTCATTGTAAATGGATGAAGTTTTCTTATTTTGTGATCTTACTATGTGAAATAATCCTCAATAGCTTCTTGAGTATTTTTGTCCCTAAAAAAAGCTTTAGAGAATTTCCTTCTATTAAAAATAGTCACATATGGCTCTCATAAATTGCTCAATTATATTCAAGATCTCTTAATTGCTACTCTTTCAAAATTGAATATTCTTTTCATTTACTTCATCTTATAGAGGTAAAAAATTGGTTTAAACATTTGTCGATTCAAGTTGTATACATGAGATGCATGTTTTGTTTCATATATCTATCGTATTTTTTCTTTTCCTAGGAGAATTCTCTGTTTGATGATTCTGCTAATAATCATGACCATGTCAATATCATCTACAACATTCCTCTTACTTCTTTGTCTTCCATTTTAGTTCTTCTATTTCCAAATTTTCTTGATACAAAATTTATAGTTGATATGGTTTGGACACATTTGATCAATCCTAATGAACTAATAGTGAGAGCTAAGATGATAAGTAAAATATTGCCAACCAAAGTAAAACATTAGAAACAAAGAATCAAAGATGATGATACAACTTGTTGCTTTTAATGGAATATATTAATAGGTGCAATGATCAATAGAAAAGCAACAATCCATTTTTTTTGTATCAATGCCAATTCCATGCTTTCAAATTTTCATCGATATGCTTCAACTGGTAGCAACAGTGTTGCCTAGATATTAAAAGTTGGTATCATGTCTAAGCATGTATCCTTATTTTAGATGTATAGACTGCTTTAAACACTAGATATGGGAAATATTTTCTACACAGAACAAACTGAAGCTTCACTAAAAACTGAAATCTTTTCTGATTTTGTTGCAGGCATATGAGAGTATGATGGAGATTCCTAGTGTGGGGAAGATGGCAATGATTGGCAAGAGTCATGTTCTAGAAGGAGCTTGTTATTACTTCTTGATTCTACTTATTTGGTTGATTAGTACTACACCTAAAAAGATAAGGAGAAGGTATAGGAATAAGGTAGGAGTTTTGAAGTTCAAAGAGGCTACTAGGCAGATGGAAAAGAAGGGTCACACAACAGCATAATGCAAGGGTACAAAAGCATGGAGTTCAAGGAACTTAGAAGGCATGGAGTGTCAAGAAGACAAGTATGTAGTAGGGATGAATTTGAGAGCTTTTCAAGCACATGAAAATGCTTTTCCTAATGTTTATTTTGAATGTACACAATTTTCTAAGGACTGGGAAACATTTGAAGTTAGGGAGTTTGGTGTAGGGGCACCCACTGGACACATGAACATATAGGGTACACCAGGAGTCATGAAGGAGACCCTGAAGGTACAACGGTAATCAATTCCTAATGAAGACATGTCAAGTCATTTGATGAAGGATTATGGCTATTGAAGCCATCAAAATGTAAGGAACTTCATAAAGTTGTCAAATTGTAATGTATTTCTAGGAATGGGGAAAATGGAATAAGTGAGGTGTCAAGAGTCAATCAATATGATGTAATGAGTCATTTGAAATCCTAGAATGTCCTAGGAAGGGTTATAGGTTGCTTAGGAATTTCTAGAAACACAACGTAATGGAAAAATTTCAATATGTTGTAAAATTATCAACATTGACAACGTAAGCCAAATATGGCACCCTAGAGGAAATTAAGGATAAAGGTGGAGTCTTTAGGTCACTTAGTTGTCATAAAGCCATTTAGATACAATAATACATGTTTCCAAAGTCTTAAGCCAAGAAAGTGGCTAAGAGAAAACAAACGAGTCGTGATTAAAGGAAAAGAGTTAAAAAAACTATTGTTTACTATCATGTGACAATTATAAGGGAATTTGGTCAATGGGAGTTAGTTTGTGGATAGTTAGAGGGCAAGAGGTCTTTAAAAAGAATGCATTTTGGATGTATGAAATAGTGGTGGTGGAGGAGAAAGTAGTTTGAAAGAAAGAATAAATAAAATCTCTATCATTTCTAATTTATTTCTAACTGTGATAACAGTGTTGTCCATTATTGTTTCTTTCAAAGTATTTACTAGTTTCTTTACATGAAAAGTTTGGTGTTTTGTAAGATTTTAAGGTTGATAGAAGGCTATCAATCATTTATTAAAATTCTCTTTAGCATTGGAGTCAAATATATTGTAAAAGTCTTATTTAAACAGTGTTGAACAATTATTGTCTATCATAAACACATGACAACAACATTGCAGTTTTGCAAACAAATGAAGTGAGGCCTCTCCCACTGTCTGTTTAGTACTATAACTTGTGGGAGAGGAGTCCAATGTTTTAATATGTATTTCTACGATGGAATAAGTGTAGGTTTATAAGAAGATAGAGAGAAGAATAGACTGACAGAGTAGTTTGATTGATGAACAAACAGTGAAGGTACATTTGCAAGGCACCGCATGGTGGATAAGATAAACTGAGGGTTGGAGTGGACAAATGTTTATTGGAAACATTTGAGTGAGTAAATTGTAAGGTGTTTGAACCATTAGAATGGTCTTGTAAGTCTGGGAAGGGTCTTTTCTAGGAAGCCCTAGGCTAGAAACCCTTAAAATGAGGGTTTGATGAAAAAGTGTCTAGAAATGCATGGAGGGTCAGACAAATTGAGGAATCCTACTATGTAAGAGATGCCCTAAGATTGTGTCAAGGTTTGGAGTATTGGGTATGAGTGCAAAGAGCATTTTCTTTGGCTACTGATCTATACAATATGAGGCGCGCATACTTGGTATAGTTCAGAGGAAGTATAAAGTATTGTCGATTTGAGATTTTTGCTAGGTTGTTTAAAAAGAACATTATGGTTTTTGAGGATTTAGAATCTAGAGTATGACATTGTAGGCAGAGGAAAAATAGGTGCATTTGAATTTTTTCTAAAGCATTTATAATGGAGTACTTAATGGTGCATCCGTAAATCAAGTATATGTTAAAAATATCAAGTTAAAAACTCTTATTTTGCAATGAACATTCTCTCAAGTATAACTATGGATCAATTCATATTAAGAGACTTCATAATAATTTATAGCATAAAGGATAGCAAATGATTTGATGTATTAATATTCTCTAATTTTTTTATCATGGCATTCTAATTCACCATGTGATGTCACAACTGGCACATATGTCTATACAAGAACACATAAAATTAGAGATCATGATCCATAAGATACTATAAAATATTAATATCTATTGAACTTCTATTACTGCTTTAGTCAAATTACTGCTTACCTTCAAGGATTGGATTCTATGGTCCAATTCTATTCTCAGTGCCTCTTTCTCCTCACTTCTGTCACCCTTGATGATAATGTTAACAAGTTCATCAGTGTATCTTTGTGTAATTTGTTGGGTGATGAATATAGGGTTAGTACTAAGGTCAATGTCATGTAGATATGATACTAAGGTCAATGTCATGTAGATATGATGCTTGTATTTTAGATTGCATTTGATTAGCAATCATTGTAGCTTTTTTCTATCATTTGTGACATCAAATATCCATATAATTTCATCAAAATAACTCCAAAGCCATAAAGAAAAAAACATAATAATATGAAATTTGTTTCTATATTAACATTAAAATTTACAATAATTAATGTTTACCTCTATTAAAGGTGTTTGAGATGGTGCATCCATATCGCCCTATGAAAAAAATTAGTAAGTTTTAGAAATCAACAATGAAATTAAAGTAATAGACTTACCAAAAAAAATATTAAAATAAAGTAGATTGTATGTGTAAATCATTTGTCTTAAGTTAAAAATTTAGTGTAACTAATGTTTATATCTTTAAAAATATTTGACATGTTCTACTTAATGTTAATATGTGCACATATGGTTTGGAAAGAAAAATTTGGTCATACAAGACCCCATAGTTGACATTGATCCTACTTGGACATTTCATTGATCATCATGATCTTCATCCATGTCATCATCATCATCATCATCATCATCATCACCATCATCTTACTTGTCACTTTGATCATCATCGTCACCACCACCATCTTCATCACCATCATCATCCTCTTGATCACTATCATCATCATGACCATCATTGCCATGATCATCACCATGATCATTATCGTCATTAGCATCATCATCATCATTATCACTATTATTGTTAGCATGACCAAAATCATCACCATCTTCTTCTTCTTTATCACTGGGTAACTATTGTTCCTGATAATCATTTGCTTCCTCTTATGCTTCTTCAATATCTTCTTCTTCGATCACATTATACTTTATTAGCTTTCCTCTTGGGTCATGTCTAACAAAAAATGACCAACCTAGTTTGTGTGGAACACCAAAGTAAAACACTTTCTTGCATTGTCTTGGAAGAACATAGGGCTCATCTCCGACTGGCTCAAATGACCTTGTATTAATCATAGTGAATCCACTATCATGTTCAATAATAGTCCTATGAGGATCATTTCAATTCAGTTGTAACCTGAACCATTTGATGACAAATAGAACTATTTTGAATGAATTAAAGTCGCACTCAAGTATATCATCCAAAGTTCCATAGTATCAATTTTCAAATTGTTGAAGATGTATGTCAATTCTAGATGAAATATTGGTGACCACAAAGATAGCACTTATCCTGAAATCACACATTTTCTTCATTTCGTCTAACTTTTTTGTGTGGAATTTATAGCCATGGGAGTACATAGCTTTGTGGTGTTTGACGTGCAATTATTCAAACATGTCAAGAATCTACTCATTGATCTATGAGTTGATATTAAACTTATGTCTCATGATCAGTAATCTTATGCATACCTTTGTATCTCTTAAGCCATATATTAGATAAAGTATCATTGGCGTAAAATTGGGATCTCCATTATGATGAGCTTCTTTAACCAAAGATGCAACACCATCCCATGTTAATGAGTGACCATTTTTTTGAGACTGTTCAATCCATACTGTCGTCCAATCAAGATTGTTTGCAATATACAAGTGTAGTGCATCCCACTCACAAAAAACCATAAAGAAGACAATTACACCAGTTAGAAATAACTTTTATATATTGATGATGGATAAGAATTGTTAAATTAGGGGGAGAAAAAAACTTATAATTACCTCTCACCCTCCTTAATCTACCTTTCCCCATCAGGTACTCCCCTTTGAATTTGTCATTACAGTTGGGATCCCAAATGTAATCTACATGGATACCTGCTGCAAACTTTGGAAGATATTCACTAATATACACCATGGTCTGGTATATCATATATCCCTCTATATAGAACCCTTAGGACATGCTCTTTGTCGAACCAAGCCCTTCATAAATTTCAAGTGCCTCCCAACCATCCACATTGATCTAGTTTGTATAGGTCCACACAATTCAATCTCCTCAACTTGATGTATGAGGTAGTGTTCTTGAGCATTGAAAAACGTTGGAGTTAAACACTTTTGCATTTCACACATAAGCTATGGAATTTTTCTCTTCCAATATTTTGTATCTTTTTTATCAATTTCTTTAGATGATAACCACCTAAAAGAGATTCAACACGCAAAAACACATAAAGGAGATTTTAAATAAAATTATATAATAGATTTTAGATAAAAGCTACAAATCTAAGAAAAAACACATCTAACCTCATGTATTTTCCAAGATCATATATAACTTGTTTAATACTATTGTCAAACTATTGTGGAAGAGATAGAGGTAGGACAAATTGCAATCATTAAAAAATGATCATTTTAATATATTATTAAATAATGCAATTGGTACTAAATTCAATCTTACAAATATATTGTAAATAGAAAAAATGACTTACCTTAAGGAAGGTATGCCAATCATGTGTTTTCAACCCTAGCCCAAAATCACCTTTCTTTGATAGAAGAGTGCTTATATTTGCAGCAAATTCTGTTGGAATTTTTTTTTTTATGACTTCTTTTAATGGATCACTTTGTTGCTCTATTAATAACCAAGGAAGGGCACTTGTATTTATGCAGTCTCCATTGCTATTTAATTCAATGAAAACTTTTAGTGCATGATTGGATTCATGAATGTCAGTACAAATTTTAGCAATTTGTTCTCGATCACGCCTTCCATCCAACATTTTCCATAGTGTCTCGGTTACATTCTTTTCAATATGCATAGCATTAAACAAATGTGTGATTGGGAGATCCTTGTAGTATGGTAACCTACTAAATTGAGTAGGATAACTTTTCATTCCTCTAGGAAGTTAGTCATTGATGCCTTGATGACCTTCACAAGCATCAATTACAACATTAGTAAATATAAGCCAATCTAAAATACAAATTATAAACTTTGGATGACAAATTGGACATTACCTCAACAATTTAGTCGATCGTATTTCAACTTCCATAAATAAGGTCTCATTCTTCGTGGTTTTGATGATGTCTCTTCTTTCCCATTGAAAAGATGTTTTTCGGCAATTTGATACCTATGATTATTGTGGAGAAAGTGTCTAAACTCATCAAACACCTACTTTCTTAAACTTCTCGAATGACAACATTTTATCTTCGAACCACAAACTGGACATGCAAATTTTCCCTTTTTCTGAAGACCTAAAAGATCATGTATAATTGGGTCATGAACAATTATCATGCACAACTTAAGCATTCGATAGTAATGTGTAAGCACTATAACAGACCAAAAATATGTGATCTTAACAATATAACATACTGCAAAAATGAGTTAGCCTAAGGGCATCATGTATTGTCCATACAAGCATTGCATGGAATTAAAATTGTCGATGTCCTATCAGTCTAGAGATGTCATACATAGTGATGCCATTCCATAACTTCAACAACTAGTCAATTAGGGGCTCAATATACACATTCATATCTTTAACTTGGTATTTACCTAGCAATTGAATGAATATAAACATTACGTAATTATTATAACCATTTTCATGCACTATTTATAAATGAATTTAGATAACTATAAAATAAAAAAAATACTTGGCACAATCATTGACAACATTATGTGCTCCCTCTTTATGGACATCCAAGGAGGAATGTTATTCTTAATAAGAAAAATAGGCCATACTGAGTAAACAGATCTCATATCTCCATATGGATTGACACCGTCTGCCGCCAATGAAAGCTTCAGATTACGAGGTTCTTCTTTAAAGTGTGACCATATTTCTTCTATCTCTTTAAATGCAGAACCATCGATAGGAATTTGCATAATGTCATCCTAACTTCTATTGCGTGCATGGTAATCCATAAATTGTGCCAAGATAGTGCACCTAAATAACCATTGAAGACATGGAATAATGGGAATGTATCGAAGAACCTTGTGAGGCACTTTTTTTGTTATTTTATCTGATCGATATCTACTAACATGACAATCAGGGCATTCTATTTCAAATTCATGTTGTTTATGATATAGAATGTGATTATTGGGACATGCATGTATTATCTGATACTTCATTCCAGTCTGATCCATAATGTTAGATAATTCTCGGTACGAATGATGCAAAATGTTTGATGGTGGTAACAAAAACTCACTAATCAACCTACAACAACAAATATGCATTGCTAACATTGAAGATGAAAAAAATGACATACCTTAGCATACGTGACATTGCTACATTGGATATACTATTCATAACCTTTAAGTTCACCAACAACACTATAGCCAAGAATAGAGTTGTTTGGGAGCCTTCATATAAGGGCTCGTGTGCCTTGTCAAGTAAAGGTATATCAAGACCATCTTCATCATCATTATCAAATTAGCTAGTACCATCATTGTGAGACTCTTCATCACCTACCCCAATACCATCTTTTTCAATCATGTCCTTTGGCACATTATCATCTTCTTCCATGGGAGTGTTATCCTTAGCTTGCATATTCACACCTCCATGTTCCTCTAGTAGGAAATCCACATTCAGCAATGGATGAAAATCGTGGCCCCCTTCAACATGACCATATTGCCTACAATGACTCTGGGTTGTTGTGATTAGAATTCTTCGATTCTTTAAGCCCTTACACTTTTTGCAAGGATAATAACATTTATCAGGTTTTCTTTGGAACTAAACCCACAATGTAGCTATTGTCTCATATTTTTTTTTGGGTTCATATTGTTAGGTGTGGTCTTTCTTCACAAGAAAATATACTTGCAAATAAATTGGACATGTTGTAGTTAATGTTTATATCTACACATATGGAAATTGTTGATTAATGTTTTCAAATGTAACTAAAATGATCCTATAATTTCTAGAAGGCCTAGATGTTCACAAAATGTGGATTTATAGACAATGTATCTTAGTTATTTATAAAATGCCTCATAGAGATGTCACAAGCTGAAAGTTACTTAGGTGCTAACAGCAGCATGCCATGACTAGTCCTAATAGAAATGACTAATGTGATTAATGCATCAACTAATGAAGATGACTAAAAGATTGATGTGAGCTCAAAAGATGGGTAAATCTCAAAAACTCATGAGCCTAAGATCATTACAATTTTAGCCATGAAATAATTGCAATTGAAATTTGTTGAAAAATAGGCCTAAGTGGGTTGGCCTAAGGGTCAAAAGAAGAATTCATATTTCACTTAATTACAAATCAATTAGCTTATGCAAGTTTGGCCTCATGGTGGTTGTACAATTTTTAAAAACTTAATCCTTAGACCATTTGGGCCTAACATCAAGGGACGTGAATTTAGGACTCAAACGTCTATAAAGGTTGGATGTTGAAATTCTTTGGAACATCCAAAACAATTCCATAAGCATAGAAGAAGAGCATATTAGCGAGTTTCACTTTGGAGGATGATTTTGGAAAAGAAATAACACAGATTTACATTGCATGCTGAGTAATCTAGATTCAAAAAGGATAAAGAGGAAATATGTGCCTAAATAAAAAAGTAGTCCTAAAAGATCATCAAGAAGGATTTGAGGATGCAACTAAGAAAAATAGTGTGAACACCAACAATTTTGCCAATTTTCACTAGAACTCTTCATCCCAGATCCACTTGATTCTGGAACATGATACAAACTATGCCGCTTTTCAAAGAAAATATTTAAATCACACAGGCCAATATTATATGCAAAGCAATCCAGATCCAAAAAAGATGAAGACAAAAGATATGTCTAATTAATTAACACAGACCTAAAAGATACTAATAGAGGATTTGAAGATGATTTTTACAAAAATGGTGCAAATGCACATGATTTTTCTAGTGCACACAATAAATCTTATAGTCAGGTCTGTTTGAAGTCAAAAAACAACTATCAGCTACTAATTGTTGAAGATAATGTTCACCAATTACTACCACATTGAATCAAAGGCTTTTCTTTTATTAATGAAAACAACACAATTTTTCCTTTCTAAATTAGTATTCTTTTTTGAATTTGGATATCATGTAATTTTTTGTGAAGACAGAGTTAGTGCCCTTATAGGAACCAATGTGAGTTGCCATCATGCAGACCCACTTTGTCTAGAATAAAAGACAAAGCATTTATGCTACATCCAATTTGTGCTCGACTAGTGAAATACATGTCTACCATGAATGTAAAGCACAATGAGAATGAGATAAATTTTGTTACATATTACTTGAAAATAAAACCAATTGAGGAGGCAAGGGTGCATGAGTTGTCAAAACTTCATGTGATTCTCAATCAGTTTCTTTGGATAATAGGCAAAGTCTTCACATACCCTCATACATTTTAATATTGAAACACAATCAATATTTTTTTGATAGGGAATGTTTAGTAAAATGAAGCAGAGAAAAAGAAACACAGTTGCAGTAGAAAAATAAGGTTAAATGTAGTAGTGATCATTGCAAAAATGCCAACAAGATCACCATGAACCATCTAAAAATTAAAAAGATGAAACATAGAGGCAACCCAGTGTGCCATCATGCTCTTACAATCTTATCATGATTTTCTTCCTATATCCAAATAACCACATTTTCTCTATATGATGTTGACTTTTTGATCTGATACAAGCCACAAGAAATTGGAATTCTTTTAGAGTTTTCATTTGGGAATATTGTTAAGGCAAATATATGGTAAAGGTGATGATGAAGCTAGAATGATGAGAATTCCATTAGTTTCCTAATTTCCTTTCTTATTCGTGTGCACTATGTTGTAATGTTATTATATTATCTAATCTATTATCCCCCAGTTCTTTATTATTTTCATCTTCGGCTGGTCAAATCTCTTAGACTGATATATCCATTACATATTTCCCTCTTTAAATTTTAATAAACCTTCATCCTATATAAATGCAACTATATTTTCTAGGTTTTTGTCACAAAACATCCAACTACTCTGTGGTGATTTGCTAGTTTACAAAAATTGGAAACAATCCCAAAATTAATCTGGTTGGGTTTGCTATACAATATAATATATAATTTAATATTCTTATATATATTTATATATAACAATTTACATGTAAATACAATAATGAATATACTAATAGGAAGATATATATTTCACATCCCTCCTATATATCTTTATAGGATTACAAGATTATTATATTAATTAATTAGTTTACTAATTTATATATAAATTTGTTATATAACATGAGTTTGGGTTGCAAATATTACACACATGTCATTGGTTGTCCAATGGGGAGTGTAGATTATCCAAAACATCCAATGTTATCGATGTCAACTCCATGACAAATTCCTCTACTTCAAGTCTGTCCTACCAAACTCTAGCCCACTTGAAGCATTCAAACATGGTTGTTAAGCCTTGGAGAACCTTCCATAAAATTTTAAACAATGGGCACCCAGAATTTTTTTATTAACAGCATTTTGAGCTCCTAGACCTACAACATTTTCTCCTTCACACTCTCCATGCTTTCTTTTCTGCAGATGCAAACAAATTTGTACTGGTCTTGCAACATCAACACCAAATAAATATCAAATGCTTCAAATGTATGAGGATCACATGGATGCAATGAGTGCTAAGTGGACCATTTTTAATCACAAGAGATGAGCTCTTGTAAACCACTACTCTTCCAATTGTTTCAAGATCGGTACTAATTAAACATCACATAATTTGACATGATGAAAAATACCACCTAGTTGTTAATGAACTGAGCAGATCTATGATCAATGGTTCATAAGGCACATAAATTGTTGAAGATTTTCCAAATGGCATGGCAAGCTAAGAAGGCTTAATCTTGGGAAAAACTTTATGGTCAAGAAAAGTTGGATCATCATGGAATTGAGTCGGCAGACCTTCTAGGAAGTTGCAATACTTCAACCTTTTAAGTGTCACCTCAATGCAATGGGTAATAAACAAAAAATTTAAGTTGATGAGAAATGGTTGTTATGAATTCAAATTGTAAGCATCACCTCAATGCATTGGGTATTAAACAAACAATTCAAGCTAATGAGTATGGGTTTTTATGAACCACAACTCATGAAATATGCATTAAGTCCATACCTGCTATTTACAGTTAGTATGGGTTTTTTTTTTAAGAACATACCTATTGTTTATAGTCAGTAAGTTTCTATATCCTCTAAGAAATTTGAAGCAATGAGCCAAAGTCACACGGTTGAAGATGATCATTGTCCCCTCAAAGCGCCACCATTTGATAAATTGTTGCATTGAAATATGATCTAGAAAGGGCCTTTCCCCATAGTATGTTGGCACTATTTTGCAATAATCGATCATGTGGTTATTGCAAAGAGGCTAAGGACCAAACATGGAATCATGGAGATAGTGCATGGATGTACAAATAAAATGCAAGAAGCATCAAAGAGATTGTCAACCATTCAATGGCCTTAGTAAAGACAAAGCTTGGCACTTGAAATGCATAGTGCAATGGGATTAGTAAGATATCAATTTTTTTGATAGAATTCCCAAAATAGAGCTTGGAATGTTGATTGATGGACATGCATATGGGAAAGCATGATATGTAATGTTTTATGTTAGCTTGCTATGAAATGTTATGAAATGTTTTAATCTAGATGGTCAAAACATATACAAAGAACATGAATTGTTTGATTGAAGGCATTCATGACATTGGTGTCAATGGGTCTCTATGAAAGGAAAAGAAAGGATACCAATTCATTTAACAAAGTCCCAAATATCATAATTCACAATTCAATTATGAAATATAACATGCAACACCATGTCTGATTAGATTGCTTCCATAACTCACAAGTTATAACTTTATTCCCTCTAATTTCATAAAATGATCTGCCCTAAAGAATTCGGTTCTTGTGCTAAACACCCAACTGCTCTCATTGTCCATTGCTGGAATAGACTCACATGCCTCTTGTTTTGTTGTTGAAGAAGTGTGATTGGTATTGAAGAGTCATTGAACTTCCTGCATGGTGCACAAATAGATTGAAAAAGATTTCTTATAACATAGTAGAATCATGACTGCTCCTTTCAAACTTCTAGAAACTCTTTTCGATATCCATGTCATCCTCTAATTAGATCATATGTTTATTCAGGCACAAACCTTCCAAAGTCTCAATAATGGAGCTTAAGAAATTTCAGCAATAATAACAAAGGTAGAATAAGAGTTGACATTTATTTTATGTTAGCTGCATTCTTGATGGGTTGTCAATTTATCTCTTAATTTAATGATGTCTATTGTCAACTGGCAAAGAAAACTATATTTGCATCAATACTATCGAGAAGTGTTCTACAATGATAGCAAGGGGTGGTGTGTAATGGTGTAAATGTGTTAACAAAAACTCTTTCTTTCAAATTTGACAACTATTTACATGTCAAATACTAATATTAGTTATGAACATGATATTTCCAAAATAAACCACATGAAAATAAAGACATGTCTTGTATAAACATAAAATAAAATATCTATTTTTTTTCCTAAAGATAAGAATTTAAAAATTTAAATAAAAAATTAAATACAAATAGTTGAAGTTATTTAACAATCTAGATACAATAAAACTTATGTCTTTGCATGTAGTAAATATAAAGTATATTAAATAACTTAATAAGGTAAATAAAATAGCTCTAATTGATATCTCCTACTATTTCTTAAGATAGATGTATTTAAGATATTTGTATTAGAAGTCTACGTACACAAGTATTACAGTGCCAATAAAGTGTAAAAACCACAATTGTTTAAAGTGATTGTTAACAATGTCCAAATGCAACATTTTTAGGAATTCAACTACAATTTTTTCACATAAACTTTCCAAACATTCTACCCTCAAAATTTTTGGAAATAGAAATGGAGTAACTGAGAGGGGAGGGGTGAATCAGTTACCACAAAAATAAATCCACAGATCCTTAGATGTCTTAAAATATAGTTGTTGCTGACACTCGGTAACCACACAAATAAATGCTGAAACTTGATAGATGTTCTGTTAACTTATTAAGCATTTAAGGTGATTAACATGCATGCATAAAGGAAATAACATGAACACAAGAGACACCAGATTTAACGTGGAAACCCAATATGGGAAAAACCACCAAGTAACTAGTCACCAATTTTCACTCTTCTAAAGTGAGCCCTGTTAGGAGCCAACCATGTTAAAGGTTACAAAACAAACTGTTAGGTGTGACCCTGTTAGAGGATTTAATCACCCTGTAAGGAGTGGCCTGGTTGGAGGTCTTAAGAACAATTCAACTAAATTGTCACCTTGTTAGAGGATTTACAAAATGGCTGTTAAACCAACTCTGTTAAGAGATTTTGAATCACTGTTACAATGATTAGAAAGCAACAATGAAGTGATCTGAAATATATGCAACTTATCTTTGTTGAATACATATCTATGTTCTGCTTCACTAGATCCTCACTGATTGAATACAACTTTGCAGCTCCATAAGGATATCTAATCCTTCCATAACATTCGCTCATATATTTAATATTCTCTCATTCCATTTACATCCATACATTCGCACTCTTATGCATCCACACTTTTCATATTCATGAATTTACAACTTGAACTTTCATATATACCTTACAGATTGTCAAGTTGGCTCAATTACAAGGTACAACAACTAAAAAACATTAAATCAGTCAACTGCAAACATTGCACAAAACAATTAAACTTAATTCTTTAGAACAATAAAATTCTTCACTGCCTAACCCAGCTCGGTGACCACTGCTCCAGAATGGTTTCCCCAGTGTTAACCAAGTAAAGCTCAATAAACACTGCAAACCTTGCAACTTCCTTCAGAGACCGAGTTAACTCGATAAAACTGACCTTCCTTCACTTACTGAGTGAGCTCGGTAAAAGCTAACTGTCTCTTCAATGACCGAGTGAACTTGGTAGACATTGGCTTTCCCTTTGTTAACCTTGGGAGCTTGGTTAACATTAACTTTCTACTACAAAATCCTTTGATGTTCGAGTGAGCTCAGTAAGAGCTAACTTATTGTGTAATGTTCAGGAATGCTCGATAGTCACTATAAGTTGCTTTGCTAACCATTTGAGCTCAGTAGACTCTGTCTGATGGCTGATATGACATTTGTGTAACATCAAAGACAATACACAATTAACAATTGTATCCAACAAAAATATCATGATGGATTGAATGCCCCAAATAGGAATTATTTCTGACTCTCCCATTCTTTCGATTAACTCTCTTTATTATTCTCGAATCTCACCATGCTTTGTATTCAATTTTAGAATTTGGTTGTGTTTCTATTCATGATATCCCAAAAAAATGCAAGTTTTCAACTCCTACAACACATTTCCCAATCTCTAAGAGTACTCTGGGATCTGCATTTAAGATAGGAAACACAAAGACTGTGTTTTGTAAAATTTGTTCTTGATCAAGATAACAATGTGCCCATGTAACCACTACTAAAGATGCTCATTGAAGTTGTTATAGTGTGACAGGTATAGGTAGTGTTTTGCTACAAAAATTAGTTAAGAATCAAGATATTGAAAAAATAAAAATAAAAGTGATACAGATAGTATGGATCAATAAATAAAATAAACTTTATACCTATAGACAATCAAAAGACAAAAATTGATCAATGTGATAAGTAAGTATAAAGCATGCAATATTGCAAGTTCCAAGCATCAAAGAACATTCAGATTTAGCACATAATAGAAGTTTTAACTGACATACAAGAGATGCTAAAAAACATTCAAAAAGAAAACCAGAATAGTTTTTAGAAATTTAAAGTGGTGCTTGCTAGAATCTGTCATTCTTGAATCTCTACATTAATCATTTACCTTGAAGTTTTGAACATAATTTGTCCATTTACTTGTATGGAACTTAATCTTCTCTGCTTCCAAAATCATAGTTTGTATGAAGTTAAACTAACTTCAAAAGTTAATAGCTCATATAGAAAAAGCTAAGAATATAATTTATTAGGCCCTAATGAAATGTTCGGGTGGTAGTAAATTGCAAGGTGATCATTGGCATTGGTAAATGGACATAATGTAGCCATTTTAAATAGGATTTTGACTGTGTATACAGAGATAGTCCAAGGAGAAATTGATGTGGTGGCCTTCAAGGAGATATTTGATCAAGGATGAAATGAATGATTGCACCTGGTGTGCACATTACAAAATAGAGATAGTGTTGTGAAATATAAAACTAAAATTAAAATATGCAAATCCACTTGGCTTAAATTGGAACTATAGGCTTAAAACTCCAAAACACATCTTCAAAACACTAAATGAAGATTTGAACTATAGGTTATGGTTGGGTAACTTTACTATAGTGCCAAATCACAAATAACAAAAAAATACTGTTACTTTTGGGCTTTCTGAAAAAGGGGTGGGGTCTGAAAGTAAAGGTGCTTAAATTGTCTTGTAGAGCATGAACACGTGGATTTCAGCTATGGATGCATCCATTCCAAACTATTTTCTTTATTTTTGACTTGCCTATCTAGATTGCTAACACTCAAAGCTCATAACCCATTATAAATAGTTACCCATTCCTAACTCAGAGCTCGTAACATGAAGTTCATCCATACGTTCTAATTCTACCAAATGATGTTAAGACACTAATAAGGCCAAATACATTATAGACAAATTAAGCACTAATTTTTTCTATGTGAGCAAATACCTAGGTTAGATCATGGAAGTAGTTGGACAACCACTAACCCAATACTCATCAAACATAAAGATTCGAAAAGTAAGCTGAATTTAAAAACTAGGATGATAGGAAAACCTACCGACCAAGAGAGAGCTAACGATGTTAGTTTTTTGCATCAATGATTTACATGTAAGTTTTAGGAAAAGCTTAAGTGAAGTAGATTAGACACTCATAAATTATATTTTGAAGGATGTTTCTTGAATAATTACTATACGCAGGAAAGTTAAATTGCTATCAACATGCAAAATGGGTTGTAGATGCTTGATGGATTTCAAACTGTAGGATTCAAATTATAGCTAAGGATAATCATCAATGCATCTGCTATCACTATCTCGAATAAACACCATTGACTATATTTTACATTCAACCTTTTCTTTGTGTGAGAAAGCCAATCTACAGTGTGGATCTATCGATAAAATGTAATAGTAAGAGTTCTAAAGTAACTGACACAATCCCGACTGAACATAAAGTTTTCCTTATAGTTGCCATTAATGTTGTTTAGTAACATCAAAATCATTCTGCTTCCTTCTAAAGATACATATAGCTATCTGAATTTAAAAATTGCCACGATTAAAAACCTACTAATTAAAACTAACTTGATAAATTTAAGACTCAACTTTTCAACTTATGTATAGTTCATATGAAAAGATAGACATACAGTAGAGAAGTTTGACATTTGGTAGTCATATTTAAATGGTATGTCTCATATAATCATTTTCATTCATTAAGAATTATGTGCCATACACCTATACAAAGAAAGTGCTCTCACAATATCTGTCTGATGCCATTGCTCATTTCATAGTCATTACAAATTGAGCGATGCAGATTTTTAATGAAAACCCCAACTGCAGCCGTGTGCATTATTATTATTATTATATTTATTTAAATATTTGATTTTTAATCAAAGGATAAGCACGCAGGTAGACTGTTTCCTTCAAATGTACTGAATCATATCAAAGGCCAAGAAGATAAAGCCATGAAGTTTTTGGTTGAGTCCTTTGGCTTCATGTGAGCCATGGATATTAGAAAATAGGGATCTCATTTTTGTCAACATAATGCCATAACATCCAACATAATGTAAGTGAAGAAAAAGCTTGGCCAGATAGTAGGGAAAGGCTCATATGATCGGAATTAAACATTAAATGATTAAGCATCAAATGATTGAGCAAAGCCATTGGATTAAACTAAAATGTTTGTGTTTCTAATGAAGAAAAGAAGTGTAAGAACCCTTACTATTTTGGAGGTTTCATCAGTGAAGCTCTCAAACCCCTATTTGCACTGAAGCTGTAAAATGTTGTTGGCATGTAATCCTCAAACCCTGCCTTTGCACATAATCCTAGCACCACAAAATGCAATGAGGAAAAAATTAACTACACAAGTTGTCTTCCAATTGCGCAAGAATGAAATTAGGGCAGAAAAGACCTTTTAATTTTTTTGACATAGTGGAAGCCCGTGTTGGTCAAAATTTCGATCAACATAGGCTTTTATTTAAAAAAAATGTATATGTTGCCTTCCATATTTCGACCAATTTGACCCCATTTTATTAGATGGTTGAAAATTTTGGTCTAAAAATGAGGTCAAATGTAGTAGTGTTAGGGATCTTTTGTTGGTAGATTGGGGAGATTATTGGAAGATTTGGGAGATTGTTGGAAGATTGGTTTCAAGCATGAATGTTGATGATATTTTGATGGGGTAGTATTGTAGATATATTAATATGATGATAGGCATGTCCTAGTAAACTTGTTATATCTCTTAGCAGATTTGATATTATGAGGATCAAGATTGAGGACATAAAGAAGACATGTTGATGATTATGTGGCTAATCTCACTCATCATAATATTGCATATACACTAATTAATTCAAGTTGCAAGGTAGAATATTAATGTTATCACTAAGTGTAATGAGTTCTTAATGTGGTCCTATAATAATTAATTAAGAAGGTCTAACAGCCAACTCATGGAATTGTTTTGAAGACTTGGTATAAAGGAAGGGAATTTTCCTTTATCATGATATGGTTTTTATAATTGATCACAAGTAGTTGCAAGAACATAATGTGAAGTTGAGCAGAGTAGTGCAGAAGTGAAGGAAACTTCATTGCCGAGGTTTTATTAAGTGATCTGAAGTTTGATATTTGGATCTAAGGTTTGTGACCTAGTCTACAAGGTCTAATAGTGATTGGCTCAGTTGAGAGAACAAAGGAAAGGAGGACATAATAGTAAATTACTTTTTTGAGTAGTGAGCTCTTCTTGTAATTGAAATTACATCTTTGGGCAATGGGCTCTTCTAGCACACATTATACTACAACTCCTAACAAGGTTGGAATCTCCTAACAAGGATTCAAAGTCTCCTAATAGGGACTCTATATACTAAATATTGTAATAGAATACTTAAAGGTTTCATCCTCTAACAAGAAATATTTATATTAGTACATCATCTAGTGGGTATCATCCCCACTGAGGTTTCCCCTCTGATCAAGGGTTTCCCTAGTCAACATATCTAGTGTAATTTTCTATGTGCATTTTATTATGGTTGTTGTTTACTTTGGTTGAATGGTTAAGTTTTTTTAAAAAGGATAATTTTTTTAATTGTTGGATAAGTAATTCACCCCCCACCCCCTAGTTATCTTGGTGGACTATTGTTTCTAACATCTTCTACCTATTTATTCTATCAAAGTTTCTATAATTCAAGAAGTGAGACCTATGCCTAGTAGTGTATTAACACTTGACATTTTAGTTGGTTAGTTGAGTGCATTTGAATTGAGCAATTATAAAAATAGTATGGTTATAATTGGAAATGCTATTAAATCTTCCCTAACCATTGGACATTGCAAGAAAGAAAAGAAAAGTAATGAAGAAAGAAAGTGAATCTAAGTCTGAGCAGGATCAAGATGAGCTTGAATCATTACTTGCAAGATAGTTGTCAAGAGGTAAAGGTAAATACAAAGGTAAACATCCGCTAATTTGTTTCAAAAGTAATGAGGTTGATCATTTTTTTGCTAAATGTTCTAATAAAAGTAAGACTGACAAAAATGACAACAAAGATCTCAAGTACAAAAAGAGCAAGGATTACATAGAAAAAGGGAAGAAATCATGTTATATTGTAGGATAAGAGCACACTAATTCTATTATTGATGAAGAAAAGGAAATAGTTGAGATGGTATATGTTGTAATCAAGGAAGATCCTAGTGCGTAAATGTATTAAAGTTAAAATTTCCTTGTTGGAGATGTTAGCAAGAATGATTCATGGATCATAGATAGTGGATGCTCACATCACTTAACTCTTGATCTATCTAAATTTGACAAATTTGAATAAATTGATGATGGTAGAATTGTTAAATTAGGTAATGATGTTCCATGTCTAGTGAAAGGTAAATGGTCACTAATTTTGAATGATAAGATCAGATGTGATGATGCATACTAGGTACAAGGACTAAATTATAATCTTTTGAGTGTTGTTCACTTGAATAAAATAGGTCACAAACTGGTATTTCAGAATAGAAAAGTCAAGATCTTCAATGATGAAGGTAATATGATTAGAACTAGAATGCAAATAAGAGATATCTTATTTTATCTTGATCCTACTCTTGAGACATATTTATTTTCTAAAGTTGACGATGTATGGTTATGGCATAAAAGGTTTTGCCATGTAAACTTTGACAACATGGTGAAAGTCAATAGAAACAAAAGAATAAGAGGTTTATTGAATCTAAAAAAACCAAAGAATGTTATATGTAAATAATTGCAACTTAGTAAGATGAAAAAATCTAGCTTCTGTAAAAAATACACACTTCAAATGATATCTTGGAATTGGTTCATACAGATTTATGTGGTCCAATTAGTGTTGACAGTTGCTATGGTAAAAAATATTTCATATTGTTTCTTGATGACTATTCTAGAATGAAGGCTTCTATGTTCATGAAGGTGAAATCATATGCTTTTGATATGTTCAAATGGTATAAAGTTAGAGTTGAGGAAGAAAATGACAAATATTTGAAATGTTTAAGATCTGATACAGGTGGTGAGTTTATGTCTATCAAATTCACTAAATTTTGTGTCGAGAATGGTATTAAGAGACAATTATCTGCACCTAAGACACCACAAAAATATGGGATGGATGAAAGGATAAATAGTTCAATTGCGGATTATTCAAGAATATTTATGATTAAAAAAGACGTTTCTTAGATACACTAGAGATAAGAAATTAGTACTACTATTTACACTCTAAATCAAGTTTGGTTGAATAAAGGAATAAACAAAACACCCTATGAACTATAATATGGCCATACACTACATGTATGTTATTTCAAAATATTTGGAAGTAGGTGTTATATTCACTAAGATGTAAGGAATGGTAAATTTGACTTTAAATGGGATGAAGATATATTCCTTGGTTATTCATCTAAGATAAAAGATTATAAATGTTTGAATAAAGCTACTAACAAGATCATTGAAAGTGTAAATGTAAGGTTTCATGAGTTTGAAAATAAAAATGATGTGGAAAGCAAGAAGGAACCTAAAGATTACAACAAGTTTGTATAGGTGTATGAAGAGGCACCTAATACACTACTTGAGTTACAAGAAAGATACACGACGCATCTAAGAATATCACCTAAGTTACAAAATACTTTATTCAAGCATTAGAAAATCCACCCCAAGCATTAGATAGTTCAAATTGAACAAGAAGCAAAACCCCCTTCGAGTAGAGAAAATGTTGATAATTAGAGAATTGAATCTATATTGGCAAAATATGTAAGAAAGAATAATTCCCCTAAAAAAATTATTTATGACATAAGTGTTGGAGTATAGACAAGATATTAGTTAAGAGAAAATACCTATTTTATTGTTCATTTTGGGCAAGAACACTTAAATGTCCATTGGATAATGGAGATTACATAAATTCTATGAATGAGGAGATTGATTAAATTGAGAAGAACAATACCTGAACAATAGTACCAAGACTTGTAGATAAGAATATGATAGGAACAAATGGATTTCCAGAAATAAGGTGAATGGGAATGGAGAAGTGGTAAGAAATGACACAAGTTTGGTTTGCAAAGGTTATGCACAAGAACAAGGAACATATTATGATGATAGTTTTTCACCCATGGCAAGACTAGAAGGTGTAAGAATATTGTTGGCTTCTGCTACCTACAAGAAGTTGAAAGTACATCAAATGGATATCAAATCCACATTTATGAATGGAATACTTAAAGAAGAAGTATATATTTAACAACTTGAAGGATTCATTGAGCATGATCAGAGGAACATGCTTTGTAATCTGAACAAGCACTAGTGTATGGATTGAAACAAGAACCAAGGGCATGATATCAAAGGTTATGTTATTATTTGATTAAGATGAGATTTTCTAGAACATGTAAGAACAATAATCTATATTTAAATTGTGAATCTGAAAGTATGGTGTTGATTACTGAAATATTTGTGGATGACATAATATTTAGAGAAAATGACATGTTATGTAAGACATCTACTGATCAAATGAGTACAAAATTTGAGATGTCAATGTTTGGTGAAATCAAAAATTTCATTGCATTACAAGTTCAACAAATAAGGAAAGGTATATTTGTGACTCAGTCTAAGTATGTGAAGGATATCTTGAAGACATTTGGTATTGATGAGTCTAAGCTAGTTGGTACACCAATGGTGACTGGAGTAAAATTACAAAAGAAGACACTATTGGAGAGGTCAAAAAAATACAATACAGATCTATGATTGGTACATTACAATATGTTGTACATAGTAGACTATATATCATTGCACATGTTGTTGGTATTTTTGCTAGGGTTTTCACCTAATCCAAAGGAGAAACACATGACTTCTGTGAAAAGGATATTTCAATATCTTAAAGAAACTAAATATTATGGCCTATAGTACAAACAAGATGGTGGCTTTAATCTTAAAGTCTATTTAGATGTTGATTGAGCTAATAATGTTGATGACAAAAAAAGTATAAGTGGAGGAGCTTTCTTTTTAAGAGAGAGGTTGATAACATGGATAAGAAAGAAATAAAGTTATATTTCACAATCCATTACTAGAGTTAAACACGTTGAGATGTTGCAATCCATTATTCAAATATTGCATAGAATAAACAACTACGTGAAGGTATAAAAAAAGAGATAACCAAGCCTATTACTATTTATTGTGATAAAAATAATGCAATATATATTTCAAAAAATCTGGTGGTGCATGTAGAAACAAAACACTTATCAATCAAGTATCATTATTTGAGGGAGCAAGTACAATAGAAACATGTGAGACTTGAAAATGTGAAATTCAAAGAAAAAAATGTAGATATATTTACTAAGCCATTTCCTAAGGAATCTTTTTAGTATCTAAGAGGTAATCTAGGGGTCTTGTCCCTATCCAAAATTTAATAGGTGAAGATGCATACTACATTAATTTATAGGTAAATTGTAATATCTTTGTGGAGTTTATGCAAGAGTTAACTCTTTAGGAGTTTCCTGAAGTTGTGAGGAAGGTTGTAATGAAATTGACGTATATTGTACATGTAACGTACACAAATATTTACAAGGTTTTATAAGTTTCATATTGAAATTTATAATGATCTTTGGCATTGTTGTCAAAGATGGAGAGAATGAGTAAAGGAGATAATGAGTTAAAGATTTATATTTCAAAAGGAAAGAGATTTAGCAAGGATAAGGAGAATATTCTCAAATGGTGAAGTATACCCAAAGGGGTAGAGGCTTTGAAAAAAATAAGGAAAAGGAAGAAGATTGGTATTTAATAGAACAAGATCATATTCTAAGGCCATCAATGCCAAAGGGGAATATTGTTAGCTGGATTGATAAAGTAATTGGTAATGCTATGAATGTATATAAAAGATTCATATCATTTGTTATATTGTCATTAATGTCAAATTCTTAGTTGGTTAGAGACATTATGCTAATTTAGTAAAGTGTGATATTATTTTATTGATAAAGAGGATATGAAGAAAGTATGTTGGATACTAAGTTGATAAGTACGGTATTCAATGGGAACTTGAATGAGTTGGATAGTGATAATGTAACATTTGTTTGATTTTTTTACAATCATGTAATATTGTAAAGTACTGAGCTACACAAGCTATATAGAGTGACAAGGTTAAAGATGGAAGATAATATTTTCTGAGTGACTAAAATGCTTATTGAGTAGTTGGTAAGGTTAGCTCAGCAACTTGGTATTGGAAACTTGGTATTGCTCAAGAAACTCTAGTATTGATTGAGTACTATTTTACCTGAGTGAAATGCTATGTTCACTAAGTACCAACTAGAAGAGAAAAAGTGTAAAGATGGAATTTGAGGCTGACTTTTGGTGGAAATATGGAATGTTCAAGATGTTCAAAAGCATGAATCAAAGCTTTTTACATGATTAACAAATGGGAAAATTCAATGAAGGTATGATAATGAAGATTAAAAAAAGATACAGATGAGTACACAGTTCTATTTTTTTTGTAGTTAGATACATTATGTTTGGTCAAATCTAAGATCGATGTTTATGATTAAGCAACAATAAATGGAAGAATATAGAAGCATAAAAACTACTATTTAAGTAGGAGTTGGCACCAATTTTAGGCTTCTAATTAAATGAAGATCAAGTTCCTAATTGAATGTGAAAAGGTGATCAAAGGAGAATTCCAAAGTGCAAAGGTATTGAAGCTAAAAAAGACTGAAGAGTCAAGTGAACCGAGAAAAGAAAAGAAAAGATAGAAGAAGATTTGGTGAAAGTGTAAGTGTGAATCAACTAGTGAGAGATCAGAAAGATGCCAAGTAGAAAGGAGATTTGAACAAGAAAGATAGAGCTATACCTAAACATATCATTAGGACTATTACTTTATAATCATTGAAGTAGAAAATCTCATAGCCTAAGTGGTCCTAACAAGTCTATGAAATCTTATATGTTAACTATTGGCCAATTTTTCCCCCATTCACCCCATCATTGATAACCGATATGAGAGATCTTTAATGGACTAGATTCTTTGATGTGGGTTAACACACTTTTTGGTTAGGTTAACATCTCGTGTTAACACAATTTCTTCATGTGTTGAGCTAGTTTAATTCCTTCATGTTTCAAGCTAGTTCATCTTGTTCATGTGCTGAGTTGGTTCATTTTTTTTTTCATGTGTTGAGTTGTAGGTTAACGCATATTTTTTGTCAAGGTTGACATTTCACGTTAACCATTTTTTCTATTTTGAGAAGTGGCTTTTCTTGCTTCTACAAAAGTGTGAAATTATATGCTACCTCTTCGACCATGTATTGGAAAATGTGTCAAAAAATGAATTAGTGTCAAGTGGTGGGTCAGTTCCTTCAGTGCATTTTACTCATCATCAGATCAAGGATCATTGGCGATCATCATTATGTCGCTACATAGAGATACGAGGGAATTATTTCATGTGACATAGCGACATCGCACCATGTGTCTATGTGGGTCTAAGTTTCTTTGATGGATCATCTTCTAACTATTTTGACATGTCAAGGTCATGGGCCACATGTTTTGTGTTCTACCTTCAACCGTCTAATGCAGAAAAATCAAAGGTGGTCACTTTGTCTCTTTGGGGAATTGCTCAATCTTTAGTTATAGAAAAAAATTGATGAGTTGATACATGGAAGGTGGGCCCTTTCCTTTTATAGTTCACAGTTTGGTGGATCTTTATCTTGTTGGGTTGCTTTTAATCAAATGATGGTCATATTTTTGCATCATTTCTTGGGTCTCTTGGAAAGATACGATGATCATTAGATTGTGAAGCATCTTGTGGATTAATCAGATGGTGGTCATGTTTTCACATTGCTACCCTTTGCTCTTGCAAAGATATGATAGCCATTAGATCCTGGAAAATCTTTGGATATTTTATGAGTGCATCTCAATTGTCTATGGTTAAAAGGAAGATATGCATCTATGGTTGGGTTTTATTCATCACTTGGGGATATTTGTGTAGCATCTAAGTCATTCATTTCAAATGAAGATCTACATCAATGGTTCACACTATTTGGGAGAAAATTAAATTTATTTGACATGGGTCAACTTGGTGTTTTTATGGTAGTTAACTTGTGTGTTATCCCATTCCACATTTTCTTTGACAGCAGTGTGGATTTATTTGTTGTGGCCATGACACATTACAGGCATCATTTCTTCAATGCTAACCAACATTTTGGGCCTTGTTCCACGGTGTTAATGCATTCCCGTACCTCATTAATGATTGTAATGATCAAATCTCATAGGATTTGATTTCTTAAGGCTGGATGCATTGATTTTTGGATTCTTCCTATCACTTCTACAGTAGATTGTGTTTCATGATCAAATTTAGTTCTAATATTCTTTTATTGCTGCTCTCTACAACTTGATTCCACCTTGGGTTGGGGTTTAAACTTCAAGTTAGATCTGAGTTATGCCTGAACTCTTTAGAAGGCAATTGTAAATACTTTTTTTGGGTTCTTCTCTATTCAATTATGTTTACTTGCAACAGCCTTGTGCTCTACAACTGTATTCCTTGCCTTCCATTAATGAAATAGAAAGTTTCTTACCTCTTCTTTCCATTCAATGTGCTATGCATTTCTCTTGCCTCACCTTGAATGTTTCTTTTCTATTCCCCCTAATTTTGCATGTTGTGTTTAATCCATTGACAAGGATTGTATTGTGAAAACTTCTTCCTTTCAATGTTTTTATTAGTTTCTAGCATGCATGTGGTTTTTGGGAATAGAATAGAGTTATGATCTATGTATCTAGGCTTTTTATTGATGTATTGTGCATATAAGTGTAGAGTTGTAACCACCGTTCTATCTTGGTGCATCACCCCCCTTTTCCTTTTAACATTTTAATTTATGTTCTCCTTCTCCCTTTTCCTCTCATGTGGTAGTTTAGGTGCATCCTGATAGTAAGGAAGTTGGCCTTCTCCAGAGATTCAGCCTCAAAGCACAAGTCCCACACTTGGAGGCTATTTCCATGTTACTCAAGGTCATCTAAGATGTAGTTCCTCAATCAAGGGTGTAGACTTTTGTGTCAACAATTTTTGGCATGCCTATAATCTATCGTCATAAGTCTGTTGGTTAGCCAATTACAATCTTATTCATTAAGAATTTGGGTGTTATTCTTAGTGCCATCAACCTTTGGAGGCATTTATCTAACACCGTGGTGACTCTGGTGCAAATCTACTAGTTTCAAGATGAAATAGTGCTGGTATGTAAAGATCATTCTTGATCTTATTTGTGATTTTCAAGTTTTCTATGAAATTGTACCTTTTATGAAGCTCTAACCATGGACCCATTTCATACAAATAGTACTATTCCCCCCATATCATGAAAATTTTATTCCTCGGTCGTCATATTGCCATTTTCAATCTCAACCTCAAATTTTTTATAGTCCTTTTGCTCAAAATTATTACTCCTCTCCTACCCCTACTCCAGCAATCCCAACATCCCCATTTAAAGAGCTTAAAGATATGTTGTTGGAATCCCAAAGGAAGATAGATGCATGGAGTAGGAAAATGGATGAAAGCTGTGAGCATGTGATGGAACTTGATAGGTGGCTTAATGAGGTTGCAAGGCAATAAGAGATTTAAAGATAGGAGGAGGAGATGGCATACCAGGCCTATCTCCAAGAAGAAGAAGAAGAGAGGGAGATATAGGGACAGTTTGAGGAGAGACTTTCTATGCAAGTTGCTGCAACAAGAGAGGAGGAAATGAGGCTCCAATTAACTCATTTTTAGACCTAGGAAGCAGAAGCGGCCCCTTCTCCAAAATATGTCATTCTAAGCTTTAAGAAGCCCCCTCCATCACAAAAGCTTGCTACTATAACTTCTCCACTCCCTGTGTGAGAAAATTGGTTGGATCATGAGCCTTCCACACCTATCACAATTTCACTCTTTAAGGGTGGACCAGTTATGTGGACTCCTGATGGTCCAAATAAGAAGTTTTGGGAGAGTGAAAACAAGCACACAAAGTTGCCAAGGGAGGAGTTACAATGTGCTGAGGATGACAAAGAGGTAGCTATTGAGAAGAAGGAAGAGGGTTGAATCATCTTATTTGAAGAGCTTCCCTCTTTTTTTGAGGAAGAAAAAGAAGAAAAGGTTGTTCCTTCTTTTGAGCAACAAATCATGGATCTTGAGCCTTTGAAAGAAGATGAGGATCTACTATTGGAGAAGGAAGATGATCATTTGTTGTAGTAGATAGTCCTCCATGATGTGGAGAATGGATAAGAGAGCCTCAAGGATAGCTCTATCCTTGAGGAGGAACATGTTGATATGTATGAGGTTGTCCCTTAGCCTATTCATATTATTGCAGTAGAGCAAGAGGATTCTAATGAGGAGACTTTTTGGGATGAGCTAGAGATGTTTTGTTAATCCTTGGACATGAAATAATCTGCTCCTTTATCAAATAATTATGAGTTACAACATTAGCAAGTGGAGAGCCACACCATACTAGTATCTCCCAAGGAAGTGGTTCATGAGTAGCATGAACAAGAGAGGAGCCACTTCCAAACCAGTTGGAAGCTACCATTGCAAAGCACAACATGGTCAAGGCTGATTGCTAAGACCTAAAACCATCAAGAGGATGCCCCATAAGGCATCTATCTCAGCAAGAAATCAGCAAGTTGCCTCCAGTCATGCTCATTCCAAAGCATGTGGAAGAAGATCAAAAAGAGGAGCAAGTATGTTTTACTCCACAAGGTAATGCCCTAGTGTTGGAAAGCTTCATTGTTTTCAGCATTGGTAGGAAGGTGTTCTATGCAGTAGTATGTTTTTCATACTTGTTGATCCACTTGATTGCCCTTATGCATGGAACTAGAAATCAACTTGTGAGGAAGGGCGGCTATTTCAACAAGCTAGGCAATGGCTTTGTTTAATTTTTGAAATTATAAATACATGTACATAGTAGAGTAGGTGTTCCTAGCTTCCCAAGAAGTGCACGAGCACATTTGCTCCTTTTTGTGGAGTTATTCTGAGCTTTCTAGAGCTCCCCAAAGTTTTTCTTCTTTTGTTGGTTGCAAAATTTTGTGAAGTTGCAAGTGGGATAACATGTAGATTCTTGCTGGTGAATCTATGCCCAATGCGATTCTTAAGGCAACTGGTTTATTCTTAGCAAGCAAGCATCGCCTCTCAATTTACAAGAATGTTGGCCAATTTTTCCCCCATTCAACCCATCATTGATAACCAATCTGAGAGATCTTCAATGGGTTGGATTCTTTGATGTGGGTTAACACACTTTTTGATTGGGTTAACATCTCATGTTAACACGGTTTCTTCATGTGTTGAGCTAGTTCAATTCCTTCATGTGCTAAGCTAGTTCATCTTGTTCATGTGCCAAGTTGTGGATTAACGTGTTTTCTATAGGGGTTAAAATTTTGCGTTAACCATTTTCACTATTTTGAGAAGTGACTTTTCTTGCTTCCATGAAATCACAAAATTGTATGTTGACTCTTTGATCATGTATTGGAAAATGTGTTGACAAATGAATTAGTGCCAAGTGGTGGGTAAATTCTTTTAGTGCATTTATTTATCTTCAAATCAAGGATCATCAACGACCATCATTATGTCACTATGTAGAGATGTGAGGAAATTATTTTATGCAACATAGTGACATCACCCCATGTGTCTGTGGGTTTGAGTTTCTTTAGTGGATCATCTTCCAACTATGGTGACATGTCAAGATTGTGGGCCACATGTTCCATGTTCTACCTTCTACCATCTAATGCAAATAGATCAAAGGTGGTGGCTTTGTCACTTTGGGGAGTTGCTCGATCTTTAGTTATAACAACAAAGTGATGAGATGACACATGGCAAGTTATAGGTCATGATGTGGTTGATCTTTGTCTTGTTGAGCTACTTTTAATTGGACAGTGGTCACATTTTTGCATCATTGCTTGGGTCTCTTGCGAAGATACGATGGTTGTTAGATTGTGAAGCATCTCGTGGGTTGATCAGATAGTGGTCATATTTTTGCATTGCTTCCTTTTTTCCTTGCAAAGATATGATGGCTGTTAGATCTTGGCAAATCTTTGGATATTTTATGAGTTCATCTTAGCCATCCATGGTTATAAAGGAAGGTATGTATCTATGATTGGGATTTATTCATTAGTTGGGGATATTTTTGTAGCATTTGAGCCATTCATTTCAAATGAAGATCTACATCAATGGTTCACACCTTTTGGGGGGGAAATCAAATTTATTCCATGTTGGTTAACTTTGTATTTTTACAGCGGGTTAACTTGCATGTTATCCCATCTCGCATTTTCTTTGACAACGATGTGGATTTATTTGTTATGGCCATGACATGTTGTAAGGATCATTTCTTCAATGCTAACCAACATTTTGGGCCTTGTTCCATGGTGTTAATGCATTCCCATACCTCACTAATGATTGTAATGATCAAATCCATGGGATTTGATTTATTAAGGCTAGATGCATTGATTTTTGGGTTCTTCTTGTCACTTCTATAATAGACTATGTTTCATGATTAGATTTAGTTCTAATATTGTTTTATTGTTATTCTCTGTAAATTGATTCTATCTTTGGTTGGGGTTTGAACTTCAAATTAGATCTGAGTTATGCCTAAACTCTTTAAAAAGTAGTTGTAAATACTTTTTCTGGGTTCTTCTTTGTTCGATTATGTTTACTTGCAACAGCCTCATGCTCCGTAACTATATTCCTTGCCTTCCATTAATGAAATAGCTAGTTTCTTGCCTCTTCTTTTCATTCAATGGTCTGTGCATGTCCCTTGCCTCACCTTAAATGTTTCTTTTTTTTTTTCATGATTCTACATGTTGTGTTTAATCCACTGATAAGGATTGTATTGTGAAGATTTCTTCCTTTCAATGTTTATATTATTTTCTGGCCTGCATGTGATTTTTGGGAATAGAATAGAGTTTAGATCTGTGTATCTATGTTTTTTATTGATGTATTGCACATATAAGGGTAGAGTTGTAACCACCATTCTATCTTGGTGTATCACCCCCTTTCCCTTTCAACATTTTAATTTATGTTCTCCTTCTCCCTTTTCCTCTCAAGTGGTAGTTTAGGTGCATCCTAATAGTAAGGAAGCTGGCCTTCTCTAGAGATTCAACCTCAGAGTGCAAGTCCCACACTTGGAGGTTGTTTCCATGTTACACAAGGTCACCTAAGATGTAGTTCCTCAAGCAAGGGTGTAGACTTTTGTGTCAACACTAACATTGATTAGTTATGTTTGTAAGTCCTTTACAGCAGGCCACTCTTTAGACAAGATCAAGGTGATGTAGTGCCTCTTGTGTTTGTAGTATGTACCTTGTTATATTTTGATCCAAGAGATACTTGTTACTCATGTTATTTTTACATTTGAGATGACTTGATGGGCATGTGTTATACTATGATTCCTAGCATCATAGATGTTAGATTAATATGTTGTTCAGTTCATCATATTTGCATGATGATGCCTTTTTGATATGACAATATGTTTTATGATGATATCTGGTTATTCATATTTGGACATACCCTCTGATTACGTTTATATGTTAGGTTTGATGCTATGGTTATTTACTTCATTCTTTCTTTATGATGCTTTATGTGAAAGTGAGTGATGTAAATTAATTATTTCAATATAATTAAATAAATGGTTAAATTAGGTTATTTAATGCATTTATTGCTTTGGCTACATTATTATATGCAATTGCACTTGATCATCTGTTTTAGTGTGCAGAATATATGTCCTTGACAATGACACATGGAGTTAGTGATTTAGTTGTTCATATTTAACCAATGTCATCCTTGTATGGTCGACATATCCTATTTAATTGTTTAAATTAAACATTTTGATGATTTAATAAATCCATACTCATTTGCATTATTTGATTAGACTCGTGAGTGTGTTTGTACATTTAGAGGTTCGCATTTATCGCAAAAGCTATTAAGGAATTTTATGGTTTTGGTTTAAGGGAATTTTGGGCTTTATTTAATTTAATTTAATTCATGATAGCTTTGTTGTAGATGAATTCCAATTACTTGGAATAGCCTATTTTCATTTGGGTTGATTTAGGGTTTAACTAGGTGACCTGGTTACTTACCCTAATCCATTATTCACTTGAAAAGTAAATAAGTATCCAAAATAGAATTCTATTCCTCACTTCTCACTTTTGGAAATAAGAAAATTGTGAGCAACTTCCAAATCCTCTTCTATAGTATTGTGTTTTTTCTTGCTATGTGAACTACGAGTGTGGGATCATTGCAAGATTGGTCTCATTGGATTGAGCTTAGGGAGACCTTGGATTGCCATGATTTTTTGCAACTTCTACGAGATTTTTATTTCGTTGTTCAGATTCCTATTTTGGTCCTTTTGGTTGTCAGGTAGGGCTCTCTTGTTTTGTTGTTTCAAATCCATTTCTACTTCTATTTTTGGTAGCTATTACTTACGAGGTTGAGAACTAGTGTTCTCCTCCATTTCTGATTGCTAGCTCTACCTAGTTGGTCGGGTATGAGCATTTCCCTAATTTTTGGGATGAGGGTTTGGGGTTTCGCATCGTTATGCTGTTCATTTTTGCATACAGTGTTTGAACCTAGTTTTTATTGGATTTATGTGACTCTTTCATCCTTGAGTTGAATGGGTTTTCTTTTTGTTGATTTTTGTCAACATTGGTTTTTTGAGGTTTTTTCCTCAATTTGTGTGCCACCCAATTTCTCAAGTTTTCTTAACATGGTGTTGGTCATGAATTTGGATTATCCATAGGATGTCAATCCAACCACTTTTGCACTTTTATGTTGCATATATATGTGTTCCGCATCTATACTCCTGACCTTGTATTCAATTGAGTGTTATTTTGTTTGTGTTCTCATCCAACCCTTGTTTTATGATCTTCGTAACGTTACTATGCCCACACATGAGAAAATTTGTGTGCATTTGTTGGTTCTTACAAGGCTCGATCTCTTGGTTGTTATTAGTGGAGTTATGTTCATTGGGGTTAGGTTGGGAATATGTATTACCTATGGGCACTCATCGTGTGGTGAGCATGGGTAGGGTAGCACTGTGGAGAGGCTTCTCTTGTAACTTTGGTGACTATTTCCTAGGTTGGCGTGAAGAATTTCTAAAGAAGTGATATTAAATAAATTATTGGATAATAAATACAATATAATAAAAATGTGAGCACCTAGAGTTGACCTAAGGACACTTAATTATGAGCACCCGAAGTTGACCTGAGGACATGGTGTGATGTGCTTCCTGGGGAGGTTTTGATTCGACATGATACTAGATTGGGATACTTGATGCCAAGCGACTTACCCTCCACTTACCCTCCATTGAGTCCCTATATAATTGACCCATTGAGTGTCTAACCAGGACCTATTATACTTGCATTATCTCATGCCCTTGGTTGCAGTCCTCTTTACTATCTGGCATGAGTGTTAGCCATGGATGTTTGTGGTTGGATCACTATCTCCATCAGCACAACGAGAGTGGGCCTATGGGTTCTACATGGTTGGTAGGTGTAGCTACCTATACCACTACTAGAGATCAGTGTACATAGATGATCTATTTCTAGTTGTGACTAATGCTTGATGTTTCACTCGGTATATTCGGGTTTCCAAAGTATGTTTCCTTGTTATTTATGCTTTAATCGGAATGCTTGGATATCATGTTTAGATGATATTAGTTTCATTGATGCATTCCTTTATTATGATTTTTTAGCATATGGTTAGATGGTGTGATTCACTATTAGTTGGATTATCTATGCTTTGTTGGATTAGCATGTTAGATTTTTTTGTTCTTATGATGATATTACGATGTAGTAGTGACACCCTCATAAGATAACTTTGACTATCTATTTGGTAGTTTGGGATGTTACACGCATGGGATGGCTAGGGCCTTTGAGGTCTCATGATTCTATTACAGTTGGTAGGAACCACATACAAGTTTAGTTTTTTGTGTACATTGGGATGTTTCTTTCTACATCTTTTTCATAAGCTACTATGGATTAGATGGATAGTTGTGTTTTTGTCTAGTGTTTCTTGCTTTTGAGTATCCATGCATCGAGTTGGTGGATTTAGTACTCCCTACTATGGAGGTTCTAACTCTATCCTTTCCCTTTAAATGTTCATCATAATGTTTTGTTGATTTCTTGGGTGGCAGTGCTTTAGCATTGGGTGATATTGATAAAGTATCGCACGACTTAAGGAGTTATGTCATATGATACTAGAAAGTATTGTATGATGATTTTGAATTCTATCATAAGATATTGGAAGAGTATCGCATGACTATAGCCAACTCGATTGTGCAACTCCTAAAAGTATCACACGGTAGTGGTGAGAAATATCGTACGATACTAGACAAGTATCACATGGTTTTATTAAAGTATCACCTATCTATTGTGAGAATATCACATGGCTATAGTGCAAAGTATTACATGGGTTTGTTAGAAAACTTTCTCAAGTGACCAGTGGACACTTTTTCACTTGACCAAAACTTTTTAAGACTTGACTTTGCTACCCTTTATGGAGCTCTCAAACTCTAGTATTTGACCTTTAGAATTCGGGGTCTCTTAAATTTGAATGCATTTTGTGACCTCAGTAGCTTTGTCATTTTCGATCTTAGTGTTGCTTGGAGATTCATTGGAAGCTTGGATTAATTGTTAAGTCTTTCGTTGAGATCTTATGATTGGTTGTGTGTTGATGTTGTTGTATTCCATTCTTTAAAATATATATATTGGCTTTTATTTATCCTTGTTCCAAGGATCTTTGGGTGGGGCATTATATGTGATAAGGTCTAGATGATCTTTTAGTCTAAATCCTCTAATAAGGTCATATTAACAATGTGTTTGTAACCTATAACAAGGTTGGCTCTTAGTTGAGCTCACTTTAGAAGAGTAGAATTTTTTGGGTTCCTAGTGTTGAATACAATCATTTAATTATATCTTTTTTTTTATGTTACACAAATTTCAAGTATATAACAAGAAATCATTGTATTTCAAGCTCACTTGGGAGTCAAAGGAAGTTGCAGTGTATGATGAGCATCTCAATGTTTACCAAGTTCAAAGTGAGTGTTAACCAAGCTCACATGGATACCAAAGGGAGTATGTAGGAAGATAGTGTCTACTGAGTTCACTTGACAACCAAAGAAAAGTTGACATGGAACTAGTGTTAATCGAGCTCACTAAATTACCAAAGGAAGTCTAAAGGAAAGTCATTTCTAAGTTAGTGTTGACCGAGTTGGGTCAACTAATGAAGGCTTTTCCAGTACCAATTTTTGTGGTTAGTTCTAGGCAACTCATGAGATGAATTTCATTTATATGAAATTGTATTCAAGTTGAATTGACAAGATAAAAGATATAAGTATAAGGTCAAGTTGAGGATTGAATTGTAACACCAAAAGACCAATCTGTAAATGCCTAATACAACCACTCAACTTATAGTACATAGGAGGTGGTTAAGCCCTTGTCATGAATCTCAAGAGGAGTGGTGAAAAAATTTCCAACAATACCCCCCTAAATGTTACCCGAGGGTCTACGAATTTGAACCTGTGACCAAGCTTTGATACCACTTGTTAGAGTGGGGTTGTTGTTGCACCAAAAGACCGATTTGTCAATGCCCAATACAACCACTCAACTTATAGTACATAGGAGGTAGTTAAGCCCTTGTCACAAATCTTCAGAGGAGTGCTAAAAAAATTTCCAACAATAGCATGGGATTGGAAAGATAAATCAAGGAAGCGAATTGACCGAGCTACAAAGAACATTCTGATCAAGGAGGATCATGTATTCAAGCTAGAATAGAGATTTGGAATCAGAAAATAAAATTTACATTAGCAATCAAGTCATCATTGTCACTCTCTAATAATTGTAGTAGTGAATCAAATCTCTTAATAGAGTTATCTTAACAGTTATTTTCAAAATCCTATAACAAGGTGGTATTTCTAGATTGAAGTGTCTAAAGACCTCTAACAAGGCCACTCCTAACAAGGTGATCTAAATCATTTAATAGGGTCACACCTAATATTGTGTTTTGTAACCTTTAATAGGGTTGACTACTAACAAGGCTCACTTTAGAAAAGTGAAAGTAACTAGTTGCAATTGGTGGTTTTTCCCAAATTGGATTTCCACATTAAATCTTGGTGTCTCCTGTGTTCATGTATATTTTCTTTATGATTATGCAACTCAGTTAATTAAGGTTTAGCAAACTTAATATCATAAGATTTGTTTATTTAGTGTTAGAAAAGTAAGAGTACATATATTTACTATTAAACAAGTGTTTACTAAGTGACAGTGATTGTTAGTGTAAACCAAGTTACTATGTTAACAGAGTGTTTTAGTGCTAATCGAGTTACAACAATTATTTAGTTTCAGAAGAGTTTGGTTTTGTTTTGTATTGACATCTAAAGGGACCTGGGAATTTTTTTGTGGTAACTAATTCATCCCTCCCCTCTCAATTACTCCTCTTACATTTCCAACAATTGATATCATAGATTTTGGTGCTTGCAGAGAAGGTTTCAAGGACCTAAGCTAAAGATCAAGATATCTTACAGAAGGTAGATACCTAAGCTAAACAAAGATAACTTCAAGGCATGGCAGGAACTCATGAGACTACATTTGGCAACCATTGGAGACTAAAGCCTAGAGTACCTAAACGCCAAGTATGTAGCACCTATTGGAACTATGATTGGTGAAGAAATTACAGAAAAGAAGAATCATAACATTAAGATGATTGATATTGCTTCAAATCTCAACTATGCTAAATTTGATGAAGTCAAAGATTGTGGTACTGCTTATCAGATGTGGATCAAACTAAAATCTATCTATAGAGGTGATGAAAATGTGAGAAGACCTAAGATAGAAAGTCTCAGAGGTCAATTTGATTAGATGAAGATGAGAGAAGATGAAATGGTTTAAATTATTGTTAAAGATGAATCATATGATGAGAATGATAAGATGGCCCTTATCTCACATGTTAGTAAGAATGACACATGGATTATTGATAGTGGTTGTTCTCACCACATGATTGGTGATAAATATAAATTTGAGTAGTTGGAACACTACAATGGTGGAAGTGTCAGATATGGAAATGATGAACCATGTTATGTAAAGGGAAAAGGTTGTATTACACTAACCAATGATCTCAAATGTGACAATGATTCTTGGGTTGAAGGATTGAAGAATAATCTTCTTAGTGTGACACAATTGAATAACATTGGATTCAAGGTAGAATTCATGAATAGGAAATCCATGTTGCTGGATGGAGATGTAAATCTAGTTGGAACTAGTAATCAAACAAGAGGTAATCTATTCTACCTAGATCTAATTGTAAAGTCATGTTTCATAGCACAAGTACAAGAAATATGGTTATGGCATAAAAGTTTATGTCATGTGAATTTTGATAACCTAGTCAATATAAGAAAAAACAAAAGGGTTAGAGGCATTCCAAGCCTAAAGAAACCTACTATGGGCATGTCCAAAAACTGTCAAATTGGTAAGATGGGAAAGACAAGTTTTAAAAGCAAGAACTATCATTCTAAAGAAGTCTTGGAGCTGGTTCATACAAACCTTTGTGGACCTATTGGTATACAAAGCTATACTAGAGATAAGTACCTTATTTTGTTTGTTGGTGATTATTCTAGGATGGTGATAGTTAAGTATTTAAAGGATAAATTAGAATCCTTTCACAAGTTCGAATGGTATCTAGCTAGAGTTGAAAATGAAATAGGAAAGAAATTGAAATTTTTAAGATGAGATAGAGAGGTGAATTCATCTCTAATGAATTCAATGAATTCTACAATGAAATAGGAATTAAAAGACTGGTATATGCACCTAGTACACCTCAGTAGAATGGTATTGTTGAAAGTAGGAATAGCTCAACCATGGATTGTGCAAGGAAACTGATGATAGAGAAGGAATTTTCTATCAAATACTAGAAGGAAGAAATCAACACTATATTTCATACCTTGAACTAAGTTTAGTTGAAGAAAGATTCAAATCAAACACCTTTTGAATTATGGTATGGCTATAAACCTAATGTGTGTTATTCAAAGTATTTGGAAGCAAATGTTATATTCTGAAGGAATCAAGAAAAGGAAAATTTGATGTGAAAAGTGATAAAGGCATATTCATGGGATATTCCAATAAGATTAAAGCATACAAATGTTTGAATCTATCTACTCACAAAGTTATAGAAAGTGCACATGTGAAGATTGATGAGTTTGTAGAAGAGTCTAAAGAACAAAGCAAGAAAGAACCTGAAGACTACAAAAAAATTGTTTACTATGAGCTTAACATTGTATCTAAAGTTTAAGTAAATGGTAGTCAGTAGTCTTCATCACCCAAGTCCCCAAAATCCTCAGTTCAACTTGAGTTGTAGCCAGTGCAACCCGAGTCATAGTTAGAAGAACCTGAGTCATAGTTAGAAGGACCTAAGTTTCAACAAGTGCAAACGAAGTCATCTGATGGACCTGAGTCATAGATAGTGGGACCCAATCATGATTCACAAGATCATGGTGAACCTCTTGAATTCTAAAAGAAGAACCCCAGACTTGATGGATATGTCAAAAGGCATATGCACTCAAGAAAATCATTAGAGATCAGTTAGTTGGTATAATGACAAAGAAAAAATTAAAAGGTACATGTTTGCTTACTGAATTTGAACCTAGAACTATCAAAGATGCATTAGAGAATGAAATTTGGATAGTAGCATTGAATGAAGAGATGGATCAAATAGAAAGGAATAAAAATTGGACTCTTGTCTAAATGAGAATGGAGAAGTCTCAAGAAACAAGGCAAGATTAGTTTACAAGGCATATGCTCAAGAGGAAAGTATTGACTATGAAGAAACTTTTGATCCTATTGCAAGACTTGAAGGTGTTAGAACACTACTTGCATATGTAATACACAAAGGATTCAAAGTATATCAAATGGATGTAAAATGAACATTTTTGAATGGAATATTAAAAGAGGAAGTCTACATAGAGCAGCCAGGTGGTTTCATTAATCCTAGCAAAAGGGACATGGTTTGTAGACTGCATAAAGATTTGTATGGTCTCAAAAAAGCCCTCAAAGCATGGTATGAAAGGTTACCTAATTATCTCATAAAGATTGGTTTTCAAAGAACTTATAATAATAGCAACATATACATCAAAGGACCATATAAGAAGATTGTGTTGGCAGAAATTTTTCTAAATGATACATTATTTATTGGAAGTGATGATTTATGCAAATCCTTTTTTGTGGAAATGAGTAAGGAATTTGAAATGCCAATATTTGGAGAGTTCAAATACTTTTTTGGTTTGCAAATTCAACAGATGAAGGATGGTATCTATATTACTCAATCAAAATACATCAAGGAAATACTAAAAAAATTTGGAATGGAAGATTCTAGACCAGTTAGAACATGTATGTCTATTGGACATAAGATTTTCAAAGATTGTGATTCCAAGGAGGTAGATCAGACTACATACACATCACTAATTGGAAAAATGTAATATGTAGTGCACACAAGACTTAATATAGCATTAGTAGTTGGTATGGTGGCTAGATTCTCTGCTAATCCTAAAGAAAATAATATGATGGCAATCAAAAGAATCATGAGGTGTCTAAAAGGTATTGAAAAGTATGGTTTGTGGTATAGGAAAAGAGGAAAATTTGATTTGAAGACATTCACTGATGTAGATTAGTCAGGAAGTGTTGATGATAGGAAGAGCACTAGTGGAGGAGCTTTTTTTCTTAGAAATAGGCTAGTATCTTGGACAAGCAAGAAGCAAAGTTGTATCTCTTAGTCTACAATAGAAGAAGAATATGTTGCTACAGTAGTCAATTGTTCCAACATTGTGTGGCTCAAGCAACTATTGTCAGGTATGAAGGAGGAGATTAAGGACCTAGTTGTTATCTTCTGTGATAATACCAATGCAATAAACATATCCAAGAATCGAGTGATGCATACCAAGACCAAGCACATTGCAATAAAATATCATTTCTTGAGAGAATTGGTGCAAGACAAAGAGGTGAGGTTGGAATATGTGAATAAAAAAGAGCAAATTGCAGACATGTTCACCAAATCATTGTATCTAAGAGGTAAGCTAGGGGTCATTCCCCTATTTGAAGCTCACTAATCATATTTTAGTAATGCATCAACCAAGCATGTTGAAGATCAAACAAGTTGATGTAGTATTGTTAGAGCAGATTACATATGAATATATACATCAAGGTACATGGAAACTACATTGATTATTGTCTTTGGCATGAGATGTCAAAGAGGGAGAGCTTGATGTCATACATAAAAGAAATCTCATTCACAAATTTTTTATGTCTCATATGGAGAGTTTATTGTTATATATCAAAGATGTCGAAGAGGGATAATGAATTTGGTTGATATCAAAGAAGAAGAGTTTGATATTACAGTCATTGTAATTAGAGATTGATGATAGAGGGAGTTGTCATGGATGAGAATTAGAAAGTAACTAAGAATATTATCCTTTACTTCTATTTTTCTCTGAAATTTCTATGTATCATGACATGTTGTGTTGCCATCAATGTTGAAGAGGGAGATTGTTGGATACAATCATTTAATTGTATGTTTTCTTTGATCTTACAAAAATGTCAAGTATATACCAAGAAATTAATATATGTCGAGCTCACTTAGGATTCAAAGGAAGTTGAATGTATGATGAGGATCTCAGTATTTACCAAGTTTAGAGAGAGTGTTAACCGAGCTCACTTGGCTACCAAAGGGAGTTTGCAGGAAGACAATGTCTACCAAGTTCACTCAGTAGCCAAAGAAAGGTTGGAATGGAACCGGTGTTAATTGAGTTCACTCAGTTACCAAAGGAAGTTTGAAGAAAATTCATTTATGAGTTAGTGTTGATTGAATTGGGTCAACTAACGAAGGATTTTCCTATACTAGTTTTGTTGGTTAGTTCTAGCCAACTAATGGGGTGAATTTTGTTTATTTGAAATTGTATTCAAGCTAACTTGACAAGATAAAATATATATGTATAAGGTCAAGTTGAGGATTGAATTGTAAGAAGAAAGAGAGGAAGTAGCATGGGATTGGAAAGATAAATCAAGGAAGCAAATTGATCGATCTATAAAGAACATTCTAATCAAGGAGGATCAAGTATTCAAGCCAGAACCAAAATTTGAAATTAGAAAATATAGTTTGCATCAACAATCAGGTCATATCATTGTTACTCTCTAATAATTGTAGTAGTGAATCAAATATCTTAATAGAGTTATCTCAACAACTATTTTCCAAATCCTCTAACAAGGTGGCATTTCTAGATTGAAGTTTCTAAAGACCTCTAACAAGGCCACTCCTAACATGGTGATCTAAATCCTTTAATAGGGTCACACCTAAAAATGTGTTTTGTAACCTTTAACAGGGTTAGCTCCTAACAGTACTCACTTTAGAAGAGTGAAAAATAGTAACTAGTTGCAATTGGTGGTTTTTTCCAAATTAGGTTCCCATGTTAAATCCTAGTGTTTCTTGTGTTCATGTTATTTTCTTTGTGATTCTACAGCTAAGTTAATTAAGGTTAATCACACTTAATATCATAAGATATTCTTATTATGTGTTAGAAAAGTAATAGTGCATTTATTTAGTATTAACCAAGCATGTATCGAAGGACAGTGATTGTTAGTGTAAACTAAGTTACTAGTTAATCAAGTGTTTCAATGTTAATCGAGTTACATTAGTATTTTAGTTTTAGCAGAGTTTTTTTTTGTTTTGTATTAACATCTAAAGGGATCTGGGATTTATTTTTGTGGTACTTGATTCACCCCTCCCCTCTCAATTACTCCTCTTATATTTCCAAAACCTAGTCCTAGGTTTGTTTTCCCTTTATAAGGTTTCCACATTAAAGTATTGGTGTCAAATGGTTGAATGTTGTTGTGTTGCAAGTTAATTTTTGTGTTATTATCATTTTATTACAACTCGATAAAAACTAAGTTAATGGTTGGTAATAACTAAGCTATATTACTGTCAATTGGTTTAAACACAATAATGAATGAATAATTTGGATTAAAGTGATTGAAATAATTAAGTGTGGAGTTAAATGTGTACACCAAGTGATTGTTTATGAATTTTATGAATGTTGTTTGGTAGTTAAATTGTTTGAAGGGACTACAGGATAACCGAACATAACTAATTCACCTCCCCTCAGTTATCTAACAATTTTTGCCTTCAATTTCTCTAATCTCTTGTTTGGTTTCTTTTTCCATTTGAAATTTTCCTTCATTCCACCTTTTACAGTATCTAACACTGGAACACATTTTTACTGAGTCATTTAGTAATCTTTCTATAAAACTATGCTAACCCATTAAAGCTCCTTACCTTTATTGCAGACTAAACAATAGGCTAGTTCAATATTGATTCAGCCTTGCTTGGATCAATTATGAATTTCCTTGTGATATTGACAAATCCAAAGTAAACTACCCCCCACTTCATGAAGTCACATATGTCAGGATTAATTGTTATCTTTTCATCATGCAAACTTTTTAATACCAATTGTAAATGCATAAGGTAGTCATCTTTGTCTTACTAAAAATTATGTCATCAAGATAAACTACAACAAATTTACCTAAAAAACCTTGCAAAACCTCATTCACAAGTCTCATGAAAGTAGAGGGGGCATTTGTCAAAGATAATGATATTACAAGCCACTCATACAAAACTTTAGTGGTCTTAAATGTCGTCTTCTGCTCATTTCCCTCCTTGATTATGATTTGATGGTACCCACTCTTAAGGTCAATTTTGGTGAAAAACCTTTCCCCAAGTACATAGCCTTCATGTACCACCCTTCTTTGTGGCTAAAATATTAGGAACTGCATAAGGGCTTACACTTTTCCTAATCAACCCATGATCTAGAAGTTCTTGTACTTGCTTGGAAATCTCTATATTTTTTTGGTATCATTTTGTAAGAATATTTATTAGGTAGTTATCTCCTAATATGAAGTCTATTTGATGAATTATAGCTCTCTTAGGTGGTAAGGTAGTAGGATTCCCATCACTAATTATGTTTCTAAACTGATCCAATATTTCTTATACCTCCTTTGGTATCTCACATTTTATAGTATAGTGTCCCTACCTCTATTCCTCACAGGGCCATATAGATTCAATAGTGAGAAATGGAGTTAAAGCCCATTATGTATAAATTGCCCATTTCTGGCTAGTGACTAGCAGTGAACCAAGACATTTTATTTTGCCTATCAAAACTCAGAAAAAAAAATTTCCTATGTATATATTTAGAACAAAAAATAAACTAACTACTAAACAAAAAAATAAATGAAGTTCAATCCATTACACCATAGATGCTCAAGTTGCAAAGGTTCTGCAATAAAAATTTAACAATTTACTCATTCCACTTTGTAACTCCACAACATTCAACCATACATCAGACATTTGGAGGGATTAAATACATCTACTCTTTCAAACCCAACTACTTCTTGGGATCTTGTAACCACCTATACATGTTTTTCCATTCTTACTCAAAATTTGTCAACATGTCACAAAAGTTGCAAAGTTGTCATGTTGATAACTTTTATCAACTTTTTGTAAATTAGTACATACTTATGCTTCCTTGCAAGATAATGGTGTTTAATGGTTTCATAAGTCAATCTAATACTATATAGACTCAAAATTATTCCTCCTAACCATTGGATTTTGACTCTTAGGCCCAAATTGACTACCTTCTATGGTGAATCTACACCTATCTAGCATGTTTTCCTTCAAACATTAATTTCTCTCATAGGAGGTGGTGTGGGTGGTGTGAGATATTTTATTTCAAGTGAAGAATATACATCATCAAAATACATACATTTTTTTAATGATCATGGTGTGGGATCTTTGGTTGGGTAAGAAAAAGCCAAGGGTTAGATACATCATGAAAAAATTGGTGCCAACATGTTCAAGAATTAGAATGGAGGAAATTCTCCATTTCTCCACTCCAAAGCTAGATTGTGTATAGGTGAACAAAATTTATGGATTGGGAGAATTGAAGGAACAAACTATGTTCCCTTTGTGTGGAGATTCACTAAGGGTTAATGACACATGAGGTTTAAACAAAGACATGAAGGTTGCTACATGCTTAAACTTCTGGTTATGATGCATGTGTTTGATGAAGATGTGAAGGAAATGCAATAGGGTACACTAGATTCATGAAGATGAAAAAAATCTAATACATTTCTTACAAGCCTGAGCTCAAAATCTACATAGACAGAGGGAGGATGAGGAGTGACCTAAATGGAAGGTTAATGCCTTGATGGATGAGAGGATTTGAGGTTTTATACCCTGTAAGGTGAGCTACCCTAAAAGAAACATCCATTATTAAGTGCTTGCATTACATGGTTAAGGCATGATGTTTTTTTGTTTCCTCAAATGTTCTTGTTATGTTAATTAAAAATATATATGAAAATATAAATTTTTTTGGAGGCAATTGAAGGATGATGGATAAAAAACCCTACAAAGGAAGCCTCTTATGTTTTTAATTTGATCTTGGTCATGATTGGGTCATTTTGAATTGATAAAATGTGTTGGTTTAGAATATGATCTCCCATTTTTTTGATGTTTTAGGTTTCAAGTGGTTGACAATGTATGAAGGACTTAACTGTGTTGTTGACTTTTTGACAAAGATCTTGTATAATTAGGATATAATTTTGGGGTTTGGATTCAAGAAATTGTAGCTTTGGAAAAGATTTGGGCTCTTATGGATCTCTCTCTCTGCTAGTCCATTCGCGTAGATGTGGCTTCTAGTTTTAGCATATAAGGCTACTAGTTGGGGTGATTGGTTTTTGGTTTTTAGTTTTTGACATAAACATCACTGGTATTTTGTAAAGGGTCCACCTATTAGGTTGACAATTATAGGGTTGTTTGTAAACTTCTCAAAGGGGAAATTTGATTTTTTTTTAGGATACTTATGCATTGTACTTTTCTTTTCAATTATTACTAAAATAGTACCTTATTATTGAGAAATAATTAAAAATAAGTGTAAGACTTCATATATAAATTCATTAAGAGTTGGCCCACAAATTTTTAATGAAACAAACACATTTGGCTTTTGTTCTCAATAGACAATGAATACAATATTTACCAAGTTACCAACAAAAATGTGGAAAAATATGTCTTTTAACTGCTCTTCATAGAATCATGCTTATATTCTAAGAAAAATTCCAAGTTCTCTTGATAGAGAGTAAGTCAAAAACATGTTTGGAAAAAATCACTAGAACTATGAAAGAGATCAAGAACTTAGTAATAATTTATTTGTATCATTAAAAGCAACAAGAGGGTGTTGGCCCATGTAACAAAGCTAGCATATTAATAGCACTAGCGATTTTCAACACATAGATAGAAACACATAGCTTTCATCTATCAAATATAAAAAATGTAAAGTCCAAAGTATTAAAAATAATAATAAAGTCATGAAACAAAGTAATAATAGTAAAAAAGTATGTATGGCATGTAGGATGGGTAAAATTTCTAAAGCCAACCAGGATGATCAAAAAATTTAAAAAGCCATAAAGAAAGAAACTAATTTCTACCCAAAGACTTTGATACTAGTGTGGATGTCCACTCTTCCTTAAGGAACTGGAAGACATCTTTGTAGTCTTTATCTGGTTTTCTCTTGGTTCCAAACATCTTTTCATGCATGAGGGTCATTAGATAGGCATGCATAATGTGATAGAAAACTTATTTGAGTCTTCAATTCTCTTACTAAAGTTGTCGATCTCTCTTCTTAGCTCTTGAAGTGTTGCTTCCTTCTTCTCAATCTTGTCATTTATCTTTGCTAGCAACCCACCAAGAATCAAGCCACCAGCCTCCTTAGCCACCTCTATAAAAGAAACTTTCATAGTAAAGGGGTAGGGTTTTTAGTCAAGGTCTCCAAGAGGGAGAAAAAGGGGGTATTCTTGACATCAAGGCAGGGAGGGAGGCTAAGGACTTGCTTGAGGAATGGACCAAATTTTCTTCATCAGAGATAGCCACTGAATTACCAGTATCTGACCCTTCATCTTTTTTCAAGGCTTGTTTACATTTTTCCTTGGTAATTTGATTAGACCTATAGGCCCTAGGGGTTTCAATAAAGTCACTTAAATTGACACTATAAACCTCTCTCTTTCCTTTCTTAGGGGATCTAGTAAGCTCACTAGTTTTTTTCACTAGGATCAAGTAGGGATGATTCCATTTTGGGCATTTTCTTGCTAGGTTGGAAAGCTAGGGGGGAGTGGTAGCTAAGTAATAATGGGTTTAATGATTGTGAAGTAGAATGCACAATGAAATTTATACAACCTCAATAGTAACCCTTGATGCAAAATGACATTTTCCTCACCTTTTTTATTAACCTCTAAATTGCTTTCGATTGATATGAGATTGTTTTGAAGTGAAGAACCTGTAATGGAATAATCATTCTTTTGTCAACGATGTCAAACTTGCTACCTGCTGGTGAGACAATTTATTTTTGGTTTGAAAGCTATCATTTATTTGATTGATGAAGATGATTTGAAAAGAGGAGACAATAATAGTACCTAGAGAAAGGTTGAGTTATTTGGTATGTAAAGAAGCACTAAGACCAAGTAAGACATTGATACTTTAGAGTATTGTTTATCTACTCAAAGTCTGAAATTAAAGATTACTCAAGTTAAGACTAGAAGAAGATCAAGTAAGAAATGTGTATGCCAAGCCTTGTCGAGTAGTCAATGCAAGCCAAGTAGAAATCAGTAGAAGTCAATTGAAAATTAAGAGGTGTCAAGAAAAGATGAAAATTAATGCAAGATAAGTGATTATAAGTATATGTTGAGTAAAGTTTAGTTGGTGCCGAGCATTTGTAAATTTTAGTGTTTTTTGAGTGAACTAGTGTTGACCGAGTGAAATAACACTATAGATGCCAAGTGCCAACATATATTTAATGAATCTAAGCTAACTAATTTGTTTTCTTGAATTAGTTGAAGCATGTGGAAGATAACCATGATGAGATGGTGGCACATAATTCAAGGTAAACTATTTTGAGGTGAATACAAGGAAGATTGTAGAAAAAGTTTCTAGAGGAACCAAATGGAAAAATGGGTAGATTCATTGAATCCTACCTAACCCTAAAATGGATGATTGTGGTGAAGTAGAAAAAGATCTAAATTCTCTATTTATAGATATAGTTGGTCAAAAGAAAAGGTTTTCATGTGTGAGAACCTAAGGAAGACAAGGAGTCTAGGGTATTTCTCCATTCATTAGCTGAACAAAAGTGACTATAGTTGGCATGCAAAGAAAGAAGGCTTAAGTGTATGAATGCTTGAAGGGTGAACAAGCTATTAAAGCTTAAGAGTGTGAATGCCAAGAAAAATGGAGGACTAAAACATAGATTTGTAATCCACAAGTGAGTTGTAATTTGTTATCAGATCAAGCCTTAATGTTACTTTCTAATTATTGTGATAGTCTAGGGTAAATCCTTTGGATTAAGGTTGGGTTAGTAGTCATTTGTAAATCCTTTAATTGGGTGAAATTCTAATGGAATGGTCTAAAGTCCTCTAACAAGGCTCACTCTTAATAGGGTGATTGAAATCCTTTAACCAGGTCACATTTAACAATATGTATTGTAACCTTTAACAGGGTTGACCTTTTATAGGGCATCACTTTAGAAGAGTGAGAATTAGTAGCATGTTACTGGTGGTTTTTTCCAAATTGGATTTTCCACATAAAATCATTCTGTCAAATTATGTGAATGTTCTTATGGTGTTTCATGTTTACATTTCTGCAAATTTGTTTTGGCTTAGGATAGTAACCTACAAAGTTTAAGTATTGTATGATCTAATGGATGCATGCATGTTAAGGTTTAATGGATATGGGTCTACTAAGAATTGAAAAGTTTTATTTCTATATTTGGACCATGGATAATTGATCCCCCCCCCCCCCCCCCCCAAACCTAATTATTCTAAAGAATTCCAACAATTGGTATCAGATTCATAGTGCTTGAGAGAACTAGTTTGAAGGTACTAGAAGTAAAAGATTAAGATGTCCAAAAGAGAGGTACCAAGGTTTAACAAGGAGAACTTCCCTGTATGGAAACTTCTAATGAAGCTACATCTAAGTGAACTTGGAGATCATGCACAATCTACCATCACCATTGAGAATGTTGACCCTACTAGAGGCCTAACTATTGAGGATCTGAAAAAGAAGAAAGAACACAATCAAGCTATGTTAGAGATTGCAGCCAGCCTAAACTACACTAAGTTTAATGACATCAAGGAATATGATACAACTAAGAAGATGTGGGAGGCTATAGAAAAGATCTATGGAGGAGACAAAAATATGTTGAGAGCCAAATCTGAAAGTTTAAGAGGTAAGTTTGATGATATGAGAATGCAAGAAGGTGAGAATATAGTTCAATTTTGTGCTAGTGTAAAAGAAGTAGTTAATGCTATTAGAGGAGAAACTAGTAAGATTGAAGATGAGACTATGATTAGAAAAATTACTAAGAACCTTGATGCCCATCTATGCTATTAGAGTCTCTACCATACAAGAACTAAGGTGCACACTTGGTAATGATCTTACCGTTGAAGGATTGGTAGACTTACTACCTTTGAACTCTCTAATTTTGATAACTTCAAATCTAAGAATGTTGAATCTTCTTTTATAGCTAAACTATAATTAAAAGAACTAAAGAGAAGAAGAAAAAGGTCAAATGTGTGTCTAGTGAAAATGATACAGATAAGGAGGATATAGAATAGATTGAAGCACTATTGGCAAGGAGATTTCATAGAGGCAAAGGAAAATTCAAAGGTAAGTTACCTATCATGTTCTTTAATTGTAATGAGGTTCGTCATATTGTTGCTAGATGTCTAGAGAAGAAGAATAATAGAAGTGGAGACAAATACAAAAGTAAAAGAGATGAGGACAAAAAATATTACAAAGACAGGCAAAGAGTCTTACTACATTGCTGAAGAGGAAACAAAAGTTGGATCTGTCGACCATGATGGTGAAGTGGTGTATGTTGCAATGAAGGATGATTCTGATGATGATGAGGCAACTACATGAGTATCTGATGTGAACAAGAGTCACAGATGGATCATTAATAGTGGGTGTTCACATCACATGATTGGAGATACAAGTAAGTTCATTAACCTTGATTATTATGATGTAAATAGTATAAGGTTTAGTGATGATGCACCCTATCTGATAAAAGGAAAAGGATCAATAAAACTCATAGAAAAGATCATGTGTGACAATGCTTATTATGTAGAAGGACTTAACTATAACTTTTTGAGTGTGTCACAACTAAATAGTTTAGGTTGCAAGTTGAGTTTGAGAACAAGATAGAAAAGATCTATGACATTGATGGGAAACTAATTGGAAAAGGTGATTAGACTAGAGGTAATCTATTTTATCTTGATATGAATGATGCTACTGGTCTTGTTGTATAATTTGATGATGTGTGGCCATGGCACAAGAGGTTATGTCATTTTAACTTTGATAACTTAGTGAGTATCAATAACATGAAAAGAGTCAGAGGTTTTCCTAAACTGAAGAAACCTGGCTATATGATTTGCAAACAATGTTAGTTTGCCAAGATAGAAAAATCTAGCTTTAAAAGTAAGACTCGCACCTCTAAAGGAATTCAAGAATTAGTTCATATTGATTTGTGTGGACCAATTGATGTGAAAATCTACAAAGGTGATAAGTATAATATCCTATTTATTGATGATTATTCTAGGATGATGATAATTATGTTTTTGAAATAGAAATCTGATGCTTTCCAAATATTTAAGTAGTACTCAGCTAGAGTTGAAAAGGAGACAAGAAAAAGCTCAAAATTTTTGAGATTTGACAGAGGTGGAGAATTTACATCAAATAAGTTTGAGATGTTTTGTAATGATAGAGGAATAAAGTGACAGACTTCTACACCTAGGACCCCTCCACAAAATAGAATTGTTGAAAGGAGGAACATATTTGTAATGGACTATACTGGAACACTCATGATGGAGAAGAATGTTTCTTTGAAATAATGGAGAGAAGTTGTAAGTACATTTGTCTATACCTTGAACCATGTATAAGTCAAGAAAGGTACTCATTCAACACCTTTTGAATTGTGGTATGGATACTCACAAAATGTAAAATATTTTAAGGTATTTGGAAGCAAGTGCTACGTTCGTAAGGATTCGAGGAATGATGAATTAGATGCAAAAAGTGAAGAAGGTATATTCATTGGCTATTCCATAAGAAGTAAAGCTTATAAGTGTTTAAATCCTAACACTAATAAAGTTGTGGAAAGTGCAAATGTGAAGTTTGATGAATAAACAAAGGTACATGAAGTTGAACCTATGAAGAACCTAAAGACTAAAAATCCTTTGTATACTTTTATGAAGGTGTGCTTACTAATGAAGACGTTGTAAACCAAATTGGAAATAAACAAAAAGTTTTACTGACTATCGAGTTGCATTCAAGAACTGAGTTACAGTCAAGAACTGAGTTGCAGATAGAAGTTGAGGCACATTTTGATTCTAAGATAAGGGTAAATGAAAGATGTGTTAAGTTATCTAATAGAGAATTACATAGTGATTCTGAAGTTGATAGACCTATTGAGGAAAGAGAAAAATCAAGATTGTCAAATTATGTCAAAAGACATCACCCTACTAAACAAATTATTGGAGATAAAGATGCTAGACCAATGACAAGAAACATGCTTAGAAGTAATAAATTTTTGTTGAACATTCTTGAGCCTAAGATAGTTAATGATGCCTTAGAGAATGACGATTGGAGTAAAACCATGAAAGAAGAGATTAATCAGATTGAGAAGAACAAGACATGGACTTTATTTCCCAAACCAAAGGACAAGAATGTGATTGGAACCAAGTGGGTGTATAGAAACAAGTTAGATGAAAATGGTGAAGTCACAATAAATAAGACAAGATTAGTTTGCAAGGGGTGTGCACAAGAAGAAGGAATAGGCTATGGAGAAACATTTTCCCCTGTTGCAAGATTGGAAGGAGTAAGAACTCTACATACAAAGGTTTCAAAGCTTATCAAATGGATGTGAAGTCAATATTTCTGAATGGTATATTATAAGAAGAGGTTTATATAGAACAACATGAAGGATTTGTTGATGCTAACAACAAGAACATGGTATGTAGATGACACAAAGCTTTATATGTTTTAAAGAAAGCCCCAAGAGCATGGTACGAAAGGCTTCATAATTATCTTGTGAAGATTGGTCTTTAGAAGATTGATGATAACAACAATCTATACTTGAAGATAGAAGGAGGTAAAGGTATTTTACTAACCAAATTTTTTGTTGATGATATCATATTTGGAGGTCAAGATACATTATGTAAAGCATTTTCAAATGAAATGAAGAAAGAATTTGAGATGTCTAAGTTTGGAGAGATCAAGTTCTTTGTTGGTTTGAAAGTATATCAAATGAAATATGCTATATACATCACTCAGTCTAAGTATGTGAAGGAAATATTGCAAACTTTTGGATTAGAGGATTCAAAACTAGTTAGCACTCCTATGGTGATAGGACACAAACTGTTAAAGAATGATGATTCTATTGATGTGAATTAAACATTGTTCAAGTCTATGATTGGTAAGTTGCAATATGTAGTACATAGAAGACCTAACATTGCATTAGCTATTGGAATTGTTGCAATATTTTCTACAAATTCTAAGGAGAATCATTTGATGGTTGTTAAGAGAATTATAAGATATATAAAAGGAATAGAAGACTATGGGCTACACTACGAGAAATTTTTTTTAAATGAGTTGAGAGGTTATACATATGTTGATTGGGCTCGAAAGAATGATGATAGAAAAAGCACAAGTGGTGGAGCATTTTTGTTAGGAAAGAGATTGGGCACCTAGACCAACAAGAAATAAAATTGCATATCTCAATCTGTTGTTGATGTTGAATATGTGGTTTCTACAATAAATTGTACAAATGTGGTATAGATCAAGCAGCTACTCAAAGGTATGAAGGAGGAAATCACTGAACCTATGGTACTTTATTGTGATAATACAAGTGCTATAAACATATCAAAGAACCCTATGATGCACACAAAGACTAAGCACATTGTGATCAAGTATCATTACTGGAGAGAGTTAGTTCAAGACAAAGAAGTGAGGATGAAATATGTGAATACAAAAGAATAGATAGCTGATATATTCACAAAATTTTTACATAAGGATGCACATGAATATCTTAGAGGTAAAGTAGGGGTGATACCCCTATCCAAAGTTACTTATAAAGCATGGGTAGTGCCCTATATCAACTAAGTTGAATGTTATATCTTAAAACTTGATATAGTGGATATTACTTTAGTAGCTACCTAAAGTAATGAAGGAGTTGAATTAGAAGATTTACAGTCACATGAAAGGTGATAGAGGAAGATAACTAAATTGATTATATCTACATACAGAGATGGCAGGTCTTCGGCATTATTGTCAAAGAGGGAGAAATGACTAAGAGATATACAACAAAGACATATACCTAGTAAGAGTAGAGTAGGGAGAGATACTCTAAAGAGGAAGATATAAGAAAGAGGGAGCAGTAAACAAAAAAAGATAGAGGAAGAAGATACATTGAAGAAACTTGCCAAAGCTCACATTACCCTATACAAAAGAAGGATGTATACTACACTAATAGAGGGAAAATTTTCAAAAATTAATTTTCTTTTTGGTATTGTTGTTGGTATTTGTTTGCCAACAATGCCAAAGATAGATATTGTTGATATGAGATTGTTTTGAAGTGAAGAACTTGTAATGGAACAATCATTATTTTGTCAATGATGTCAAACCTGCTACCTATTGGTGAGAAAAAAAAAAATTGGTCTGAAAGTTATCTTTTAGTTGATTGATGAAGAGGATTTGAAAAGAGGAGATAATAATAGCACCTAGAGAAAGATTGAGTTATTTGGTATGTAAAAGAAGCACTAAGACCAAGTAAGACATTGATACTTTAGTGTATTATTTATCTACTTAAAGTATAAAATGAAAGATTACTCAATTTAAGACTAGAATAAGATCAAGTATGGAATGTTTTTGCCAAGCCCTGTCGAGCATTAAATGCAATGCAAACAGATATCAATAGAAGTTGAGTAAAAATCAAGAGGTGTCAAGCAAAGATGAAAAATAGTACAAGTCGAGTGATTGTTAGTATATCTTGAGTAAAGTTTAGTTAGTTCTGAGCATCAGTAAACTTTAGTGTTTTCCAAGTGAACTAGTTTTGGCCGACTGACAAAACAAAATAGATGTTGAGCGACACCAAACAATGTTAAATTAAAGATTTGATGAATCTAATCTAACTAATTTGTTTTCTTGAATTATGTGAAGCGTATGGGTGATAACTATGATGAGCTCATGGCACCGAATTTGAGGTAAACCATTTTGAGTCAAATATAATGAAGGTTGTGAAAGAAGTTTCTAGAGGAACCAAATGGGAAAATGGTTAGATTCATTGAATCCTACCTAATCCTATTAGACCCTAAAATGGATGATTACAGTTAAGCAAAAAAAGATATGAATTATCTATTTATAGAGATAGCTAGTCAAAAGAAAAGGTTGTCATGTGTGAGAACCTAAGGAAGACAAGGATGTTGGAATTATGATATATTTGTCATTAGTTACAACACTTATTTGATTTTGAATGCTTACCAAGCTCATACCAAGCATTCTTTTGGAAATCGAGAATATGGGCAGTTCAATAGTGTTTGCCAAGTTCATAATGGTTACCAAGAAGAACAGTGTTCTCCAAGTAGTTAGTGGTCACCGAGCTTTGTAGTGTTTACCACGTGATCAAGGTAAACGAAGAACTTAGTGTTTACCGAGTGATCAAGGTAAATGAAGAAACTTAGTGTTTACCGAGTGATCAAGGTAAATGAAGAACTTAGTGTTTACCGAGTGATCAAGGTAAATGAAGAACTTAGTGTTTATCGAGTAAACAAGGTAAATGAAGGAATCGGTGTTTACCAAGTGAAGAAGGTTATCAATGGATTTAGTTTTTACCAAGTGACACAATATTCATCGAGTCACCAATGGTTATCGAGTTTCAAGCTACTTACAATGGTCAGTATGAACCGTGCCTTTACTCTTACCAAGTGCATGACGATGCGGTGTATTGTAGTGGATGTCGAGTATCAGAAGGTCATCGAGCTAGTTTGAGGAACTCAATTTTTCTACCATCTGGCCAACTCAGTAATGTTTTGTTCACTTGTATTTAGCCAACCTTGTTAAGTAAATATTGGAATGGTATATATGTGATGTATTATATCATTTGTACATATATAGGAAATTGGATGGGATTTTATTTTGCAATATTTTTGAGAAGAGAGAAAGTGAATCAATAGCAGAACAGAGGAATACAGCAAGGTCAACATTGGTGCAGAAAAATTATATCTTATTACATCAGGTGATCAGAGCATAAAGGATCTTATCAGCAATAAGTTGTAACCAGATCCACTGCTTCATTCTAATAGGTGAATCAGTTTATAAATCCTTTAACAGGGTAGACTTAGCAGTCTTTTGTAAATCTCCTAACAGAGTGCATACTTCATTGTATGTTTGTAAATCCTCTAACAAGGTGGATCTAGCAATCCTACTTGCTCCTAATAGGGCAGATCATTAGAAGTGATCATTGTAAGCTTTAACAGGCCAACTTTATACTGTAGTATTGAAGTTTTGTGGGCATCATCCCCACCCCATTTTTACTTTCTAATTGGAAGGTTTTTGCATCACCAAATCAGTGTGTTCATATATGTTTATCTTTTCATGCATACAGTAGATTAGATGGATGGTGAATATGTTATTATGCAGAATTAATTTAAATTTTTAGAGTTACTGATTCACCCCTCCCCTCTCAGTAACCTTGTTAGTCTTGATTATTTCAAATAATTGGTATCAGAGCATTGTGGTTCTCAGGATAAAGTTTGACAACTTAAGCAAAGATCAAGGACAATGGAGATATTTAGACTTCACAAATCTATTAAGAATGAAAAGCTAGATCTGGAAATGGCCATGGCTCAACTCAAAGAAGCAAAGGAGCATCTTTCTCAATCTCTAAAAAGAAGGAAGGAACTTGCAAGACAAATGAATGGTCATCAGTATATTGAAGAAAAGATTGAAGACCTTTTACCATCAAGCAGTTCAAATGAAGCCAATGAAGCAATTAAGGAACTCCTAGCAAAGAATGGTTCTCTGCAGGAAGAAGTAAGAAAGCTCAAAAGAGAACAAGAAATCCAATCCATTAGGCTATATGAAGTTTTGGAATAGAGAAACAAGGCAAATGAAGACTTAGAGGTAAGGAATAATCAATCCCTTTAGCATGAAGATCTTGTAGGTCAACTATCTAATGCAAATGAAGAAATTATGAATCTAAGATCTGAGAATGAAAGTTTGAGAAATGATTTAATCACTGAAAGAAAAATCAATGCAAGCTTACAAAGTGATCTGAGATCTAAAAGAAAAATCAATGAGACTTTAGAAAATGACTTAAATGTTGAAAAGCAAGTCAATGAAAGGATGATAAAATCTGAAGCAAATATGGATCAATTGAATCAGCAAAATGAGCAGAATCTTCATAGACAAAAAGGTAAAGCTAGTCTTGGATACAAGGAAGAAGGTGAAACCTCCAAACAAGGTGCTCAAAGGAATCAAAGACCCATTTGCAATTACTGTGGCAAGATAGGACATACATCAAACAAATGTTGGAGCAATGGTAAAGGAAAATTCAATGTTAATACTAAAACTGCAATCAGCATGGTCACAAAGCAAATGAATGCAAAGAGAAACCAAAATTTGAAGGCAAATGCCACAAATGCAAGAAACAAGATCACAAGGCATCTGAGTACAAATCTAAATCATTCAATCTAGTAGAACAAATTGTCAATGCATTATTTGGTTGGGACTACAATGCTTGGTGCAGATGTCATTATTGTGAAGAATATGGACATATTGGAATTAACTGTGCAAGGCATCACCTAAAGAAGAAAGATACTACTATAAGATGTTATACATGTACCAAACTTGGTCATATATCCAAGAATTGCATGAACATAGGAAGAATTGAAGATGAAAAGAAAGCCAGAGCTGATAGCATTCAAAAACAGATGAGACAACAGTGGATTCCTAAATCTACCGAGCTAGAAAGTTCAAATAATGGCAATGTCACTCAAGAAGTGGGTGACTTCACCATTTCTAATTAGACTCATCAAGGAAGATTAGGGACTACATCTTCAAGCAATATCCTAAGTAGTTCTAGAATGAAGGAGTGCAAATGGCAAGTCAGTATATCAGATACAAGACATAGTTCACTGTGGTGCATCTACTGAGCAAGGTTGGTTTTAGACTTAACCAAGTTGGGTCGAGAATATGAAAAGTTTTGTTTGTTCACCAAGTTGCAAGGTTTATCGAGTAAGTCAGTGACTATCTGATAAACCCCAGGTCATCTCAGCTACCTTCGTACCTGAGCATTAATGGCAATTTTTTTATCAAAAAGACAGAATTTGATCTCATTTTTCATTGTGAATTTAGAATATACAGAGTGAAGAGATCTCCAAGAGCATGAAAGTGAGTTCAAGTGATTTGAAGTAATTTTCCAGCGAAGAATTTGTTTTGCGAAATCATTCACTCACCAAGAAGCAATGGCATCCACAAGCACCAGTAGCAACAAGGCAAAGAGAGGCTTTGAAATGCTTATGAAGGGAGTGGAATGGAAAGCACCTAGCTTCAAGCTCATTCTGGCCATAGCTAAATCGCCCGACGCGCACGGAGCCCACTTGCAAATTCCACCAAAGGTACTACTTATAAATGACATTCGTACTCATTTCAAATGCACTGTTCAAGAAATAGGGACACTAGAAATGGATAATTCCCTAGTTGAGTTATGTGTGGATGGAACCCTCAAACTATAGCACAAGCATCTAGAAACCAAAGGTTTGACTCATATCCCGCACTTGCCAAGGAATTTTCAAATGAAATGGATAAGATACATTTTAAGCCGTGTGCATAATGGTCAGTTGTGGTTAGAGAAACCTATCCTAATAACAAAGAAGATGATTCATAAGATCATGAGTTTACCTATGTTGAGCAAATCCAAAACCACTAAAACCCTAAGTCGGGATGAACTTCAGAAGTTAACCCTAGCTGATGGGATGGTAGAGGATTGAAACTTAATAATGTATCTAATGCAGAGCTAAGATTTGGAATTCATTTAATTGCATATAAGATGTATAATTCCAGCAGATTGAATAGTGTGCCCTGTGAGGCTGTGGACTTAGCCTATAAGATTGTGAAGAAGAATATGGAGTTTGACCTAGTAGATGTGTTGTTGAAACAACTAAATAAGAACATGGACAGTATAAGGACCTCAAAAACCTACTCTTGTAAAATTGGTTCTTTGTTAGTTTGTTTATTTTTCTATGTACAATTTTTTTTCCCTTCTAAAGGTATAGTTGTATGGAGAAAAGATATTCCAGTTTTGTATCAGATAAATGAGTTTATTGCAGAAATGGGTATAAATTTTGATAAGGTAATGGATAACTATTTTAAAGACTTCAAAGAGAGGATGAATAACATATTTAGAATTCCTCCCAAGCTTGTTGAAGATTATAAGGATGATGTATGCTTCATGGTTGACTGTGACAAGGTATACATTCAGGCAGTCAGACCCCAAGTTGCATGGGTGAAACCTCTTCCCTATGAGGTATATATTGATGAAGCCAGAGATATTATAGAAGCACTGGTAAATGAGCCAGTAGACCCAAGGAAACAAATTTTTGAAACCTATTATGAAGCTAAGGCCAGAATTGAGCTTGAAATCAAACTACCACATGCCATAAGCAAAGGCAAGAGGGAAATAGCCAAATTGAAAACTTTGACTAGTCCTCTTATGCTCACCAAGGGCAAAGGTGAAGATGAAATAGGTGAAGAAGAAGAAGGAGGAGGAGAAGAAGAAGAAGAAGAATCTATAGAAGAATAGCCAAAGAAGAAAGGTAAGGTAATCATTACCAAACCTAAGAAAAAGCCTACTGCAGTATTCACCAGAAGAACCAGAAAAGGTAAGCAGGAACCTAAACTAGTCAGGCCTGCACCCACATTCGAGCAAAGGCTTAAACAATTGGAAGAAGGAGTTGGCATCACAAATTTCAAGGCATTGAAATTTGAAACTAGAACAGTTGTTGAGAAAATGCAGATTGAGAAACTAGTACTCAATAAGATGGGTAAATGGAAATACTCCCCAAACCAGATTATCCCTCAAATCTCAAAAGAACTACTGGAGAGATTGCAACCAAGATGGGAGTTAGCCACCCAAATGGTAAAAGATATTTATGAGCAATTCCTAAAAAATCTTCGACCAATTCTCACTGGAGCAGAAGTAAAAACTGAAATGAAAAGCCATGAAGGTAAAATGATGATCAGATTCCACACCTGTTTGATTTTGATTAAAGACATTGAACATGTTGTAAATGATGCTACAAACATGTGGAAAAACATTTATCATCTACATAAGCCTAGTGAAGACCCAGTAGAAATCAAAGATGATGATAGCAGCAACGATGATGAGTTTGAGAGCACTCCATCCATCACAGTCTCACTAGGAGAGCTGCATGCACTAATGGAAGATAAAGAGGAAGAAGACAAGGAGGAAGAAGTTGAAGAGGATGATAAGAAGGAAGATGATCTAGTGAAAATTGCAGCAGCAGTGATTGCATCCCTTCCTCACTCTCCACCTAAAACTGTGACATCATCAAGGTTGGAGTCAGCTTCAGCAGGTTTGATAACATCTATATCAGATTTATCATTTGCACCTGCCACATCTCAGCTCTAGGTGTCATCAATGGAAGTGTCTACCACTTCACCTACCAAGTTGCATCCCTCTTCTTCAGCTACTGAGCTAGCCTCCTCAGCTCCATCATCATCAATCGGTATAGCAGTAAGTTCCACAATTTTGTCAATTCCAATTTGTTCTACAATTTTGTCAGCATTATCTGTATCTACTTCAGACCCAGTTAGTTCAAATACTGCATTACCGAGTGTATCACTTTTTTTGGCAAGTACTCCAGTTTTTGATTCGGTATATACTCCTATTGGCACTCAACCCTCAAGCATCCCAATTTTCACTACTAGTCCTTCCATCTCTACTATTGTGTCTATTCCTAAGGTCAAACCAATCATCAAAAAAGTCAAACAAAAGCAACCATTAAGGCTTATGATCACTGGAAAGGAAATTCCTAAAGATATTGACTTAGACACAGAGATAGTAATCCCAAAGATTGACTATGAAAATGCTACCATTGAAGAAATGAGGTATGCTAGTCAACTAATTGAGATGAAGGCTACACAGAAGCAGCTAAGATCTGAAAGGGATAAGGAATATAGAATAATTGAGAATGCCCAGAATATAATTACTGAGGCTATAGGTGTTGATGTTGATACTTCTCAACACATTTTGATACAATTAGAAGAGGCAGTCAATAAATTCAATGAGGATACCTCCAGTCAAGAAAAGTTGATGGAGAAGGCAGAAAAGAAGTTTGATAATAAGCTGCTTGAGCACATTGCTCAGCATATAGCAATAAAATGGGTTGAATTAACCATAGTTTTGGCCAACATTGAAAATTCTTTTAATAATGTAACATCTCTTTTTGCTAAGCTTTGTGATGTTACCGAGTATACTAAGGAGATAAGAGAGAAATTGAATAAGATAGATGGGGATCTAAAGGCAAGCACACAAAACCTGAAGCTTGACCATAGTTCAAGCTCATCTCATCACCTCAGAATCAAATTTTTGTCAGAGAAGTAGGCAGAATTGTTGAGAGAAGAGGCAACGATCCAATCTACATTGTTAGATTTTCAGAATATGATCCTTCCCATCATGGACACAATGCAGAAGCACATTGCACATTCAAAAACATTGATCCATGACAACAATTTCTCTGTTGCAGAACATGTGATTGAACTCTCTGCAGAAGTTCAAGTAGCTCTATCCACATGCAAAATCCTGCAAAAGAATTGGGATAAAACTCTGCAACTCATTCTCCAGGTACATTCTGAGTTTATCTCACATTTTGGTGTCTCTATGTAAATACATTATTTTATTCTTTGGCATTATTGTCAAAAAAGGGGGAGAAAGAGATACTTAGGAAGAAATATTGGTGAGATAAATGTACAAAAGGGACAAAGAGATACTGTAAATAAAAGTCATATAACTCATGTAAATACCTTGTGTATATTGTATGCAGGAGTTATATGTAAGGAAGCCATGTATATTCAGCAGAATCAGTCATCAGTATGTCAGATGTTGTATATAATTTTTCCTCATAAGTGTTTCTGGTCACTAATGCCAAAGGGGGAGATTGTTGGAATTATGATATATTTGTCATTAGTTACAACACTTATTTGATTCTGAATGCTTACCGAGCTCATATCGAGCATTCCTTTGGAAACTGAGCATATGGACAGTTCAGCAGTGTTTGCCAAGTTCATAATGGTTATCAAGTAGAACAGTGTTCTCCAAGCAGTTAGTGGTCATCGAGCTTCACAGTGTTTACTGAGTGATCAAGGTAAATGAAGAACTTATTGTTTACCGAGTGATCAAGGTAAATGAAGAAACTTAGTGTTTACTGAGTGATCAAGGTAAACGAAGAACTTAGTGTTTATCGAGTGATCAAGGTAAATGAAGAACTTAGTGTTTACCGAGTAAACAAGGTAAATGAAGGAATCAGTGTTTACCAAGTGAAGAAGGTTATCAATGGATTCATTTTTTACTGAGTGACACAATATTCACCGAGTCACCAATGGTTACCGAGTTTCAAGCTACTTACAATGGTCAGTATGAACCGTGCCTCTACTCTTGCCGAGTGCATGATGATGCGGTGTATTGTAGTGGATGCTGAGTATCAGAAGGTCATCGAGCCAGTTTGAGGAACCTAAGTTTTCTACCATCTAGCCAACTCAGTAATGTTTTGTTCACTTGTGTTTGGCCGACCTTTTTAAGTAAATATTGGAATGGTATATATGTGATGTATTATATCATTTGTACATATATAGGAAATTGGATGGGATTTTATTTTGCAATATTTTTGAGAAGAGAGAAAGTGAATTAGTAGCAGAACAGAGGAATACAGCAAGGTCAAAATTGGTGCAAAAAAGTTATATCTATCACATCAGGTGATCAGAGCATAAAGGATCTTATCAGCAATCAGTTGTAACCAGATCCACTACTTCATTCTAATAGGTGAATTAGTTTTCAAATCCTTTAATAAGGTAGACTTAGCAGTCTTTTGTAAATCTCCTAACAAAGTGCATACTTCATTGTATGTTTGTAAATCCTCTAACAAGGTGGATCTAGCAATCCTACTTGCTCCTAACAGGGTAGATCATCAGAAGTGATCATTGTAAGCTTTAACAGGCCAACTTTATACTACAATATTGAAGTTTTGTGGGCATTATCCCCACCCCAGTTTTACTTTCTAATTGGAAGGTTTCTGGGTCACCAAATCAGTGTGTTCATATGTGTTTATCTTTTCATGCATACAGTAGATTAGATGGATAGTGAATATGTTATTATGCAGAATTAATTTAAAGTTTTAGAGTTACTAATTCACCCCTCCCCTCTCAGTAACCTTGTTAGTCTTGATTATTTCCAACAAAGGAGTCTAGCATATAGCTCCATTTAGTGGCCAAACAAAGGTGATTGCAGCTGGCATGAAAAACAAGAAGTCTTAAGATTATAAATGCTTAAAGGTGAACAAGCTACCAGAGCTAAAGAGTGTGAATGCCAAGCAGAATGGAGGATTGAAACAGAGATATGTAATCTGCAATTGAGTTTTAATTTTTTATCAGATCAAGCCTTACTATTATTTCTAATCATTGTATCATTCTAGGGTGAATCCTTTGGATTAAGGTTGACCTAAAGGTCATTTTTAAATCCTTTAACCAGGTGACATTTTAATGGAATGTTCTAAAGTCCTCTAATAAGGCTCACTCCCAATAGGGTAACTAAAATCCTTTAATAGTGTGTATCATAACCTTTAACAGGGTTGGCCTTTCAAAGGGCATCACTTCAAAAGAGATAATTAGTAGGCATATTAGTATTGGTTTTTCCCAAATTGGGTTTCCACATAAAATCCTTTTCTCAAATTGTGTGAATGTTTTTATGGTATTTCATGTTTACATTTCTGCAAAGTTGTTTTGAGCTAGGATAGTAACCTACAAAGTTTACGTATTAAATGATCTAATCGATGCATGCATGATAAGATTTTATGGATATGGGTCTACTAAGCATTGAAATGTTTTATTTGTACATCTAGACCTTAGATAACTGATTCATCCCCCAACCTACCCTCCCCCCCCCCGCTCTCAATTATTCTAAATAATTCTAACACTTTCAATGGAATGTAGTAGGTAAAACAGAATGGAAATAAGGCTTTGTGGCACAAATAGTTTAGAAAAGGAAAATGGTAAAAGTACTAAACAATAAACTTACCTTCAAGGGTGAAGTACTTCATTATAATGTGGAAAATATATTTCCATACACCTAATAGATCTTCTCTATTGAATCCACCTTGTTTGTTGACTGGTTCATCCAGGGGATTGAAGAATTACTTTAGGGCATTATAGTTCATTTTCTCCCCTCCATGGCCTTTAAAATGACCTCTTCATTCACCTCAAATTTTAGGCCTCTCATTGTAACCTTTTTGTCATTCCAAGATAATATAAATTATTTCAAAATATTTTCATTGTGCCCACCACACATACATTCCATGAACTATAACATACCTCCTTCCTTGCACACAAACATAGCCTTCACATTGTTCCTGAAGCACTGTCAATCCTATTAGGCTCAATGAGAGCTTGTTGCCACCCATGGTCTCTAGCTTGAGATACCTGGAGAAATATAGAAAAATGGTTTTTTTGTAGAATAGAGAAAATGAAATTCAAAAGGCCCTTTTTAATATGTCTGTAATCTTTCCTTTAATTGTCATGATGATAATGACAAGAGTACTGGATGAATAAGCAATCCAATTAGTCGTACTCATGTGAAACCTTGAATTCACATAAATGCTTAGTACACAACTTGCCTTTGTAATTTAAGGCAATGTTGTAAAAATTAATACCCAACATCACCAAAATCTTTCCGTAATAATTGTTGTTCACATTGAACCTATCCTTTACATTCTTTATGTGGTCCCTTAAAAAAAATATTGCAATCTTTTTAGAGGTAGTTTAAATTTATTATGGACTATTATGTGTTTACTTTAGTTATGACATCCTATAAAACTAAGATAAATAGTTTATTTGTATTTTGTAATTGAAATGAATAAATATATTAGCCCATTAAGTAATTGATGGAAAATTTAGTTCTAAAGGGGAGAAGTCCTCTATAAGTGTCCCCCCCTCAAATATATGGAATGACAAACTAACTATATCTTCTAAATTTTAAATTTATTTTTTAAAGTCTACATTTAATTTTTGTGGAAGATACCATAATTTTAAAATATATATGAACAAAACCATTAAAATAGAGAAAAAAAGGTTGCATAAAAATATTACCTTAAAAATTCAAAAGTGTGTGTGTCTATATATATATATATATATAATATTCTATTTCCAGTTCTAACATCCTTTACATTGACAAATTTGTAATTACCAAGAGACTTATGTTTTGGCCTCAACTTTTTACCATTTGTTTGCCTTCAAATTTTATGTGTTCCAAATTATTAAACTTTCTTTTTAATTTTTATTTTGAATTTTTGAAGAAGAATTTTTCTTTTTCTTTTTTGCCATTTTTTAATTTTCCATTTCAAAATTTAAGAAAATGTATTATGTAACCAATGAGAATTAAGTCTCAAAAAATATATGTTTATAGATTTCTAATATTTTTTAAAAGCTTTTTTTCAGATATTTGATTTATTTTCATTTATTATGGATGTGCAAGTTTGAGGTAAGTTCCTTTAGTTTTTTTAAATATGTATATTCTCGAAATATTAAAGGTAAGTCATGTTTTCAAATTATTGATATTCATATTAATTAAAAATAACCAATTCAACATTGTTAACCATAAATTTACCTTGGTTTAGACTATAATATATATTTTTCCTCCAAATGTACATATAATGCATAACTGTATGAATTTATTTTATTTTTATTTTTGCCAATATGTATTGATACTTTCATTAATCCTTAATATATAATCAGTTTGACTTTACAAATTCTTTTCATAACCTACTAACCATGCACATAATATGATTTATAATAACATATAGTTGCTAAATCTTAAAATTATAAATTGATACATCATTATACTTAAGAAGTGAAATGAAAATTAAGAGCATGCGTGTAGTGAAATAGTTGCTAAACCTTGTAAACTTCTAACATCAGGCCGGACTCCAATTTTGAATAAGTTATTATTTTATTTTATTAGATTTAGCAAGAGTTCTTGGCAAGTTGGAGTCCCTGCCTTTAAGCTTAGAATGAGAAAATATTATATTTCTTGAAAAGATATTTTGCAATTGGAGAGTTACTTGCAAGCCAATTAAGTATTAAGTACTAAAGGTACCAAGAACTCATTTTTGTATAAGACAAAACTTAACATGTATATTAGTGAATCATAATAATTAATAACTAGAATAGATAGGGAAACATTGAAAATGAATCTCTAATGAGTACAAAATTGTATGAGATGACTTTACTATCTAGTGCGGGGCACCTAAACCATTTTTTTGGTTTGGTTTATGTTTTTCTTTTTTTCTTTTTTTAGGCTTTTTTGTCAGGTTGCCAGTTGCCAAAAGTTGCTTGGGGGGTTCTAGAGGGAAAAAATGAGTATTTTGTTTTCCAGGAGGCTAAGGTATGCCTAATAACCTCTATTGGACCTATTTCTATCCATCCAAAAAGGTTTCAAGGGTATAGAAGTCAAAAATGTAAAAACTGCCAAAGTTGCTTAATAATAAATCTTGCATTTTTCTTGAAATGGCATGGAAAATAAGGAAAATGGTTGGTGTAACTAAACCAACACCTTGGTAGGCCTTATAAGACCTGAAAGGATCAAGATCAAAAGGTTGGACATTAGAAGAAGATATATTGCACTTGAATACAAACATTTTTTAGCATTTTTCCCTTTAAAGTTTTTAGTTTTTGCAATGCAAGATCAAACCAGTGGATTAATGGTTGTAGTTTAACTTTAGATTCAATTAGTTCATGATAGTACAGTATTTTTTTCTTTAGTAAGTTTCCTTTCAAGTGTTCATTTGTTAAGGTTTTGAAAATTATTTTAGAAACACCCCGTTTGCTAGTCATGCCTAGGCAGCCCACACAAAAATAACTCTCCCATGAGTTCCTACCATGGAGTCATCATGGAAATGATGTAAATGGGAGAGGACATAAAGTACACAATGTATTATAAATTTTGGGCCCTAAAAATGAAGTTTTCTATTTTTCCAATGATGCCCTAGGCAAGTTTTGTGCACTTGGCTAGGGAATCATAGTGCTAAAAGAAGGAAAATGAAGGTTTGAATGTTGTTGATACTTCAAACCAGACTTGGAGAAGGTATAGGGACAATAAATGAAGCTTTTTAAAAAGGATAATTTTACAAGATCAAATTTTCTACCCTTGTGAAGAAGCCCTAGGTGATGCTGCAATTTTTGCTTGAAACCCTTGTATTAAGGCTAAATTCTTGATTTCTGTTGTATGGACACCTTGAGAACCTAAAAACTTGAAAATCCTTGAGGTCTTCCAAAAGGGTAATCATAAATCAAATTTTTTTTCCACTTTTCTAAGGGAAGTTTTGAGATATTTCTTGTTTTTCCTAACTAGGAGGCCTAATTAACTAGGCCTCTTTTGGACAGTTTTGGTCTTGGAAACAGATGGGTATTAAACCTTGCAAATGAGGATACTAGGAGTCTAGGGAAGGTCAAATATGACTTGTGGAAACCCTCATCCCCATTTAGTTGCATCATGGTGTATGGAGGTGCCTAGGAAGAGTGCCTTGAAAAGGAGCATGCGAGCAATTCATTGATGTTACCTTGGTAGGAGTTTGTGGGAGGATCTAATAAATATCATCTATTGGTTGGGGTTGAGAAAAGAACCCTTTTAGGTTGGAAATGGGCCTAAGAAATTCCTAAGAGAGTTAGGACTAAGTGTTAGCAACCTACCTTATGTTACATTAGATTGGTGTTAGAGTAAGATGATTTCGAAAAGTGGGTAGATGTTTCAGACTCAAGAATCCATTGGAGAGTCAGCCATGGTGACCAATGTAGAGCTATACAAAGAGATGGATGAACATAAGGAGAGGAAAAAAAATTTAGAAGAAGCCTTGGAAGAAACGAAGGCAAAGTTAGAGGAAGTTGCTAAGGCAACTAAGAAGAATCAAGAAGGTGAAAGCAACACAAGTGGTAAGGGGAAGGTAGATGAAGAAGGCCTTTTCCCTGAACCTTACCCTCCTATCAATGAAGAGCCTTTTTTGAAAGCTACTAATTCCTTGGGAGGGAAGGCCCTAGAAGGTGTTCCCTTGTTAAAGTGGGAAGATGGAACCTGAATTGGTGATGGATTGGATCAAAGGGATGGAAAACTATTTTGAATGTGAAGGAATTACTGAAGCACAACAGGTCAAAGTGGCCAATTCAAGACTAAGAGGAGCAGCACTTACATGGTTAAAATACCTCCAGGAAGAAAGGGAGAAGCTATGCAAGCAGCCTATATAAGCAAATTGGGAGGCAATGGTAACTAAAATAAAAGAATGGTATTTACCTGAGGATTATGAAATCCAAATGCATAAGAAGAGGCAAAGTTGAAAGAAAAAGGACATGGATATAGCCACATATACTGAAGAATTTCATAAGTTATGTCTAAGATTAAGAAAGTGAAACCATTAAATTGGCTAGGTACCTAGGTGGCCTTAGATTGAGCATTCAAGAAGAAATCAGTTTGTGGTATCCTACAATAGTCCATAAATGTTTTCAACTTGCCTTAAAGGTAGAAGAAAAGTACAAAAAGAAGGCAGATTCAAATCAAAGTGGTAGAGGCAAGGGAAGATATGGAAGACGTAGAGGCTATGGAGGAAGAGGACAAGACTACAAACCCCAAGGAGACACTAAAAGTTATGATCAACAAGAAGTAAGTTTTGGAAGAGGAAACTCAAATAGGGGCAAAAGTTCTAACATTAATTGGAGGGGAAGAAGTAGCAGCCAAGAAAGAGGCTCCTCCTACTTTTCTACCATGAAATGCCATCATTGTTAACAACTAGGACATCTTGCATACTGGTGTCCCAAGAAGAGCTCAACTTCCCAAGGAAGTACAAAAAGGGTAAATTATGTCCAAGAAGTGTCTAGTAGCAACAAAAAACACTCTAAGGTCCCACATGAATCAGAAGGAGAGAACCTCATGATAAGGAGGACACTTATGAAAGAAATGATTAAGGAACCAAGCCAAAGGAGGGCCTCTTTAGGATCTGATGCAAAGTCTTGGGAAAAGTATGTAAAGTGATCATAGATTCAAGTTCAGCTAATAATATTATCAGTGAAGAGGATGTCAACAAACTAAAATTGGAAAGAGTCCCGCATACAAACCCCTACAAGGTCACTTGGCTCAACAAGGAACAACATATACTTGTTGGAGAACAAGCATGGGTGGAGTTCACTATAGGAAAGTATAAAGATAGGGTCTTATATGACATTCTTCCCATGGATGCATGCCACCTTCTACTTGGAAGGCCATGGAAATTTGATAGTCAAGCTATACATGATGGTACTAAGAACTCTTATTCCTTCAAGAAAGATGGAGTGACATTCAAGATTCAATCTTTTCTAGAAGAGGGAGAGCTGAAATCTAAACCAAGTGTTCTCATGGTTGGAGAGAAGGAGTTCCTAAAGACCCTAAAGGAAGGAGGGGGAGTTGGATATGCCTTGGTCTTGAAGCCCAAAGATAAATTTTCTAGTAAGAAAACAGAGATCCCTAGTGAGGTGAAAGAACTACTTGAGAAGTACAAAGACATAGTGAGTGATGGGAAACCAGCCTCCCTACCTCCTAAGAGACTTTTTAGCCACCAAATAGACTTTATCCCAAGAGCGACCCTACCTAAAAAAGCTGCCTATAAGATGACACCACAGCAAAATGAAGAAATTGCCAAACAAATCAAAGAACTCCTAGACCAAGGATTGATTAGGAAAAGCATTAGCCCTTATGCAGTCCCTACTGTGTTAGCACCTAAAAAGGGGGGAACTTGGAGACTATGCACTAATTATAGAGCCATTAATAGAATCACCATTAGGTATAGGTTTCCAATACCTATAATTGAAGACCTAATGGATTGTTTGTGTTTGGGGGTGGCATGGGGAATACTTCACCAAAATAGACTTGAAAAGTGGCTACCATCAAATAAGGATCAATGAAGGGGATGAATGGAAAAAAAAATTCAAAACTACTGAAGGCTTATATGAGTGGCTTGTTATGCCATTTGATTTGTCTAATGCTCCATCAACCTTCATGAGACTTATGAATGAGGTCTTTGGTAGATTGCATTGGTAAGTTTGTTGTTGTCTATTTATATGACATTTTAATTTTTAGTAAAACTAAAGAGGAGCATCTAAAGCATTTGCAAATTGCTTTCAAGAAATTACATGATGAAAAGCTAATGGTCAATTTGGAGAAGTGTGACTTTATGAAGTAGGAGCTAGTTTAACTTGGTTTTGTTTTGTCTCAAGGAGATCTCAAGATGGATCAAGAGAAGGTAGCTGCCATCCTAAGTTGGCATACTCCAAGAACTGCATCGGAGGTGAGAAGCTTCCATGGTTTGGCTCAATACTATAGGAAGTTTATTAGAAACATCAGTGGGATATGTGCACCTATGCTAGATACAATCAAGGGTGGAATGAAGAAAAAGTTCCTTTGGACTCCACAAGCTAATCAAGGTTTTGAGACACTAAAGAAGAAAATTGCAAAATTGCCTACCTTGGTGCTCCCTAGTTTTGACAAGCTCTTCCAAGTGGAATGTGATGCTAGTAATGTAGCCATTGAGGCTATTCTAAGCCAAGAAGGAAAATTGGTGGCCTTTCATTGTCAGAAACTTAATGATGCCAAAAAGTGGTACTCCTCCTATGACCTAGAGTTGTATGCTGCAGTACAGGCTTTAAGAAAGTGGAGACACTACTTGCTCCCTAAAGAGTTTGTGGTGTATTCTGATAACCAAGCTCTCAGCTTTCTAAACTCTCAAGTCAAATTGAGCAGCAAGCACATGAAGTGGGTAGAGTACCTACAAGCCTATACCTTCACAGTCAAGCACAAAAAAGGGGTACAAAACAAAGTTGTTGATGCTTTGAGTAGAAGGCTCCTCACAGTATAAGAAATATAACTCCACAACATATAGATTGATAGATTCAAGGCCCTTTATGCTGATGATGAGGACTTTGCTCATATTTATAAGGTATGAAAGAAGTTTAAGAATAGTTTTCATAGTGAATTTTCTGATTATACATTGCAAAATGATCTTTTGTTTAAGGGCAGATAGCTTTGTGTCCCTAGGTGGTCCACGAGGGATAATATAATTCAATAAAAACATAATGGGGCACTAAGTGGTCACTTTGGAGTCACACAAGACTCATGAACTAGTCACTAGGTTCTATTATTGGCCTAGAATGCCTAAGGACATCAAGCAATATGTGGAGAGTTGCATTGTATGCCAAAAAGAAAGAGGGACATCCTCTAATACTAAACTTTATTAGCCACTTCCAATAACTAGCAGACCATGGGAATTTCTTAGCATTGATTTTTTTTGTTGGTTTTACCTAAGACAAGACAAGGATATGACAAAATTTATGTCATTGTGGACCGGTTTAGTAAGATGGCCCATTTTGTGCCTTGCAAAGCTACTCATGATACTTCTAACATTGCTCATATATTCTTCAAAGAGGTGGTTAGGATCCATGGCCTACCACTCAGTATAGTTTCAGAGCCATTTTTGAGCCATTTTTGGAAGACATTATGGCATAAACTTGGAACAAATTTATCATTTGGATCAGCCTACCACCCACAAACTGATGGCCAAATAGAGGTCATAAATAGGAGCCTTGGAAACTTGTTGAGGTGCCTTACAAAGGAGTATGGAAAGTCATGGGACCAACTCATTGGACAAGCTAAATATGCCTACAATGACTCAATAAATAGGTCTACTAGTAAGAGCCCTTTTGAGGTGGTTTATGGCTTACATCCTTGAGGCATATGTGAACTAAGAGACCTAAAAAATGGAGCACAAGGCAGTGGGTATGCTGAAGACATTGACCAATCTATGAAGGAGGTTCATGAGATAGTCAGGAAGACACTACTTGACAATACTGAAAAACTAAAACAAAAGGTGGATGCCTCTAAAAGATAGTTTCAATTTTAGGTTAGAGATTTGGTAATGGTGCATTTAAACAATTTTGGTCTTGGAAACAAATGGGTATTAAAACCTTGCAAATAAGGATACCAAGAGTCTAGGGATGGTTAAATATGACTTGTGGAAACCTTCATCCCATCAAAAAGGATTTATAGTCCATTTGGTTGCAAAATGGTGTATGAAGGTGCCTAGAAAGAGTACCTTGAAAAAGAGCATTCGAGCAATTCATTGGTGTTACCTCAGTAGGAGTTTGTGGGAGGGTCTAATAAAGATCCTCTATTGGTTGGGGTTGAGCAAAGAACCCTATTAGGCTAAGCATAGGCCTAAGAAAGTCCTAAGAGAGTTAGGACTAAGTGTTAGCAACATACCTTATGTTACATCACTATCTACAATATCATTATGTATTCCTTAACACATGTATTGTGTAAGTGAATAATTTGTACCAAAATCAAAGTGAAATTTATGTCACGTGGCTTAAATTTCATCCCTATATTAGAAATATAAAAATCAAATTCAATACAACGAAATGCTATAAATTTTAAAAAGTCAAAATCCATTTGTCACGAACATCTAAGAGTTAGTTTAGGCAAGAGCCTACAACACAATGGTAAATAGTGAGTCTCTTATCTAGAGGTTTTGGGTTCGATTCTACTCAAGATTAATAAATAATAATAATTAATCACAACACATAATAATTCTCAAGTAGCTTTCAAAATAACATAATTAATTTCAACATAATTTGATTTAATCATTTAGTTCTGTTGTTTTAAAATTCTAATATAATAAATAATAAAGATTTAAAAAAATTAAAATTAAAATAATTAAAATAAAATAGATTTAGTCAATTCTTAAATAATTTTAAATTTAACAAATGAAAAATGAAAAATATTAAATTGAAAAGTTTAAATAATAATAACATATTTAATCTTAAAGAATTTTAAAAATTCAAATATATATCATTTTCAAATAATTCAGATTTAACTAAGTCTTAATTAATTTTAAACCAACAAAATAATAAATGAAAAAAAAAATATTAAAATGGTTTAAGGAAAAATATATTTCCTCTCATTTCATTACCGTCTGTCTATTATTTCCCTGATTTTGATTATGGCAAAAAGATGGGAATGTTTTAACCCACGGTAACTAAAATTATTTCTAGTCAAATGCTATCTTAGATTGGCTGGAAGCATTTTAAATGCATTCTTATCTTCTAGTTTTCCTTGTTTTCTTCATTAAAAAAAATTAATGCTTAGGAAATTTCCCTCTAACCAATCACAAATCCAAAATTTGACTGTAATAATTGAATTTTAAAATACAAGCTGAAAAACCTTTGCCACTATTTAAATTGCAATTAACTATAGGCCACTATGAAATGGCACCGGCTATGGTACAACTTATTTGCACCGTTGATAGTCATGGCAAGTCTTGTCGTGCCGCACTACTCTGCCAACTTTCACATGGTTCACGATGATGGGACGGGCATGTCAAGGGTGTCAAATCCTCAAATCATATTTCTGGTGTAATACATATAAATGATTTTTTTACCTTGTTAATGAGCCATATATTTTTAGTCCATAAAGTTTGCTAACTCAAGCATATTACTTTAGGTGTAATATAAAGTACCAAAAAAAATTATATTTTTAATTTTTAATTTTTAATTGTAAATGTTATTAATAATGAAGAAATGTTTGCAGAATAAAATTTTGTAAGTAAAAGAGATTAATTCCATAAAATTCAAAAATATGATTTCAATATTTTTACAATTGAAAAGTGTTTAAATTTATTTTTAAAAAATATTGTAGTCTATTTTTATTATAATAATAAATTTTATTTTGTATCTTTATTTCAATAGTGGTACAATTAATAAAATAATTATAATAATAATAATAATTCTAATTTTGAATATAGCATTCTTTGTCCACTTGCTAATCTTAAGATCAACATTCAGAGTCATACTCTAATGTTGTTTTACAAAAAAAATTAACACATAGATAAAACAATGTTGTGTGAATGAAATGTGTATTTTTATTTAAGGCATTTGATGTGTAAGATAACTATTTAATGGTGATGTTGGAATCTTAGATTGGATTATGGAAATTTTACTTTATGTAATTTTAATTCATGTTATAACATTTTGAATGAAATCTTATAAATTTTATTTATTAAAATTTTAAAATATTCTTGAAAACAAACTTAAAATTTTATTTGAACTTTAGACTATATATTGGCAAGTGTACAACACTAAATACTTCTAATACTTTATTGAACAATTAGTAAACATTTTATACCATTCATGTTTAATTTTTTAAATTTTATTCTCATGAATTCCAAATGTTATTTTAATTTTTAGATTGAAACGAATATCAAGTCTTGTATGGTTTTTTTTCCTCTTGAAGACTAAATTCATATTTTGATGAAGGAAACAAGATTTAAATTTATTGGACATTTTATTAAAAAAAAGATAATAATTATTGTAATGACTAATATATTTCTAGAGATGAAATACTTTCTTTATTTTTATCAAGAAAGAATATAAAAACATGTGTAGACTTGTTCAAAGTATTGAAACTATAACATGAATTATTCTTTCTTATTTCTCAAATCAAATTTCTCAAAGAGTCTTAAAAGAATTCTAGACAAAAATTAAAAAATGCACATCATTTATAATGAAGAACTTAATAGTATAACTAAACAATTTTTGTTAGGTGATGCGACATGCTCCCCTGCCCACAGGTGGTTAATTATGTAGTGTTCCATGTTCACTAACAGTCATGGCTTTTGGTGCAATGGCAAATGGGCCCTACAATTGGTATCAGAGCCTGGTTTTGGCCTGGTCATGGGTTCAAATCTCCTTGGTGCCTTCCCGACCCGCGTAAGCACCTGCTATGCGCGTCAAGGGGGAGATTGTTGGGTGATGCGACATGCTCCCCTGCCCATAGGTGGTTAATTATGTAGTGTTCCATGTTCACTAACAGTCATGGCTTTTGGTGCAACGGCAAATGGGCCCTACAATTTTTTTACTAGAAAGACTATATTTTTATTCTCTAATATAAAAAGGTTTTTTAAAAAAATTATTCTATTCTCATAAATTTCAAACAAGTCTTTATGGTATTTTTCCTCTTGAAGTCTAAACTCATATTTTGAGAGATAGTAATTATTATAATGAGTAATATGTTTGTAGATATGATTTTTATTTTTATTTTTTTTTAACATATTTCAATCAAAGAATAATATAAAAACATGTGTAAAAGAATTTTAAAAAGAATTCTAGACACGTAAAAAATGTACACCATTTATAATGAAGATCTTAATACTATAACCATCCAATTTTTATAATCCTATAAAGGCTCTATACTTTTATTCTATAATATAAAAAGGTTGTGAAAATATTTTTAAATGTTATTTTAATTTTTAAATTGAAAAGAATATGATGGCTTGTATGGTTTTTTTATTCTTGAAGAGTAAATTTATATTTTGATGAAGAAAACATGATTTAAATTTATTGGACATTTAATTTTAAAAATATGAGATAATAATTATTGTAATGACTTAATATGTTTCTAGATATGATTTTTTTTTTCTCTTTGGTGAACATATTTCCATCAAGAAAGAATATAAAAACATGTGTAAACCTATTCAAAGTATTGAAATCCTAACGTGAATTATTCTTTCTTATTTCTCAAATCAAATTGTACAAAGAATTTTACGCAAATAAAAAATGCACACCATTATAATCAATAAAAACTATATTTTTATTGTATAATATAAAAAAGTTGTAAAAATATTTTTAAAAATGATACATAGAAAGAGCATTAGAAAAAGAATAGAACACTTCTTTCTATTTAGAATGTAAGAATTGAAATCTCCCTAAATTAGTAAACACACTCTATAATGAGCAAGTATACATTTTCAACACAATCTACACAAACTAGTGTGATTGAAATAATAATAATTTTTGTCTTCAAAAAATATTAAAATGCTTAGAGAAATATTTGATCAAACAAATTACACTTTAAAAATTAATAATGCATTAAATAGAAAATTTGTTGCACTTTTTGGAGGTCTTTCTTATGAGACTTAAGATTCTTTCCACTAAAAATATGATAATAAATAATTAAAATAATTTTGAAAAAAGAGAGGTAATTTTCACTATTTTATCAGATGTACAATTATCTAAATAAAGATACAATAGCAAAATTTAATAATAAAGTATATAGAAACAATATTTATTTTGAAATAATTTAAATTATTTTCAATTGATACAATATTACATTGTAAAAATATTGAAATCATATTATTGAATTTTATGAAATTAATCTCTTTTACTTACAAATTTTTATTCTAACAACATTTCTTTATTATTAATCACACTTACAATTCAAAATCCAAAATCCAAAAAATAAAATACAATGTAATTTTCGTATTAAATTTTATGAACTTTATATTACATCTAAAGTAAAATGGTTGAGTTAGCAAACTTTATCAACTAAAAATATATAGGTAAAAAAATAATTTATAAAATATGATTTGAGGATTTAACACCCCTAACATGCCTATCCCATCACAGTGAACTATGAAAGTTAGCGAGCAACGGGGTCGGGGCAGGGGTAGGAGTTGCCACGACTATTGACGTGGTGCAAATAAGTTGCACCATCGGTGCCCTATGTAACACTTATAGGCACTGGCTAAATAGCCGAAAAAATTGCACCCCAAAAATTTTATGCCCATATCCATGTCCATGCCTTCATGTCAAATCAACTTTAAATGTCGTCGAGCTTACCATCACCTGAAAGCAACTATTTCACACGGAAGACACACGAGTCAAAACCTAGTACAGTGTTAGGAAATTTTTAAATATTAAATTTTGTATTCATCCAATTTTTTCTTATGGACACCTAGTTTTTTTTTTCACATAATGAAATAAATTTTAACTAAGTCACTTAGTTTTTTTTTTTTAATGTTCAAATAAGGTTTAGTTTTAAACAATTTTAATATTTCATTTTAAATTTTAATTAAAAAATATTAATTTATAAGCATAAATTAAAGGTTTTTTTTTTTTAAGGAAAAAGTGGCAAGCCACTATACTATTTTATTAATTCTGATTGACCGAGGTCAACTTGGAAAGAATCAGTGAAGAAAACCCAGTATCATCCCTAATATATACATAGGTTTATATAGTTTAAGCAAATAATTACAAGTGGTGTATCAACTACCACCCAACAGTGAACCAAAGAGTGCCTTGACATTGATTTCTTTGGACTTTTCCAAGCACTAACTTCATGATAAACTTATCCTAGCAATTAGCACTTGGGTAAAAGCACAAACCTGTGTCACCTTTTATAAAGAAACGTGATATCAAAATGTGACAGTTCAACATTAATGACAAAAAAAATGGTATTTGTGTTTAAAAGATGAAGATGATGTAAACTGATGAGATGTGTAGAATTGGATGAATTATATACCTATATTTTTAATAATTTTTTTGAGTAAGAATTTATTCATTTTATTTTATTTTGAAGTCCCTTTTTAACTATAAAAAATATAGGGTGTAGTTCCCGTCAAAGAAGTATGTTCAAATCATCTTTTTCTGTTTTGATTTGAAAATATTTTATAGATGACATGTATAGCTAGTGAACAAAAAAAGAAATAATTATTTTTGATGTATATTTTGTTTGTTATAAGTACTCAAGTTCGACCTTGTCAAAATCCAACAAGTTTTTTCTCCCGTCAAAATTTCCCTATCAAATCTATACCTTCTTGAAAAAAAATTACATATTAGTGAAGAGGATTCTCTCCTCTAGTGATAAATATAATTTTTTTATTTTTTTTACTATTTTTTTCCTTTTTTGAGGGAGCATCTTCTGAAATGTTAAAATATCGACTTATAATATTTTGAGATTATAACATACTATAACTAATCAAAACACTCAAAAATTTATATAATGATGATATTGAATCTGAGATCTATAAAAGGGTATTTTTAATTTTTGAAAAAAATTGAGTTTTGATAGAGAAATGAGATTTGACCAAAACAGGTTTTTGTATCACAAACGGTGACACAGATCTATGCTTTTACCCACTTATCTTACAAATTTTCCCAATCAGACACAAATCCACCTTCAATTGACCCAGGCCCACCAGGAATAGGTCCCCAGCCAGAACATAACTCTAAAGTACCATGAATCCAATCCAAATTTGAGTTAACCTGATCAATTAAATCCCAAAAATTCTATTCAATTAGCTGCACAAAAGCTACATTCATATCCCTGGAGTTAGACACATTAGATTCCTTTTGCAAGTCAATCATAGCTTGACCCACTAGCTTTATTCGTTCCACCAAATGAATACCCATTAATCTTGGTTCAGGTGGCAAAGCATGTTTTAAATAAATGAAACTGCTAGTGTCTATAGCATGCTTAAGTGCCTCAAAAACAACAAAGAATTCATGATTGTGTAGGACTTGAAAATGTGAGAACAAACCACCAACTAATGCCGCTCCATTCCATAAGTCATACTTTTGCAAAGCCAAAATCAATTTGTTATCAACCAAAAAGTGAGGTCGGATTACCTTATGGGCCAAGGCTTGAAGCATTTTAGGAGACTGCAGGAGATCCATAGCATTGAAAAGGAAAATTAAAATGAGCTGAGTAGGTAGAAACACAAAAGTGTCGAAGGAGATAAAAACTCTTCACCAATGATATGTCGAATAGCTCTTCAGACTGTGAGTGAATAAATTAGAAACATTTGATCCAATACCTCATCCGAAATAATACTTGATAACATAATTTCCTCCAAAGCTGGTGGCAAGCATATATGATAATTTTTTGGCATGATGACAAAATGCTATTTGTGACACATTTCACAAGCCAGAGCGATATCCCACCCACAACTCATCTTGTAACACAAACACTAGCACAGATCACAAAATTGAACTCTTGCAAGCATATATGTGCAATTGAAGATGTTATTCCTCAAGCAATAAATTACACAGTGCAACATGATATAAGCCATCTATGCTCGCACAAAAAATATCCTTGAAAGATCTGGAAAAAGTATTAATGACGATGCATTTCAATGACTCAGATTTAGCCACATGAGGAAATCAAAACACAGAAACAGAAATTAAATGTTGTCAGAGAATAATTAGATTTGAAACACTCAAAATATACTATTCATGTCATGTCATCATAAATGCTTTTGATAACATCATATGACATTAATGAGCTTTGAGTTGTACTCTATTTCCAGGCAACTCAGCACCTAACACTTAAGACCTTGACTTAGCAACTAAAAAATCTACTCTGCTTGGCACATTAAACAATCCTTCTAAACTCGGCACCTGATACCATTCTGCTTCACTCGGCACCTAAATCAGCATTACTCTGCTACAATTACCTTCTTATTGAACTCAGCAACCAAGTACTCTGCTCGAAACTTGAAACAAAACTACTAAATTCGGCACCTTAACTCGGCACCTGAAGAATATCAAATATTCTTAGCACCTATTATTTTTCATTCAGCATATATCACATTCAAACTAGAACAGGATCAGCTATGTTTTCTGGACAATTTGGCACCTAATACAATTCTGCTTCACTTGGAACCTGAACGTAGGCATATAAAACTTAACAATATAACTCCACTACAATTACCTTCTTGTTGAACTCGACAACCAGCTATGTGTACTGACCAACTTGGCACCTGATACAATTTTGCTTTACACGGCGCCAAAACATAGCTTACTCAGCACCAGAATATAACTTGCTCAATTCGGCACCTAAAGACTTTCTCGACACCTTAACTCAGCACTTGAAGGATAACAAATATTCTCAACACCTGTTATTTTTCACTTCGGTATATATCTCATTCGAACTAGAACAGAATCAGCACCTTATCTCAGCACCTGTTATTTTTCACTCGGCACCTGAAGGATATCAAATAATCTTGGCACTTGTTATTTTTCAGTCGACATATATCACATTCAAACTAGAACAGGATCAGCTATGTATTCTGGACAATTTGGCATCTAATACAATTATACTTCACTCTACACCTGGACGTAGGCATCTGATACTTATCAGAATTACTCCACTTCAATAACTTTTATGTTGAACTCGGCAACCATTTGTACTGACCAACTCAGCACCTGATATAATTTTTCTTTACTCGGTGCCAAAACATAGCTTACTTGGCACCAGAATATAACTTGCTCAATTTGGCACCTAAACACTTTCTAGGCATCTAATATTAATCTGCATTACTCAGCATCAATTACCTTCTTATTGGACTCGGCACCTAAAGTATGAACTTTAGATGTTGAGCGGATAGAAGCTTCCAAGTCATCTTGAATAAGATTTTGTAATATCTTGTATTTCTCAATAAAAGGTAAAGGACGGAAAGTAGAGGTAGTAATGCCATCACAACCCAAATTTGATATAAAACCTGCAACTTTATTCCTTTTGAAGAATGATAAATATGCGAAATGGAAATATCCAAACATTCATTGAGAAGTCTCCAAATTTGGTTAAGAACATATTTTAGCTTCCAAGAAATGATGCGCCTATGGATACAAGCATCAATAATAACTAAAAAATCCCCTTCTATATGTAACCTATGGAAACAACCTTGTTTAGCTAAAATAAGCCCAGCCAATAGGACATGAGCCTCTGCTATGTTATTAGTATTAATGGGCAAAGGAGAAACTGTGATAGCCACAACCTGACCAGAGGGATTTCTAATACATGCTCCAAAACTCGATGGACCTGGATTTCCTCTTGAAGCTCCATCAAAGTTCAACTTCCAAAAACTATATGATGGGGATCTCCAAAAATTCTCTCTAGGTAAGAGATATGTGGGTGAGTGGCATAAATTAAAGGTTATTATTATTTATTTGGCTATTTATAATTATATGTAAAATACAATATTTAATTAAGTTTTAAATAAATTTTAAATAGTGTATTATTAATTTTTATAATATTTTAAATTTATAATATCTTTTTTTAAAAATAAAATTTGAATTTACATATCTATTAGGTAAAACCTAGAAATTTTTTATACATATCATATTATTTTTCTATTTATACTAAGAACTATAAATATTTTATGATTTTTAAATTTTTTTAATTATGCATTATTATTTCAATTAAGCACAATTATATACTTAAAAACTTTTAACAATAATTTTTTTTCCTTTCTTTCTCTCTTCTCATGAAATAAAATATATAAAATAGAAAAATAGTTATCATTGATAACAATTATGATAATACATTTTTAATTTTAAATATGTTAAAGTTAAAATTAAGTATAATATTTATTATATATGATAATTATTTTTTCTAATTAATAATTATTTACATAGCAATTATCTAAAAATCATCTTAAATAGAAAATTGATAATTTATATTTTAATGTCAAAAACTCAAATATAGATTTGTGCATAATTGAAATAGTTAAAACATAAATAATATTTGTATGATACATTACAATGACCATTTTTTAATAGAACAATAATTAATTTTTTTATTAAGAAGAGAAATAACAAGATACAAATCATAATATTCTAATTTTTAGTTATTAAATATATAAATTCAAATTTTATTTGTTTAAAACTGTATTTTATTTTTTTAATATTATATAATAATAAATTAATATAAGAATTTACTATTGAAACTATTTGCTTTATATTATAATACATCATCATTTTATTTCAATATATACATATATTCGTAAATATAATTATTTTATAAATTATATATAAATAAAATATAGATTTTTTAAACTATTTTTTTTAATTAAAAACATTTTATTATTTATTCTATTATTTATTTAAATATATATTTTTAAAATTTAACTAATATTAATAATTCTACTTTGAAATATTTGTATAAAATTCAAGCAAAACTTTTAAATCAATAAAAATAAACAACCCATTTTCCAAAACTCTAAAATCAATAAAAATATACAATCCCTTTTCCAACACAAAAATTCTGACAAGAGGGCATAACCAAGTACAGACGACTATTGACAATGTAATCGAGGTTTGATGGCATGTATGAGGATGATGATGAGGAAATGAAATGCGCATTACCCAAGGTGCAAATTTTTGGCTATTTAGTTAGCGCCACGCTATTTAGTTAGCCACCCATACCAACCCTCGAGACCACAATGCTAACAGGGCTGACGAGACAAGCGAAAGGACATGTACTTTCCCAAAGACTAAGATACCCTATAGATAGGGGTGAGACCCAAAGTCAATAGAGCATCAGAGAAAAATATATGAAATAAAGATAAATAGATATAGAAAAGATTGATTACATTGTTTGGCACATGATTCTAGAGGCAACATAATATACTTGACAGAAGAGAGTCGATCCAAGCAAAGGTTATTAGCTCACCGAAGTGTGAACATTAATATTCACAATAAAATCCTTACTGTCTCATTTGGCAAACTAAGCACATACCTCGCCACCCGATAATATTGGGAAGAATGAGTATAGTTATATAAATATAAGAGGTGGGCCCGAGCCCAAACTAATGGCAAACTTCCTAACCAAAAGAAAATGATGGTCTTTTCTATTTATTTAGAAAAATTTGCCAATATAAATAACTTGTCAATATATTGAAATAACTATAATTTAGGAAAACATAATTAAAGATATAATATAATAATTATCATTAATAATTTGTGAGTAAATTTATAAGACCTCTTGTGATAATGCATGATGGATAGGGAGAAGTGTAAATTGCTCATGTTGGGGAAAAGAGAACTCTGCATAGATCATGTCCAAACTCGAGCAACTATAAATCTACCATCCATTATGATATTTGATACATGAGGGATTATAATTCCACTCCAAATTATTAATAGAATGAGGTTATATAATTAAAGATTTGTTTGATAAGATTAAGAAAGAATACTAAGAGTCTTTATTTTACATTCTAGGATCAATTTATTCCATCAAATAGAAGGGATCATCACAATCTTCACAAGAGAAAAATCCCACAATTGAACATGCATCTCTCTCTCTCACACACACAAACACAAATGCAAAAAAGAAAAAAGAAAGAAAGCATACCATATGATTGGATGTATGACCTTGGAGTGCATGGAAACACGATGTCCAAATTGAAAATCACAAGCCCTAGTTTTGGATAGTAGGTCTAGTATACTGAACCCATAGTAATTTGCCTCCTTCCATTCCCAACCATGAACAATAAATGTCACTCCTTATGTATTTGGTAAGGCTTTTTTTGCATGTATGAGGTCAAAGTAATTCATTGTTGGTGGGGGGAGAAAATAGGTTGGAGGAAGTTGGTGAAGAGGGTATGCATATGCGTATTGGAGAGGTGGAACAAACTCCTTTTCCTATGGATTCAGACTGCCTTCATACTACCTTCCATGGCTTATATATATTGATAGCAACAATTACATTCTTTGAAATCCCCAAGAGTCAAAATATACCTCTCTAAGATGACAAATTTGTATGGGGATAAATGAAAGAATGAAACCCCTAATTATGAAAGATTTGATAGTAACAAAAGATAATGAGTGTCCTCGTGCGTCAATTCTTTTATGAGAACTCGTAATCGATTTGTAAATTGTTTCAAATTATGGATATTTATTTCTTCTTGGTTCACTTGATATTCTCACAATATCCAAACATATAGAACTTGAATGCCAAGTTCATTATTTATGCAACTATACATAGTCATACCACCAAGGAAATCAATTGAATTGAAATTAACTATCTTATCAACTTATGTAATCATGGTTTTATGTCCTAGGTTTATTAGGACAACTCTATTTTATAAATTTTACTTGTGCATCTAGACTAGTAAGAGTTACAAGACTTACATTTTCAAGTAGTTAGTTTATGAGAGATGGTGTGTTTCTTCTTCTGATGTTGTGGCATCTTGAATTGGTTAGTAGAAATAAAAACATTATAGGTTTTTTTTTTTTTGCCTTGTGAAATCTAGCAATGCACACTTGACCCAAATCCCTGGAGTACCAAGTGCTAGGATGTTCCTAGGATGGGTACTCTGTACACTTGAGTGCCCTTGCCACTATTGAAACTTTATCATATCATAGCCACACCACGTGAGTGTGACTGAAGTGTACTTGGGGACTTCTAGAAATCCCTCGACTACAACATGATGAGGTAGGACCAATCACAAATAGAATAAAGTGAATATTTTTTAATTTTGGTTCCTAAGAAACCCTATAAGAATGATTTGTGTCTCATATAGGGCCCTACAAGCCTTCATAAGGCTCATATGCTTCATTTGAAAATCATATTTTTTAAACAACTAGGATGAAGGAGAGAAAAAAAAGTTTGAAAGAGTGATTTTGCAAGTGATTGCAAGATCAAGAGGAGCAAGGACATCAAGATTCATCAAGCACAAGGTAGGGTTTTTACAACTTTCTTTGTTTTATTTCCATATTTTTATTTTATTTTCTAAAACTAAATAATGAATGTGTTGTTTTAGTTTCAGATTCTTGTTGAAAGAATTTTTATTTTTAATGTGTTGTTTGAATTTTGATTCTTTGAATGCATTATTAAAAAAAAAAAAACTAAATGTATGAATTTTAAATGGTTGAATGAATTATTATTTTAAATTATTTTTTATTAAGTTAAGATGAAATGAATTTCTAAACTGAGTTGAAACTTCAAACTAGTTATTTAACGCTTTACTTTAATTTTTTAAAATCATGAATTAGGTTCAAATTTATCATTTTGTGAAATGGGGTTTCTAAATGACCTATGGAAACAATGAAGAAGACATGGAGTTACATTTTCAGAGGTGCACATTTATTAAATTATGAGCCTAAGCATGAGGAAAGTGACCCTGGGGATGATTTAGGAACCCAATCTACTTATGTTACACCAAAGATGCCTTCTATTGATTATCCATCTCATATTTTGGTACCATTTTCTAGGGTTTCTTACGATCTAAAGTCTCCTCAAATAATTTTTATAAGAGTTTTACACCCAATGCCTATATGTGGTTGCATATGAAAAATGTAAACATATTTTTTGGGTCACAAAATGGTTTGGAAGCATTACTAGAGTTATTTCACACCTTTTTTGGATGAATATGGTGAGAGAGCATGAAAATTCTTGTCAAGTGCTGAAAATTTTGAATTTGGAATTTTAATAAGCAAGCTCTAGGGCATTCCTCATGATAGCGTAGTTCCTATTCCTAAGTCTTTGACTAGTAGGCAAAATGTTGAGGTAATTTAGCAATTACATGCATAGCGAGATACTTATCTATGTATCTTGCATCAAATAGAAAGGACTACATTACAATCATCTTCCAAATCTTCATCCATTCATATTTAATAGGAGGGCAATAGGGGGAACAAAAGGTAGGGAGTTCTAGTGACCCCATTGTTGATTTATTTAACGTTCACATGAAGGACCGGTCAGACAATGCCTTTTGGACATTCTTCTTTGCCAATGGCATCATTTTCTTTTGGTTAGGAAGTTCCCCTTAGTTTGGGCTCAGGCCCACCTCTTATATTTATATAACTATACTCATTCTTCCCAATATTATCGGATGGCGAGGTATGTGCTTAGTTTGCCAAATGAGATAGTAAGGATTTTATTGTGAATATTGATGTTCAGGCACCGGCTACGGTGCAACTTATTTTCACAGTGTCGTTTATCTCCGTCGGTCTCCCTTTTGTCTCTCCCATACTGTCAACCCATCTCCTCTGACATGCATGCTTTCTTTGAAATGATGAAGATGTACCACAACGATCAACGCATGTAGAGGCACTTGCATGCCAGGGCACTTGGTGTAGTGCAGACATATTTGAGTAATTATTGCTTCCAATTTAAGTATTCCCATGAAGAGGAAATGTGAATTTTCTTTGCCTCATGAAAGAGACTTTTAATTTGTGAGGCAATAGAGATAATTTAAAAATTAATATAAAAATAAAGCTTTGTGTCTTAAAATAAGATTGAAGTTTGGTTAGTATTTGTTAAATAGAATAATTTTTTTATTTATTAATTAATAAAAATTTAAAATTTGTATAATCTAGTAACATATAAATATATTATTGATGTAAATTATAACACATAAAAATCACGAAGTTTCTAAAGTGGTATATTTTTAATTGAAAAATATAAATATAATATTAAAAATTATTTTAAGTTAATCGTATGTTCATCTTTGCATGTTTCTAATTCTAAATCAATAGTAATATTGCATAATTTAAAATCATAATTTTTTTAAAGAAACTAGACAAATATTTGAGTTCATATAATTTATCTAAAGATAATGCTTTAATTTCATATAAATATAGGTCAAATTCTAAAGTCATAAATTTAATATGAAAAATATTATAAAATAATAATAAACATAAAATTAAAATTAATGTATTTCATCTTTATAAGAATTCTAAATTAATATTAATATATAAAAATAAAATAGAAACATGATATTTCTTTTTAAAAGATATTAAATATTTTATTTTATAATATGTGTGATATCATATATGTGTGACATACATATGATAAATATAAAACATTTTATAACATACATTTTCTTATTTTATCAATATATGCTAATGTTAATTTAGATTATCTTACTAGAGTTTGGTGTATTGTTTCAAAAGTTTGGAATTGAGGCATATGAATAGTTAGGTTAATAAATAAAAATGAATACATCGACTTAGAATAACAAACTTAATCTCTCCATATAAATAGGTAGAAACAAAAGGCTTTCCTAGTAATTTGCATCAGCAAATGAAATTTACATTAGGAAGATATATAATTATGTATAGTACTTACATTTCTTGTATATAAAACTAGGTATACTAGGTGAACTAATAACCTTTGCTTGGATCGACTCTCTTCGGTCAAGTATATTATGTTGCCTCTAGAATCACGTGCCAAACAATGTAATCAATCTTTTCTATTCTATTTATTTTTATTTCATATATTTTTCTCCCATGCTCTATTGGCTTTGGGTCTCGCCCCTATCATCAGGACGGACAAAATTGATGACCGAAAGCGTACAATTAACAGTGGAAAGAGGAAATGACCACACTCACACTCACTGAGAAAGAAAGGTGAAAATGATGCACTCAAATTTATTTCCGTCCTCTGAGAATAAAATAAAGTAGTTCGATTATTTTAGCAAGGTTTCCGAACATTTTCCACGCGAATTTGACTGGCAGTCACTCAATCTTGGCTCTATTTTTCTTTCATCTGCAAAGGAAAGAAAAAATTGTATTATGAAAAAATCTGTCATGGTGGACCCTCCTCAATGTTTTACGCATTGAGGGGACGTTACGTTGGAAGTTGAGAGGTATGAGAGGTTACGTGTTCGGCCCAAATTTTTCGAACATTTCTTGCCTATTTCAGCCTCTCTCTTTTCTTCTTTCCCCGCAAGGTGGCTCCACCTACTACACTTTTTGGAGATTGGGTTCTAATTAGATATGAAAAAGGTTAGGATTAGGATTAGGGTTTTAGGGTAAAGGATAAATTATGGTTAGGGTTAGGGTTTAAGATTATGGCTTATATGTTGATAGAGTGGAGGGAAGAAATAGTGGACATCACTTGTATATGAAAGACAATAAGAGATAATATTACGGAGTAGATAAGATACCACCTAGACAAAGTGGAATTATGATGTCCATCAATAGTCATTCATCCTCCATTATATAAAAAAGTATGTGCCATATGATAAGGATGATAATGTGGTATATTCACTGAAGGTAGATCTCATACATTAAATGGAATGATATAACAACTATCCCCACCTAAAGTAGAACTCTCCTACACCATGTACTTACTATAGGTACAGACTCGTGTGTGTATCATAATTGAACTAATATGAAATTAATTATAATAATAATAATTAATTAAATGGTAACTAGTGAATATTTAATCACACTAACACCCCCACTTAAGTGCAACTAAGTAGAATGCACTCAAACTCACGATGCAATATGGGTCCTAGCTACTAAGCCATGTTAGGTGTCCACATACAATATTTAATGAAATACATGAAATTTAATCCAAAGTCCTATAATGTGTATCCTACAATGTTAGGTACCTTTATTATGAGTTTTATGCTACTTATGTTTCTTCTTCCTTTTTCTTTGGAAGCCTTTGGAATGGAATTATAGCATAGAATGTAGATATGATCTTCTTATTTAGTGGTCAGGATAGATGGGAGATCTTCTTCGGAGGTGGTTATGAGACAAACCAACTATTCCATACCCCTCTCTATATGTGCTTATAGTTCTATATCTATATCACTCTATATCTTACAATTTCCTCCTCTCTTCTTTATCTTTCCCTCTACTTTTTTTTTTCTCTATCTACGCCTTTATCTATCCCTCTCTCTATTACCAACACTAGATATTCCTATCTCTTATTATCTTTATACCTCCCTCTACCTCTCTATATGTACTTGTATTTCTATATCTTTAGCACTTTGTATCTTGTCATTTCCTCCTCTCTTCTCTATCTTTACCTCTACTTATTTTTCTCTATCTACTCCTTTATCTATTCATCTCTCTATCACCAAAATATGGATCAAGGGATTAAAAAATTAGTATAATGAATAATATTTTCTATCTCTTTTTTTACCTTGATAGGTACAATGAAGATGAGAGGAAAAGAGTGGGAAAGAGCGAAAATGGAGAAAAGGAGAAAGGATTTAAGGTTTAGAGATTATGGTTATAAGGTTTAATGTTATCTAATAATATATAGTTTAGCCCTTAGAGTTGTATGGTTTAGGATGTTAGGATTAGGTACGCTTTAGGATGAAATCAAATGATCAAAAAGTAAACACCTATCTCTCCGCATAATTCTACAATACACATAATAGAACCAACAGTTTGTTGCAAAGTAGTGCCAACTGTCTAATCTAACTTGAGGTGAAATCAAATGATAAGAAAGTAGACACCTCTCTCTATACTTCTCTCCCTTTCATTTCCCATATATATATATATATATATATATATATATCCCTCTCTACCATGCAAGTCATTCCTTCTCTTATTCACAAAAATCTTAAGTTTCTATTAGCTATTTTTGACCCTATTCAGCCCATCACAGATAACCAATCTAAGAAATTATAAATTGGTTAGAATCTCTCATGGTTAGCTAATGCATTAGGTTATCTTTGATAACCTTCATGTTATCCCATTATATCACTATTTCATAGAGGGTCAAAATAGTAGCCTCTGAAATCGTGAACCCTTTCTCTATTTCTCTAGGCTCCCTTTTTGCCCCTAGCAAAATGGTGAAAGTAGTTAGGCTCTTCCATGTGGAAAGTTTAACATTGCATGTCCCATCTCACAATTTCTATTATTTTTATTGTGTAACTACCTCTAATCAGATTAAGAAATTGTGAGATGGGATAACACGCAATGTAACCCTACCACGTGGAATAACCTAACTATTTTTTTCATTTTGCTAAGGGAAAAAAGGGAACCCAGTGAAATAGCGAAAGGTTTATCCATTTTAAAGGCTACCATTCTGAACCTCTACAAAATAGAAATATAGGATAACACAAAGGTTATGAAAGATAACCTAGCACATTACCCCACTATGAGAGATTTTAGCTAATTGAAAATTTCTTAGATCGGTAATGAGGATAACACGATAATTTACCCAGTGTGTTAACATGTATCTAACAATTATTCTAGACCTTGTAGAGCGTTTTGTATTCAAATGTACAATAGACTTTGGGATGTAATATTCATATAATATTGCATCCCATTTTTTGAGATAAAATTATCAAGTTAGATACATAATAATTGTTGGCTAATTTTGCCCCCATTCAAACCATCACATATAACAGTTCTAAGATGTTTTCAATGAGAAAAAAATTGTCACTGTGGGATAACATATACTTTTTCTAGTGTCACTCAAACTTTAAGATTGATGATCTTTCTAAATTCCTCTTCTAAGTTGTAATTTTTGTGTAACTACCTCCAATCAATAGGACAAATTGCAAGATGGGATAAAATGAAATGTAGACCTTGCCACATGGAAGAGCCTAATTGATTTACCATTACACTAGGGAAAAAAGGAAACCCAATGAAATAGAAAAATATTTCTCCATTTCATAGGCTAAAAAATTAACCTCTCGCAAAATAGAAACTCAAGGATAATGCAAATATTAGCCACAAAAACATGACATGTTAATCCACTGTAACATTTTTTTCCCATTAAAAAATGTTCAGGTCGGTTATCTATGATGTGTTAAATGGAGGCAAAAATAGGCAACATGTACTTTTTCGTGTCACTCAATCTTTAATATTTATGATCTTAATTTTCTTTCAAAGCTATATTTTTTGTGAAACTACCTCCAATAATTAGAAGAAATTATGGGATGGGCTAACATGAAATGTTAATCCTACCACATGGAAGGGCCTAACTGGGAACCGAGAAAAATAGTGAAAGGTTTTTCCATTTCATGTGTTATCAAATTGACCTTCCACAAAATAGTGAAATAAAGAAAACACAAAGGTTAGTTGTATAAAACTTGAAGTGTTAACTAACACTGACATATTTTATCTAATAAAAAAATCTCATATCTATTATCTATGGTGTGCTAAATGGTGGAAATAGCCAACATGTACTTTTCCCAAAGTCACTCAATCTTTTAGATTGATGATCTTCCTAAATTTTTCTTTCAAAGTTGTAATTTTTGTGTCACTATCTCCAATTAGCAAAATAAACTATAGGGTGGAATAACATGCAATGTTAACCTTGCCACATGGAAGAGTCTAACATATTTTTCCATTTAACTAGGGGTAAAAAGGGAACCCAATGAAATAGTGAGTTTTTTTTCCCATTTTGTGGGATGCCAAATTGATCTCCTACAAAATAGAAAAACAAAGATAATGTGAAGGTTAGTCATAGAAAATGTGACATATTAACCCATTGTGATACATTTCATCCCATTAAAAAATTCTCAGATATGTTATATGTGGTGTGATGAATGGGGTAAAAATTAGCCAATAGGTACTTTTCCCAATATCACTTAATATTTAAGATTGGCAATCTTTTAAATTTCTTTGTAGCATACTTATCCATGTGGATAAGAGACATGGAGTGAGTTAGAGACATAGGGAGAGATAAGATAGAGGGGAAGAGAAGTAAGATACGTATAAGGGAAGAGAGCGGTGAGGTGGGGTCTCAAGGAGGAACGGGAAGACATATATAGATAGGGGGAGAGAGAAGGAGAAATCTATATATATATTATAGATGATAAAGATGGAGAGGGAGAGGGGGGTAGGGAGAAGTATCAACATAGGAAAATCCCTCAACCTTATAATATTAATCTTGTACCCTAAACCCTATGCAAGGAGAGAGAAGGAGAGACAAAGAGGTGATGGGATAGAGGATAGGAGGAGCAAGGTAAGGTGGATGGGATGATAGATCTCTCTCCCTCCCTCTTCCCCCCCCTCTCTCCCTCTCTCTCTCCCTTCTCTAGGCATATCATTCAATCCTTCTATTTTTCACTCTTCATAACTATCCCTCTATTTCTCTTTGTTGCTTCTCCCTCTCATATTTTAGGGAGAAGAGTGAGAGAGGGGGAGAAGAAGAGAGTTGGGGGGAGGCAGAGAAGTGGGGAAGAAAGAGAGAAGGTATAGGGGGAGACAGTGAGATGGGGAAAGAGAGAGGGAAAGGGACAAAGAGAAAAAGGATTTAGGGTTTAGGGCATAAGGGATAGGGTTTATGGTTTAGACAAAGAGGAAGATAGACAAGGAGGGAGGGAAAGGTAGAAAATGAGAACAGGGTTAGAGTTTAGGGCTTCTAGTTATAGGATTTAGGGTTTAAGATTTAGGGACTAGCATAGGTTTTAGAGATTATAGTTATAGGGTTTACCATTTTGGGTGTAAGGGAGAGATAATGGGAGAGATGGTAAAAATAAGAGAAGGGAAAGAGAGAGAGTGTGAGAGAGAGGGGGAAAGGGATAATAAGAAAGGGTGTGTGGAAATTATGGAAGAAGGGAAAAGAGTTAGAGAGAGGGGAGAGAGATTGTGAAAAGAAGATGGGAGAAAGGATAGGGTAGAGAGGGGAGGGGGAAGACGGTGAAATAGAGAAATTTAAAGGGAGAGGAGAGAAGGGGAAGAAAGAAGAGGAAGGGAAGGGAAATGAGACTTAGCAATTTACTCTCTCTCAAATATTGGTTTTGCACAATATTTTTCTCCTTCACTCTTTCACCCTATTTTCTTCATGTCCCTCTCTCCCATGTCTCCATTCTCTTCATTTCATTATATTTCCCCATCACCCATTCCTCTCTCTCTCTCTCTCTCTCTCTCTCTCTCTCTCTCTCTCTCTCTCTCTCTCTCTCTCCCCCACCCCTCCCCCATGTTCATATGGTGCTAAGGATGAAGAGGAAGAAGAGAAAGAGCAAATTTGGATATTAAAACTTTCCTCTTTAGGTAAGAGAGGTACGTGCACCGCAACAAAACTATGTATTGAGCATTACATTTTGGTAGGATTTTATAAACAATAAATATAGTGTTTAGATTATGATTAGTATTATAGTTATGTTTAGAATTTTTGTTAAGATTAGGATTTTGGATTTCAATTAGGATAATGGTTTAGGTTTAGGGTTTAGGGTTTATATCATGTTTTTTTATTGTGGCTAGAGCTAGGGTTTTAATTAGGTTTAAATTTAAGGATATGATAGGGATTTAGGTGTACATATCTTGTTTAGGACTTGGGTTATGATCTTGCTTAGGATTAGGACTATGGTTAGGATTTGAGTTTAGCATTAGGATTATGATTAAAAGGTTGGGATCATTATTGGGATTATGGTAAGGGTTAGAGTTTATATCATCATGAATACTATGGATAGGGTTAGGGTCTAGTGTTAGGGTTATGGCCATGATTAAGGTAAGTATTTATACCACGATTAATATTATGGTTAGGTTTACCACATGTTTTCATTTTCTTACTATAGAGTTATGGTAAGATATTATTGTAAATAAATCATTACTAGTGGAATCACACATTGTGTTTTAGAACTTATACAAGTAAGTTCATGGTTTGTAAGATGTTGTTTTATCCTTGTTTGATGTTATCACAAATGTATAGTTGAATATCAAAATATTCCTCTTTAGCTTAGAGAGATATGTACACCCAAACAAAATTTTATTACTCATGTTGTAGGATTGTTAAACATATGTTATTTCTCGAGGATTGTCTATAGTTATTTTTCATCTAAATTTGAATTTACTATGCCACTTTTTTAGCTTAGAAATGTAGCAAGACACTAATGTAACTATTGTTTTAACATTGTAAATAGAATAAATTTTTTATTTATTAATTAATAAAAATTTAAAATTTGTATAATCTAGTAACATATAAATATATAATTGATGTAAATTATAACACATAAAAATCACGAAGTTTCTAAAGTGGTATATTTTTAATTGAAAAAATATAAATATAATATTAAAAATTATTTTAAGTTAATCGTATGTTCATCTTTGCATGTTTCTAATTCTAAATCAATAGTAATATTGCATAATTTAAAATCATAATTTTTTTAAAGAAACTAGACAAATATTTGAGTTCATATAATTTATCTAAAGATAATGCTTTAATTTCAAATAAATATAGGTCAAATTCTAAAGTCATAAATTTAATATAAAAATATTATAAAATAATAATAAACATAAAATTAAAATTAATGTATTTCATCTTTATAAGAATTCTAAATTAATATTAATATATAAAAATAAAATAGAAACATGATATTTCTTTTTAAAAGATATTAAATATTTTATTTTATAATATGTGTGATATCATATATGTGTGACATACATATGATAAATATAAAACATTTTATAACATACATTTTCTTATTTTATCAATATATGCTAATTTTAATTTAGATTATCTTACTAGAGTTTGGTGTATTGTTTCAAAAGTTTGGAATTGAAGCATATGAATAGTTAGGTTAATAAATAAAAATGAATACATTGACTTAGAATAACAAACTTAAATCTCTCCATATAAATAGGTGAAAACAAAAGGCTTTTCTAGTAATTTGCATCAGCAAATGAAATTTACATTAGGAAGATATATAATTTTGTATATAAAATTATGTATAGTACTTACATTTATTGAGGTCTAATCTCCATCACATCACAGACGAAGAAAAATAAAACAAATTATACTCCACCGTACACACATTTATCTTCATAGGCACTGTGTCCATTTTTATAAAAAATAGTAAAATATTTGTTCGAGTTCTTGTTTTTCAAGCTTTTCGAATAGTTTTCGGCCTTTTTTTGTACCGTTTCGTCTACTTTTATGCCTTTTTGGCGTAAGGCGTGCTCCACCATTCATAATTTTCTGCCTTTCTTCTACAAACCACTGTTAATTGTACGCTTTCGGTCATCAATTTTGTAGAAGATATTCGTCAGGACGGACAAAATTGATGACCGAAAGCGTACATTTAACAGTGGAAAGAGGAAATGACCCCACACTCACACTCACTGAGAAAGAAAAGTGAAAATGATGCACTCAAATTTATTTCCGTCCTTTGAGAATAAAATTAAGTAGTTCGATTATTTTAGCAAGGTTTCCGAACATTTTCCACGCGAATTTGACTGGCAGTCACTCAATCTTGGCTCTATTTTTCTTTCATCTGCAAAGGAAAAAATAAAATTGTATTATGAAAAAATCTGTCATGGTGGACCCTCCTCAATGTTTTACGCCAATTGAGGGGACGTTATGTTGGAAGTTGAGAGGTACGAGAGGTTACGTGTTCGGCCCATATTTTTCGAACATTTCTTGCCTATTTCAGCCTCTCTCTTCTCTTCTTTCCCCGCAAGGTGGCTCCACCTACTACACTTTTTGGAGATTGGGTTCTAATTAGATATGAAAAAGGTTAGGATTTTAGGGTAAAGGATAAATTATGGTTAGGGTTAGGGTTTAAGATTATGGTTTATATTTTGATAGAGTGGAGGGAAGAAATAGTGGACATCACTTGTATATGAAAGACAATAAGAGATAATATTACGGAGTAGATAAGATACCACCTAGACAAAGTGGAATTATGATGTCTACCAATAGTCGTTCATCCTCCATTATATAAAAAAGTATGTGCCATATGATAAGGATGATAATGTGGTATGTTCACTAAAGGTAGATCTCATACATTAAATGGAATGATATAACAACTATCCCCACCTAAAGTAGAACTCTCCTACACCATGTACTTACTATAGGTACAGACTCATGTGTGTATCATAATCGAACTAATATGAAATTAATTATAATAATAATTATTAATTAAATGGTAACTAGTGAATATTTAATCACACTAACACCCCCACTTAAGTGCAACTAAGTAGAATGCACTCAAACTCACAATGCAATATGGGTCCTAGCTACTAAGCCATGTTAGGTGTCCACGTACAATATTTAATGAAATACATGAAATTTAATCCAAAGTCCCATAATGTGTATCTTACAATGTTAGGTACCTTTATTATGAGTCTTATGCTACTTATGTTTCGTCTTCCTTTTTCTTTGGAAGCCTTTGGAATGGAATTATAGCATAGAATGTAGATATGATCTTCTTATTTAGTGGTCAGGATAGATGGGAGATCTTCTTCGGAGGTGGTTATGAGACAAACCAACTATTCCATACCCCTCTCTATATGTGCTTATAGTTCTATATCTATATCACTCTATATCTTACAATTTCCTCCTCTCTTCTCTATCTTTCCCTCTACTTATTTTTCTCTATCTACGCCTTTATCTATCCCTCTCTCTATTACCAACACTAGATATTCCTATCTCTTATTATCTTTATACCTCCCTCTACCTCTCTATATGTACTTGTATTTCCATATCTTTAGCACTTTGTATCTTACCATTTCCTCCTCTCTTCTCTATCTTTACCTCTACTTATTTTTCTCTATCTACTCCTTTATCAATTCATCTCTCTATCACCAAAATATAGATCAAGGGATTAAAAAATTAGTATAATGAATAATATTTTATCTCTCTTTTTTTACCTTGATAGGTACAATGAAGATGAGAGGAAAAGAGTGGGAAAAAGCGAAAATGGAGAAAAGGAGAAAGGATTTAAGGTTTAGAGGTTATGGTTATAAGGTTTAAGGTTATCTAATAATATATAGTTTAGCCCTTAGGGTTGTATGGTTTAGGATGTTAGGATTAGGTACGCTTTAGGATGAAATCAAATGATCAAAAAGTAAACACCTATCTCTCCGTATAATTCTACAATACACATAATAGAACCAACAGTTTGTTGCAAAGTAGCGCCAACTGTCTAATCTAACTTGAGGTGAAATCAAATGATAAGAAAGTAGACACCTCTCTCTATACTTCTCCCTTTCATTTCCCATATATATATATCTACCATGCAAGTCATACCTTCTCTTATTCACAAATATCTTAAGTTTCTATTAGCTATTTTTGACCCTATTTAGCCCATCACAGATAATTAATCTAAGAAATTATAAATTGGTTAGAATCTCTCATGGTTAGTTAATGCATTGGGTTATCTTTGATAACCTTCATGTTATCCCATTATATCACTATTTCATAGAGGGTCAAAATAGTAGCCTCTGAAATCATGAACCCTTTCTCTATTTCTCTAGGCTCCCTTTTGGCCCCTAGCAAAATGGTGAAAGTAGTTAGGCTCTTCCATGTGGAAAGGTTAACATTTCATGTCCCATCTCACAATTTCTATTATTTTTATTGTGTAACTACCTCTAATCAGATTAAGAAATTGTGAGATGGGATAACATGCAATGTAACCCTACCACGTGGAATAAGCTAACCATTTTTCTAAGGGAAAAAAGGGAACTCGGTGAAATAGCAAAAGGTTTATCCATTTTAAAGGCTACCATTCTGAACCTCTACAAAATAGAAATATAGGATAACACAAAGGTTATGAAAGATAACCTAGCACATTACCCCACTATGAGAGATTTTAGCTAATTGAAAATTTCTTAGATCGGTAATGAGGATAACACGATAATTTACCCAGTGTGTTAACATGTATCTAACAATTATTCTAGACCTTGTAGAGCATTTTGTATTCAAATGTACGATAGACTTTGGGATGTAATATTCATATAATATTGCATCCCATTTTTTGAGATAAAATTATCAAGTTAGATACATAATAATTGTTGGCTAATTTTGCCCCCATTCAAACCATCACATATAACAATTCTAATATGTTTTCAATGAGAAAAAATTTGTCACTATGGGATAACATATACTTTTTCTAGTGTCACTCTAACTTTAAGATTGGTGATCTTTCTAAATTCCTCTTCTAAGTTGTAATTTTTGTGTAACTACCTCAAATCAGTAGGACAAATTGCAGGATGGGATAACATGAAATGTAGACCTTGCCACATGGAAGAGCCTAATTGATTTACCATTACAGTAGGGAAAAAAGGAAACCCAATGAAATAGAAAAATATTTCTCCATTTCATAGGCTAAAAAATTAACCTCTCGCAAAATAGAAACTCAAGGATGATGTAAATATTAGCCACAAAAACATTGTAGTGCCTGCCCCTAGTTCGCATTTCTGTTATCATTGTCAATTTGCTTTAGGTTGATTTTGTGCATTGATTAGTTTAGGAATATTGGATTTACAATATTATGATATTATTTCATGACTTTGATTACAAATATATTCGTTATAATTGTTTAGTTGATTTCATTTCACATGACGTTAATGATGATTCCTAATTAGTAAATGTGTTTTATTAGTAACAATGTTAACGTGATGTCTTTAATGATGATTATGTTGTATTGTTAGAGATGCATTATTACAACTGAGCATTTATCTTAGATTGGTGATTTTTTTTATATACTTACCCCATACTTGCATGTGTATGGTGCGCATGTTTATTTTATCTTTCTGTCTGACGTGTTTGATGTGGTTAAGGGAGGGAGTCATAGTCATCTGCTAGTCGGGATCTACATGATGAACCACTCCCTGCCATTGCTTGTTTAGTTTAGATATATTATATACATGTACATGCTCGTCTTTTATGCAGGATGCAGGTACCGGGCATCGACTTCCCTGAATTGCCAGCATGAGCATGCCCTATTACATATACTCAAATGGTGAGAATGGGAAGATAATGATCAGGTCCAATCCTAGCCATAGCCTAAAATACTTGTCCTGCAAGGAGGACTCGTAACAGACTGTCTACCCTTTTTTAAACCCGTGAGTATTTTGTGCGTATGTTGTTTTGTGAGTCTTTGATGAATTTTCTATTAATTAAGTCTAATTAAAAGATTAAATTAATGATTTAATTTAATGGAAATTATTATGACATTTTAATATTTAATTAATTGAGAAATTAATTAAATAAAAAGAGTTAAATTTGAAGATAAAAGTTTTAGGAATAAATTTAGAACGTGATAATATTTATTTAATTTAATAATAATATATTTAGAGTTAATTTTTAAATAAATGCTAAATATTATTTTTATTTAAGTTAATAAATAATTATCAAATTAAAAACGTTCAAAAATAAATTAAGAAGTGAAAAGATATTAGGTTATGAATATGTTTTAAGTTCGCACGAATGAGTTTAAAATATAGAAAATTAATTAAAACGATAAAAACATGTGAACTTGAATAAAGATATTTTAATAATGTGTACATTAGATTTAAAAAGTTAATAAATTAATTTTAAAAGTGAAGTCTAGTGGAAAGATTAAATAAAGTAATTTAATAATTCACTTAAAGTGCATGAAGGAATAATAAAATAATATTTTAATTAAAAACGAATTAATTGTGCATGAAAGAATTAATTAAATTAAATAATTATAATTTTAGAGTTGTGGAGATAGAAACCCAAAAAGGTAATTAGATTCTATATTAGAGGGTTTCGGGTCATTATTACACACACAGGTTTCAGGGAACACACTTTTGGAAGGGGAACAAAGGAATTTTTCGTAGCTTGAAGGTTTTCACTTGCATAAGAATTTTCATATAGCTGTTAGAGTTTAGCATCAGTACGAGGTAGGGTTTGAAAACCCGTGAATACATTTTCAATTGAAAAATATCTGTTTGCTCCGTGTTTGATTGGGTGGTTGAAATTATGTCTGTCGTCTTAATTGTTTTCTAGATCTGATTGATTGTAATTAGTCTCTCATTATTTTGTAGAAGAAAATTTAAAGAGAAAATGAAATTGGTTCTCTAAATTAAAGAACTTATTGTATTTAATTTGAGTGGGTCTTGAAGTTAAAAGGATATTTAAGAATTTTAAAAAAAAAAAATTCGGTTGGTTGTTCAAATTTTCTTTATCAGATTAATATTGAAAATTATTATTTAAAAATAAAATAGATGTTCTATTTAAAATCAAAAAGGATAATTGGTTTAGTAGCTTAAATTTTATTAAAAATAAAATTGAAAATAATATATATTTTATTACATTTGAAGGGGATCAATTTTAAAATAATAATAATAATCAATTAAAGGGGTGTTAGAAAGAATTTTAATGATATATATATATATATATATATATATATATATATATATATATATATATATATATATATATATATATATATATATATATATATATATATATATATATATATATATATATATATATATATAAAGAATTAATTAAAAAATATATATAATAATAAAACAAAACTTACCATTTTAACCCTGATGGTCTTTCGACATGCTGCGATTGTACGTACCTACGTATTTAAAATAGTCGCACGGTTTGGGCTATTAAAAGCCTACGACAACCTTATTAAGGTTGACCGCATGGCTATATAAAGCCAACGGCTTTATAATATAAAGTGCTATGTTTATAATTTTGTTTTTATTATCATTTTATTAAATTTTAATTAAATTAAACTTTTAAATTATTACATTTATATTATATTAATTTTAAATTATTAAATGTAAATTATACCAAATTTAAATTGTTAAATTTAAATCATATTAAAAAAATTGTAAATTATTAAATTTAAACTATATTAAATTTAAATTATCAAGTTTAGATTATATTAAATTTAAATTATTAAGTTTAGATTTTATTGAATTTAAATTATTATTGTTAATAAATTTATTGATAAATTTTATTAGCATATAATAATTTAACAATTTAATTAATGATAGTAATGTGGTTATTACCTTATTTTAATTAAATGGAATCTGAGTATGTTAAATAATGGAAATTATTTAAGAATATATGAAATGATTTTTATTAAATGATTGGAACCCTTTGTTTTCCACGTGCTTAATTGGGGCTTGTGGTGTTTTTTTTTCTTTCCCCTTCTTCATGACAATATTATTGAGTTATCTTTAGCGGGCCAACTAGGCATACACCAAAGGCTTTTGTGATTCTTTTATGATGTTTATTTGTTCTGGATGTTGTAATGGGCTTATGTTTTAAGCTGGAAATTACATTTATGAGATATGCTTTGTGGAACAATTATGTTTACTTGGGTTGGGAGAACCAGCTTACTATCAAGTTGCTTGTTAAGGAACCGAGTTTGATCTTTATGGGTGTTGTGGTATGGGACACAACTGTGGATTTATGTGCTTAGGAGAGGTTGTCTAGGTACATGACTTTGGGGAGTGGCTTGCATAGGGGTCCGGGACCCAAAGTGGTTAGTACCAGGGTAACCTAATGCAAGTTATGTAATAAGTGATAATCTAGTAATTAAAACTTTTGGGGGGAAAACACACTAAAAAGATAAGTTAGTGATATTTGATCCACCCATGCCTTGAGTGCTTGTATAGACTAAAGATGGGAATGGGATGAGTGCCTCGTCTTCTTGAGAGGGCTTTCTAGTTTTCACATGTGTGATGTTGAGGGTCCGGGGTTCAGAGTAACCAGTCCAGGGTAACTGAACACTTGAGGGTTTGGGGTCCATTAAGAGATCAGTCCAGGGTAACTCAAGCAGCCATGTGATGACACTCCCTAGTATGTAGCCTGAGTCTCCTCTGTAGATTTTGTGTATCTCTGTGGTGTACTTATTGTTGGATGTGTTTATTGTGGTTATTACTTTCATTGAGGATGATTGGTGATTCATGGATGATGTACTTTTGACATGTGGTTATTGACTTGAGGAGGATATCTTTTGTTGACCTTATCTTATGATCTTGGTATTTGGTTTATGCTTGGTTCGTGTATGATGTTTGGTTATGTGGAGTTGGTATTGGATTGAGTGTTCTTACTTTTGGATTATTTTATCTTCTTGAGTAGCATGTGTTACCTTTGAGGTAGTTTTGGCTATTAGGGGTACCTTGCCTAGGAATGTTTTATGTTTGATTGCCGTATGTGGATCGTTCATTATCTTCCCTGCACGGTGGGAGTGGAAGCTTGACTAGGTAACCACGCGGTCGGGAGGTAGTGTCTTCTTACCATTTGGGTTACCCTTCACATTGTCATCTGTTAGATGTTTGTTGCAGAAGATGTACCTTTATCATTCTTATTTCTTATCTCAGAGACTTCTTTTCAGATGATGTATATATGTTATCATGTATTCTGATTTATTGTATCTATTTTCACATACCCTGCGACATGTGTAGTGGATGTTATTTAGTGGATGTACTTTCATTATATTAGATATACTTATGCTTTGCTTATGCGATTATGTATCTGTTATTTCTTTATGATCTTGAGACATTGTACTTGGAACTTAAACTAATTAATTTAAAATTATTAAATGTGACTCAACGTAAAGGAACTCTTGAGGAATTGAAACTATATCTATAATTGATTACGTGTATTTGATGTGTATGATTATATTGCTTTCGCATTAATGTTATCTTGATGTTGTTTAAACTTTATAAAAAAAAATAGTTCAGTAAACATTGTAACATGTTAGGTTTATTTCTCTTGGGTTCCCGAGCGGGGCATTACAAACATGACATGTTAATCCACTGTAACACTTTTTTCCCATTAAAAAATTCTTAGGTCAGTTATCTATGATGTGTTAAATGGAGGAAAAAATAGGCAACATGTACTTTTTAGTGTCACTCAATCTTTAATATTTATGATCTTAATTTTCTATCAAAGCTATATTTTTTGTGAAACTACCTCCAATAATTAGAAGAAATTATGGGACGGGCTAACATGAAATGTTAATCCTACCACATGGAAGGGCCTAACTGGGAACCGAGAAAAATAGTGAAAGGTTTTTCCATTTCATGAGTTGTCAAATTGACCTCCCACAAAATAGTGAAATAGAGAAAACACAAAGGTTAGTTGTATAAAACCTAAAGTGTTAACTAACACTGACATATTTTATCTAATAAAAACATCTCATATCTATTATCTATAGTGTGCTAAATGGTGGAAATAGCTAACATGTACTTTTCCCAAAGTCACTCAATCTTTCAAATTGATGATCTTCCTAAATTTTTCTTTCAAAGTTGTAATTTTTGTGTAACTATCTCCAATTAGCAAAATAAACTATAGGGTGGAATAACATGCAATGTTAACCTTGCCACATGGAAGAGTCTAACATATTTTTCCATTTAACTAGGGGTAAAAAGGGAACCCAATGAAATAGTGAGTTTTTTTTCCCATTTTGTGGGATGCCAAGTTGATCTCCTACAAAATAGCAAAACAAAGATAATGTGAAGGTTAGTCATAGAAAATGTGACATATTAACCCATTGTGATACATTTCATCCCATTAAAAAATTCTTAGATATGTTATATGTGGTGTGATGAATGGGATAAAAATTAGGCAATAGGTACTTTTCCCAATATCACTTAATATTTAAGATTGGCAATCTTTTAAATTTCTTTGTAGCATACTTATCCATGTGGATAAGAGACATGGAGTGAGTTAGAGACATAGGGAGAGATAAGATAGAGGGGAAGAGAAGTGAGATACGTATAAGGGAAGAGAGCTGTGAGGTGGGGTCTCAAGGAGGAAGGGGAAGACATATATAGATAGGGAAAGAGAGAGAAGGAGAAATCTATATATACTATAGATGATAAAGATGGAGAGGGAGAGGGGGGTAGGAAGAAGTATCAACATAGGAAAATCCCTCAACCTTATAATATTAATCTTGTACCCTAAACCCTATGCAAGCAGAGAGAAGGAGAGACAAAGAGGTGATGGGATAGAGGATAGGAGGAGTAAGGTAAGGTGGATGGGAGGATAGATCTCTCTCTCTCTCTCTCTCTCTCTCTCTCTCTCTCCCTCTCTCCCTCTCTCTCCCTCCTTCCCTCCCTTCTCTAGGCATATCATTCAATCCTTGTCTACTTCTCACTCTTCATAACTATCCCTCTATTTCTCTTTGTTGTTTCTCCCTCTCATATTTTAGGGAGAAGAGTGAGAGGGGGGGAGAAGAAGAGAGGTGGGGGGAGGCAGAGAAGTGGGGAAGAAAGAGAGAAGGTATAGGGGGAGACAGTGAGATGGTGAAGGAGAGAGGGAAAGGGACAAAGAGAAAAAGGATTTAGGGTTTGGGGCATAAGGGATAGGGTTTATGGTTTAGATAAAGAGGAAGATAGACAAGGAGGGAGGGAAAGGTAGAAAATGAGAACATGGTTAGAGTTTAGGGCTTATAGTTATAGGATTTAGGGTTTAAGATTCAGGGACTAGCGTAGGTTTTAGAGATTATAGTTATAGGGTTTACCATTTTGGGTGTAAGGGAGAGATAACGGGAGAGATGGTAAAAATAAGAGAAGGGAGAGAGAGAGAGAGAGAGAGAGAGAGAGAGAGGGAGAGGGAGAGGGAGGGGGGGGGGAGGGATAATAAGAAAGGGTGTGTGGAAAATATGGAAGAAGGGAAAAGAGTTAGAGAGAGGGGAGAGAGATTTTGAAAAGAAGATGGGAGAAAGGGGGAGAGAGAGGAGGGGGAAGATGGTGAAATAGAGAAATTTAAAGGGAGAGGGGAGAAGGGGAAGAAAGAAGAGGAAGGGAAGGGAAATGAGACTTAGCAATTTACTCTCTCTCATATATTGGTTTTGCACAATATTTTTCTCCTTCACTCTTTCACCCTATTTTCTTCATGTCCCTCTCTCCCATGTCTCCATTCTCTTCATTTCATTATATTTCCCCATCACCCATTCCTCTCTCTCTCTCTCTCTCTCTCTCTCTCTCTCTCTCTCTCTCTCTCTCTCCCCCCCCCCCCCCTCTGTGCTAAGGATGAAGAGGAAGAAGAGAAAGAGAAAATTTGGATATTAAAACTTTCCTCTTTAGGTAAGAGAGATACGTGCACTGCAACAAAACTATGTTTTGAGCATTACATTTTAGTAGGGTTTTATAAAAAATAAATATAGTGTTTATATTATGATTAGTATTACAATTATGTTTAGAATTTTTGTTAAGATTAGGATTTTGGATTTCAATTAGGATAATGGTTTAGGTTTAGGGTTTAGGGTTTATATCATGTTTTTTTATTGTGGCTAGAGCTAGGGTTTTAATTAGGTTTAAATTTAAGGATATGATAGGGATTTAGGTGTACATATCTTGTTTAGGACTTGGGTTATGATCTTGCTTAGGATTAGGACTATGGTTAGGATTTGAGTTTAGCATTAGGATTATGATTAAAAGGTTAGGATCATTATTGGGATTATGGTAAGGGTTAGAGTTTATATCATCATGAATACTATGGATAGGGTTAGGGTCTAGTGTTAGGGTTATGGCCATGATTAAGGTAAGTATTTATACCATGATTAATATTATGGTTAGGTTTACCACATGTTTTCATTTTCTTACTATAGAGTTATGGTAAGATATTATTGTAAATAAATCATTACTAGTGGAATCACACATTATGTTTTAGAACTTGTACAAGTAAGTTCATGGTTTGTAAGATGTTAGGATCATTATTGGGATTATGGTAAGGGTTAGAGTTTATATCATCATGAATACTATGGATAGGGTTAGGGTCTAGTGTTAGGGTTATGGCCATGATTAAGGTAAGTATTTATACCATGATTAATATTATGGTTAGGTTTACCACATGTTTTCATTTTCTTACTATAGAGTTATGGTAAGATATTATTGTAAATAAATCATTACTAGTGGAATCACACATTATGTTTTAGAACTTGTACAAGTAAGGTGTTTTATCCTTGTTTGATGTTATCACAAATGTATGGTTGAATATCAAAATATTCCTCTTTAGCTTAGAGAGATATATACACCCAAACAAAATTTAATTACTCATGTTGTAGGATTGTTAAACATATGTTGTTTCTCGAGGATTGTCTATAGTTTTTTTTCATCTAAATTTGAATTTACTATGCCACTTTTTTAGCTTAGAAATGTAGCAAGACACTAATGTAAATATTGTTTTAACATTTTTTGGTGTTGTAATGAAATATTTTGTGTAAGATAATGTATAAGTGAGTATAATTTATTGATTCCATTTGTAGATAGATAATTCATGGTATATGGCATGCGAATTTGACAATATATTTATGTTTCCTTTGCATTTTCTATATATTAAGGCCATGAAATTTTCTTTTCTTTTTTTGACATACATTTGAATTACATGTCTTGGTGATTTCTATTTCAGGTCAAAAACAATAATAACATAACATCCACCATATGAGTTTATATAATGACATGAAAATGTTCAATATGTTGTTGTCAATGTGCTTTAACAAGCTTTGTTCCACAAACCCCATATCATCAATTGGAATGTAATGAATGAAATCATGCGCTTTCTTGAAAAGTTCATACAACTTGACTTTAAAGCTAGAGTAATGATATTAATTCATTATGTAAAATTTTATATAAATAATTTGATGCTTTTATGATATGTAAATAGATATTTAACATATGGATCAAATATGTTGGATTGCATGGGAATAGATAGAGGTGGTTGGAATGAACCCAACTTCACATAAGATTGTAGTATATTTCATTATATAATTATTTGAATATTTTTCTTTAAATATGCTTCAAAATTGTATATAAATTGATGTAATCATATAAAAATTATTGCTTAGTAATAATAAATTTTTAATTTATAAATTATTACATTAATATTAATTATTATTTCTTTTTATTAAATCTAATTAAAACTATTTTAATAATTATAAATTGAAAAGATTAATGATGAAATAAAAATGTTACATATAAACTTCTTTAGGACTAAAAGATTCACATTTACCAATTCAAAAATAATTATTCTTATTTCAATAATATAATTTACATTTATACATTAATTTTTTTTTTTAAAACTAGCATTAAAAAATAAACTATTATTATTTTTTAAAATGTTGTAGAGTTGACCCCAAAAGGTTTATTTTTTAAATTCTTATGTGACTTCTTCCTCTTAATCTTCAATCTCCCAAGAGATTTAAGAATTTTTATCATTCAAGAAAAAAATTCATTTACATTGGTTGGTAATTTGATGTAAACTTATGCATTGTAACTTAAAGTATGATAGGTACAAATTGAGTTGAAACTTTCAAAAGTATAATACAAGTTGAGATGGCACTTGTTTAGATAATAGTAATGGAAGACAATGAAGAACCTTTATAGTCACATTTACATTCAATCTTTGTCTTTATCATTTGTAATGGTTGAAGTAGAATGTGAAAAATGTCAAGAACACGACCTTTAGTTAAGACTC